>OY776301.1:6369439-6818295 GCA_963675345.1 Trididemnum clinides
ATCGAGCGCTACAAAGAGTTGATACCATGACACTTGTCGCGGCAGGGGCGTCGGTATCACGACGCGTTACTTTCGCAAGCCATTCCGCAATGTTCTAATCGAACCGAGCCTTTTCGGAGTGCAGACGACTCACGTTACTTCAGAGGAATTCCCCCTTTGACGACTCCTCATGGCTTAAGATGGCTATTTCTAGTAAAGAATAAGTGTCGTTGATTTCACACAAAAGTTCCTTCAGCGATTCAGCTTTCACGTACAAACTCGACAGTTTCTTTTTAAAAAAATCAAATCCATTACCCGTAGGCTCCATGAAGACACTAAAAACAGTTCCAACAGCAGAAAACTTTGTTACAGAAATTTCTGGTCTGATGTCCCACCTAATGCTGTCTTCTAGACTCACACGTACCACAGGTTCCACACAGAGATTATAACTGAAATAAATTTAAAACGAAGGGGTTACGAAGTTGCTAGTAGATTGAAGAATTTAGACTAAGATACGATGCGGAACGATGCAGTACGGTTTTCTGTAAAATAATTAACACACATAACTCAACTACACAAACGTAAATTAACTGAAGCACTCACCTACTATAGCTTGACCTGAAATCAGACCCAAAAAATGATCAAACAGTAGATTGTAAGCGTTCGACTAACAGTTGCTCACAATACAATCTAACAGTAATTTACTCAAATTCTAAAGCTGACTCCGAGGGCAACAACGATCAGCTATATTGGGGAGGCAACAGTGATTAATTAAAAGGCAAAGGATATCGGGGGTAACGCTTAGTACGAAAGGCTATGACGTTATCTAAAGTCTATTGATAGAGGACGAGGTGCGCGAGAAACAACGCTAAAAAAGGAAACATCGAAACCAAGCAAACATAAGTTATGCGATGAACAAGGGAAACCGGGTTCAAACTTATGACGAATTGAAAAGGCAATACTTGCTGCAACACCAATCTCTATTTAAAACTGGTCTCCTGTCAATTCATAAACTGTCATCCGTTCCTTCCAATAAGTGCCGAAGAAGTGGAGTATTACTGAAACAAGACTGGGACACTCTGTACTTTGAAAGTACAGTGTTATCATTTTTCGGTACGTGGCTACAAACCACTTCGGTCCAGGCATTGGTACCGACAAAATAAAAGTATTGCGATACTTAATGCAGTGTTTAAAATATTTTTTGTAGATTTGAATGAAGGAAAAGGTTGAATGTCATATGACAAGGAGATCGTTCTAAAGCATTCGAAAGAAGTCTATTGGCATTGTTTAGCCAGAAGCACTAGCGTATTGAGAACTTCTGTAAGGGAGAAGTACTCACAAACTATGGATTCAGTATGGCCTTTTTCAAATATCACTCAAATTTTTATGTAAAAGTTACAGTAGGTAAAACGTAAATCTACGATCCAATTTAAACGTTAATCTAAGTCTGCAGATACTCGCTACCATAAGTATACGCGATTCGACTGCAAAGAAAAAATGAAAATCTTTTTTTATATGAGATCAAGTTCCTAAATCCACACGCGGACTTCAAAAAACTGCCGGCGACTCCACCTGGGGTTGCGACCACAGTATGTGTACCGCAGGTGTGAACTGTACAAAAGATAAGTTGAGGTAATAGTCTTTCTATTTTGTCACCTTTGAGTGAAAAGAATATTAGCGTAAAAGAATGGAGTTTTCGATCGGCAAAATGACATTATTAACTGGATTGCTTTTGGTTTTTCGATCAACAGCTCAAACGAGAATAACAAGCGACTTTCCTTTCTTGCTCTCGCTATATTTACTTCGTTGTCGCTCTGCGTTGATAGCATATGTTTTCTCTGCATGATCCATATGAGCTTTGCGAGTGTGACGTGAGATAAACGATGCAAAGAAGTTAGCAATCAATCAAACGTTCGTTTGAGATGTCAAGCAGTGGCGTTAGCACACTGCATGTTTGACGCAAATTCGCCTAAAAGGCTGAATCCGTGATCGGACAAACAATCAAAGATGCCTGAAAGATCATTGGATTTTGCTCAGAATACATAAAAATGTGTTTTGTTTTGTACTTTTACCCTACCAGAAAATCTTTGGTCGTTTATGCTAAAATAGTAGCCCCCAAGCTGGAGTGCCATTTGCATCACTCAGGGTTGATGCATCATCGTCTGCTTTCGTGTTCTGGGACAGAAATGGGCCGATCACTATCAGTTTCTTGGAAAGGGGCAATACTGTGAACTCAGAGAACTACTGTGAGCTGCTAACTCAAGTGAAAAAAGACATTAAGAACAAACGGAGGGGACTTCAATCAAGAGGTGTGATTCTTCTTCAGGATAATGCAAGGCCCCACACAGCAGCAAGAACCCTAGCCAAAATTGAAGATTTAAGCTGGAAACTTCTAACGCACCCACCCTACACCCCAGACCTTGCACCATCTGATTTTCACCTCTTCGGCCCACTCAAAGAGAGTATGGAAGGAATTCACTTCCAGACTGACGAAGAAGTGAAGGCTGCTGTGAGCAACTGGCTAAGGACCCAGTCCACGGAATTCTATGCCAAAGGAATAGACAATCTAATATCAAGATGGAACAAATGTGTTGCAAAGGAGAGAGACTATGTTGAAAAATAAAAAAGCATTTTTTGATTACCAGTCATTGCAAACTTGAGTTATTGAGAAAGTCTCATTACTTATGGGCAGGTAATGCAGTCGCAATGGCTTCGCTTCGCCTCAAGCATTAAACTGGATGGCCATGAACCTAATTTTTCAGATCTAAAAAGATTCATTGTAAACGAAGCGGACGTAGCAAAGTCTTCATACGCTAGCGCACTATGTCAAAGGTCAAAACGGAGTTCAATCCCCAGGGTGGTCTCTCACTCCACATTAGTATCGGATCAAAAAAAAAGAGGCAAACCTTTTAAAATGCTTGTTTTGCCACTCTACGAAACACGTTCTTTGGAAATGCCCAGATTTCTTGCAAATCACTGTAAAAGAGCGATTACAGTTTATGCGGCAACGTCGTTTATGCGATAACTGTGGAAAATTAGGTCACATCTCTAAATATTGTCGTTCCAAAGCAGCATGTACCAAGGTCGGTTGCAATCAGAAGCACCATGTGCTTTTACACCGTGATAAACGGTCAAACGCTGACCCTTTAAGGTAATAATTCACTCAATGATCATTCTATTGATTCACAGCCTAACGGTGCAAATTTTCTATGAGCCTCCGTTGTGTCACCTAGCGGCAAAGTGTTTTTGAACGTTGTTCCAGTGTACGTCGAGCCCGGTTCAAAGTCCATGCTGACGTATGCATTTCTGGACCAAGGTTCTACGACCTCTCTGTGTGCTGACCGACTCTTGGATATCTTGAACGTTACAGGGGAACAGACAAGGTTTTCTCTCTGCACGGTTAGTGAGCAATCGGTACCTCAAAATGGCAAAAATGTAAGTTTAAATGTACGTTCGTTGTCGGGAAAGAAAGTGTTTTTGCAGAATGTGCTTTCTGATTGAGAACTTTCGGTAGACCCGAACCCGGCACTTACTACTTCGAAGGTATCCGCTCGGCCACACCTGCAAGATCTACATTTTCCTGAAGTTGATGGCGAGGTCCTTCTGTTAATAGGCGTAGACACGCCCGAGGCCTTTTGGGTGATAGAAGAACGTCATGGAAATGCTGGAGAACCCTATGCAGTTAAGAGTACTTTGGGGTGGTCTTTAGTGGGTCCTAGGGCTCTAGTAAACAATGTTTCTGAGAGTCTTGGAGAGCCTACAATAAAAATTAACTTTCTATGCGCATCTAGACAGGATTTGTTGGATTCTCAAATTCAATTTTTATGGCGTTTAAACCAAGTTCCTACTTGTGATCACAATATCTCTCTGTCGAAGGAAGATAGATATGCTTTACGGCAAATGCAACAAAAAAAGACTGTAATGAAGGTCACTTCCATTTGGAACTTCCTTGGAGACCTGGAGCTCCACATCTCCCGGACAACTACGACCAAGCTCGAGTGCGATTGACGCAACTGAAGAAAAGACTTACAAGAAATCCCGCAATGAAAGAGAGGTATGTAAAAGTTATCAATTTATATCTTTCGCAAGGCCACATTCAACTTGTTCTATCGGAGCAATCTACTTGCTCAGATTGGTACTTGCCTCACCACGCAGTTATGCACCCGCACAAGGCGGAAAAGATTCGTGTGGTTTTCGACTGTGCAGCCAAGTACGGTGGATGCTCTCTTAATGATCAACTCCTCCGCGGACCAGATTTCTTGAATAGTCTTGTGGGTGTACTAACTAGGTTCCGCGTTGATAAAATTGCAGTAGTAGGCGACATCGAACAGATGTTCCATCAAGTGCTCGTGGACCCTGAGGACCGGCGATATTTACGTTTTTTGTGGTGGCCAGAAGGGGACTTGACCAAGGAATCTCGGGTATACCAAATGAACGTACACCTCTTCGGTGCCGCGTCTTCGCCCAGTTGTGCGCAGTTTAGTTTATTGCAGTCTGCCTAGGAACAAAAGGACGATTTTAACGAGGAGGTAAGATTACTTATCGAAAGAAACTTTTATATGGACGATTGCTTGTTTGCAGCACCTACTGTTGATGAGGCTGCGCGTTTAATTGAACAAGTGTCGACTCTTCTTCGAAATAGAAGATTCAATATTACCAAATGGATTACGAATGACGAATCTTTGCTTCAAGTGATACCTGAAGCTCATCGAGCTAAGTTGGTAGACATCAAAGACGGTGACTCAAATTTTTCGTATCAACGAGTTTTAGGAGTATTGTGGGATACTACCGCCGACTGTTTCAGATTTTGCTTCAATTTACGGAAGATACCATCTACCCGCAGAGGTTTGCTTTCAGTTTTAAGCTCTGTGTTTGATCCTTTGGGATTTGTCGTACCACTAATTCTAACTGCCAGACTACTGTTTCAGGATCTTTGTCGTAGAAAGTACGGTTGGGACGACGCACTATTGGAAGAGGATGTTCGCATTTGGAGACGGTGGCTGGATGACTTAAATAATCTGTCTGCCATTGCTGTACCGCGCTCCATTCTGCCAGCTGACGTAGACTTAGCGACACTCTCAAAATGCCAACTACATTACTTCGCCGATGCATCATCAGTTGGGTACAGTATTGTCACGTATTTGAGAGTAGTAGCTCAAAATGGCGCAACATTTTGCAACATTATGATGGGCAAGTTTCGCCTTTCGCCTTTAAAATCTATTTCTATTCCGAGATTGGAATTAGTCACCGCTGCAATGGCAACTAAAGTTGATACCCTCTTGAGACGCAATTTCAACAACGTAGTAACAGACTCTATTTTTTGGACTGATTCGATGGTGATGGTGCACATGATTAACAATTCTTCGAAGCGCTTTCCAGTTTTCGTCTCCAATCGCCTGGCCCAAATAGAGGAAGTAAGCGATCCTTTGCAATGGCGGTACGTAGAGGGTAGTCGGAATCCAGCAGATCATGGCACCCGCCTGGCAAATATGTTGAGTAATTGGCTAACAGGACCTTCTTTTTTGCGGGAGACCGAATCGTATTGGCCACATCCACCTTGTAATCTTCCAGACCTTCCACACGAGTTTAAGGTTTTAAAACGTATAGTGGCTACTTCGAAGGTGGTGCAACGTGATCAGTCTCAGCCACTATTTATATATAAAAACTATTCTTTCAACGCAAATTTACTTATTCGTGACACTGTTTGAATACAATCTGTTGGGGAATTCGACACGTGTTCGACAGACAGACGAGCGCTACAACAACAGTGCTACAAGAACATGAGTCGGCAACACTCTTCAGCATGCTTCGTAAGCTTAAAATAGATCAATGCAAGAATGAACTTAAAAGGCAGACTATAGACCAGGGGTGGGCAAACTGCGGCCCGCGGGCCGCATGTGGCCCGCGACAAACTTTTGTGCAGCCCACGAAAGCCTCAAGCAGATAATATTTTTAAAAAATTAATTAATGTGGAAGAAATGTGATTGGGTGCATTTTTCTCATTGATAGATTTTGAAAGTTGGATGTCCTTGCATTTTCAATTGAATAAAACTACTTTGATTCATTTGTCCAATAATTGTTGGTTTTTGATGTTATACCTAATTTAAAATGCAAGTCAATTAGAATAATATACCAATGTATTTATTAAATGTGCGGCCCTCAGCTAGCTTTCGTGACTGCGATGCGGCCCGCAAGCCAAAACATTTGCCCACCCCTGCTATAGGCGAATTAATATAAACTAACGTCTATGACTGCGTGTATGTTTCTTGGCCCTGGCATAAACGCTGCCATGCAAAGAGCAAGCTAACCTGAAATAAAGCACTCACAGTTGAGTTATAGCAGTAGCGGGGGCCCCGATTATTTATGTCGAAGTTAAGAATATCAAATCAGTTGGTTGCTGCGTCAGCCACGCCCAATTGCAAAGGAAATTGCCTCAACATTTAGATCATATGTAGCTCGACACTTACATTTTGTTGCAAACGACAATGAAGGACGATCTTTACCCCCTCGTCTTTTTTTGGGTGACCACCGAGTGTGTTGTTTGAAACAGGCTACACATTAAAATTTGTGGACTTCATTATTCGATGAATCTCTTTGAATATTTTGATGGATAATGCCAAAGATTCGTGCTATTGAAAAAGAATAGACAAAATGTACCAAAGGACTTAGTTTTTCTAGAAATTTCGATCTTGTGAATTGCAGGCACTAAAATTATATGCGTTTTTAACCGGTAGACTATATTTCATAAATTAATGACTTCAGCTTTTGATAAATCTTTTTGAAAACGTTGACAGGTAATGCAAAAGAACCACGCTTGTGAGAAAAAGTAGTCAAATTGTACCAAAGAACTAACTCTGTCTAACAACTGCAAGTTTGTTTGGTCAAGTAGGATAATTGTTTAACTAAAAATATAACAGTGATGTATGGCAACCAATTTTTAATCACACATTATAAACTAATCTTTAGCCTTAAGTGATTGAAGTCACATATTGCTGGAAAGAAAATTTCCTCTTAGAGGATAGTAATTGTTAGTACCTTATTATAAAGTTTTTGTATCAAAGTCACCTGTTTTTTATTAAGCTCACCACTTTTTGAGAGGGGTAGAAAGTTACACCACAGGTGTTAAAGTTTAGTTTTTCTTTGTAAAAAGTAATATTAATTGTACGTATTGTACACAATCGAAATTGCTCTGAAATAACCTTTAATTTGTTGATAAAAGTTTGAAAATCGGTTGAGAAATGAGGTCATAAATCAGTTGTTTAGCAAACTGATTTTGCAAAAAAAGTGCCATTTTTGAAAACATCTTGATAATATGATCTGCAGTAGCGAACATTTGTGTTAATCGTACGAGACATATTATGACATCATAGAGCCAGTTTAAGCGTGCAAGGGAAAAAGAGAAGAAAAATACTGAGAGGGCTTAAAGTGCTAAAATAAAGAATTGTTCCTAGCATAACCAAATAAGCTTTAATTGTTGTAAAGTTGATTTTGTCCAAAGAACCATATTAATATCTCCTAAAAGAAAGTTACATCGCGTTTGTGCGATCAGTACTTTTTGAGAAAGAACAAAAAACAGATTGTGCAATAATTCGTTGATTGTGAGGTCATTTTAGACCCTAAACAAATGGAAGTTTTTGTAATGTGATAAGTCGGAAGCTGTTTTTCGTTTGAGCAAAAAGCAGTTGTTCTCCGTCAAGTAATGCAAATTCTAGCAAAATTACTTTTGATTGTGACGTCATGATGACGTCACAAATACCCTTATGACACTTATCACAGGGTGGTGATCAACCGTGCCAGGTTTGATGCTTGTACCTCTAGCAGTATCAGAGGAGTTAAAACAGACACACAGCAGAACACATACAGACAGACAGACAGACAGAATTGCGCTTTATATATATTAGATTTAATAAGTCAAAAAAAGTCAGTTTTTAGGGTAACATTAATTGTTTTTTGGGAGTAATAAAGTCAATTTTTTGCAAATAACGGTGTTAGTCAAACGTTTCTTTCGTATTGGTGAGAAAAATTGATTACTGTGATAAGTATGATAAAACTTAATTTTTTGTTTTAACTTGCAATGTTTGTGAATATTTTTTACGGTGGTATAGATTATTACTTACAACACGATTTGTACAATTGTGGTGCAATTCAAAGTCAGACGAAATTATGTGCGACAGTGTTACAATCGAATAGTTGCCACAATTAGGAGGCGCAACACTGTAAATTTTTTGGAAAAACGCTTGCAGTATAGCGAAGAGGCATCTACGATGCTAATTCAGGCTATCTTTTATTTAGTTAAGATGAATCAAGAAAGAGTAAATACTGTAGTTTGTTTATGCAGGTGCAGGGTGCAAGCTCATCATCGAATGGTATTTTATTATTCTACATCAGAATCGACTGTCAAAAGGGTGACGTGACGTATTTACTTAGATTTTGCTTTACGTATGAAAAGTATAATCTGGTATTAGTTGATAAATTTTCAAATGTAATGCGCTGATTATTGGTTAAACAATTTTCGTGCCGTTTTTGAACCGTTTTATATGCGTTTTGTTTCGTTTTCAGACGTACCACCTCATGAGCCTCAAGGCGAAACAGACTGTTGTGGTTTTAGTGTTTGTTTTATAGTTGTACAAATAGATAGATTTTGCTTTATGAAGTTTGTGACTTAGCAGTCATTCCGTATTTCGAGATTTTCTTTAAGAATTTGTAAAAAGTCCCAACAACAAATATACTGCAATTTGAGCAACAAACGCTTTCTGTAGAAAGTCATCGAAAAACGTCCTAACACCAAAAAGCGTTTGGCAGCAGATCTGAACTACTACTCACAGACACTTCGCAAACGTTGTTGAGAGCAGTTACATCGATCTTGTGGAAAAGGTAACCTTGCCAAGACATTCCTGTCTGTTGATATTTCTTTGTACAAACCAAACAATAAAAACATGTCAAAAACCTATTTCACGACATTGGTCACCGTTCGCCCTCTAAAACTATTTGTAGAAAAGCAATGCTACAATTAAGCGCAGATGAGTCACAGCGAGTAAAAATTACTGTATATGACAAATCAAATTTTGCTGGCCTTTGATGAGAGCACTCCATCCGGCACAGAATACTTAAATATTCTAGTTTAAAGCCAAGAAACACCTCACGTCAGATATTTGTACGACTGTCAACCTCTACCATGTACGCCGACCAGCAGCAGCAGTGCTCAAGCAGTTGAATACGCTGTTAGTTCTTTTGGAATTAAAAGAAGCTCTTTCTGTCTTTTATAGCCTGATGCTGCAAAATACAGCATATGGTGGCAGTAGGTGGAATGGTAAAATCTCTATATTTTCAGATGTTTTGCGTGATATGTGTAGCGCATATGTGTAGCGCACATCACGCAAAACATTTGAGAATTGCTCAAGTCAAATCTCACTTTTAAAATGTTGATTGGCTAATCTCAAAACTCAAATCAGCAACCGCTAAACACAAAATCGGACAAATTCGCTGCTGTTGGTTTCCTCGCCTCAGTCTGTTGTTACAAGATGGGGAAGCTGGTTGAATGTTGCCTTATATTATGCAAAGAATTTACCTGAAGTGAAAGCGATTGTGGAAAATTTTGAAGGGTCTGGTATTTTAGTATCTCAACCAAAAGTTACTGTGCAAACAACTAGTTTTGCTACTCAACTTCTCAAAATCAAAGACCAATATGAATGTCTAGCTAAACTTTATAGGAACGATGGAAAGTGCCGAGTACACCATCAAAAAAGCAGTGCAAGTAATTCAAGAATTTGACTTCGGAAAAGACACTTGCAGCATTAACCGTTACATTAAAAAAAGAATGCAAAACAATGACATTTTTTAAATAATGTACATCGAAAGACCAAACATTTTACCGGCTGTTCACAGTTTACTTCAACATTCTCAGCTCACGACTGCATATGTGGAAAGACATTTTCCCATGCTGCGAAAACTGTTAGCCAAGGACAGAAACTTGAAGATCGTAAATGTAAAACAGTACATGATTTTGCATTTTGTTTCTTGCAGCTGATGATTGCAGAGTTGGCTGCATATATAAGGTGTGCGTATTGCAAATTTTGTTAAGGATTAGTGTGTTTTCGTTAATAAAACTCAATAAGCAATAATTTATGGAGTGAAAATTTTGCTAGGCTAATAGAGTCAATTTTTTTAGTTTTTAGGTCAATAAAAATTTTTCATTGTAATCATGAAAGCGGAGACAACCAATCAACTTTTTTCAAAACTTTATGGCAGCTTTATTGGCAACAGAGAATGTAGAACCAATGATGACATCATGGCACAAAATACGATTACGAAAGGAAGCGTATGCACAATTTGATCAAAATTGTTGGATTTTATCAATTGTTGAACCTATCGATGAGTAATACCAGCCCTGATTTAAGTAGAAGTGCAGTAGGATGTTAAAAACATTCAGCCAAAATAAACGCTTTGCAGAAAAGAGAAGTACTTGTTCAAAAAACGCAGAGAACAAATTGTGCAATTAAGCGTTAGCTGTGACGTCATTTTATACCCCAAAAAGACGAAATATTGAGTAACTGGATAAGTTGGGGCTGGCTTTCGTTTGAGCAGAAACAATTTTCCTTTGTCAAGAAATGCAAAGTAAAAAAGTATTTTGATGTCATCATGACGTCACTAATCCCGTTGCAACCCGCATCTCGGGGAGGTGATCAATCCTTCCAGGTTTGATGTTTGTAAGCCCAATCGTTTCGGAGGAGTTAAAAGTGTAAGCACGCACTTACGCAAGCACTTACACAGACAAAATTCTGCTCTATATGCTCGATTTTAGAAAGTGAGTTTACAACTCTGTTTTGTGTTTAAAAGAAGATTAATTTAGTCAAATAAAATAGCACTTCTGAGTGAAAGTACACTGTATATAGAAAAACATTTTTGCTATTTTGCTTAAAAATATTGGCCTAATGGTTGGGGCTGTAAACTAGGGGGAGAGGCATGGCCCATTTCGCACCCGTGATTACGCTAGCGCAAAAAACAAAGCTCATAAGGCTTATCCAGGAATTGAAGCCACAAGTATAATTACACAAACCAGCGCATCAAGTCGTAAAGCAGGCTCTTCACCCATAAACCTATTTTTGTTTTTAAAAAAACAATCACTATTTTGGCCCATTCTTACTATGTATGTACGTACACGCCATATATTTTTATTCTCAGCTGACGAGAAAACCTTTGCGTTTGTACAATGAATATTTTGTATTCTGGGAGCTCCCGAGTTACTGCTATTGATCGTTAAAAGCACTTTTGTCTCAAGCTTGCAATCAAGCGAGAAAAGTTCATGTAAGTGTCTTTTCCACGAACACAACAACGTGACCATTGTGAGTTTTGAACTTACAATCATTTTCGCCATAAACGAAAATGGGTTAAAGTAACTTAGAGTTGTGTTTACCTACCTCCATGTGTTGACTCATTCCCTTTTCAAAGTGCAAGTGGATTAAAAACGGCACTTTGTGGTGTTGAAAAACCATCAACACTTCTTTTTGTTCTGGCTACTGCTTCTTGGGTAAAGCCGGCTGAACTGATATTTTCAGCCGAAAGTTATTGACAGGAGCCGTGCGGGCGATATTAAAAGAGTCGACTACGTTAACATGAGGAAATATATGGTCATATGATAATTGATTGACCTTATCTTCCACATAAGTATTCACAGGGCTGGGCTCTGTATCATGCCGCCCCTCTGTTTGGTCTCAAAAACAAACCAAAAATGTCTAATTTGATTTCCGTTTATGAATAAACCTGTAAAAAATAAAATCTTTCACTAAAATTTTACATAAAGTTTTTATTTTTTGCAAAATTTTAATGTCCCCTAAAAAAGTTTATTACTGAATAATTTGTTGGCATTCCAGCCTTTTAAAAGTTCTAGATACGCCATGTCTCTTCCCTGGCAATACCAATTAACTGCATTCGAGTACTTTGCAATAACCTTTTATTAAGGTGGGCCGAAAAAAGTTATTTTTTCATATATGCTGCGATAAATGGAAAAAAACTTGCTATCTGCCTCAAAAAATAAAGGAATAAAAATTTTTTTTGGTTTTTTATGTTTAACAACCGGTACCTTAATTCAAATGCTAAGAAAATCATGAAGTTTAACAATTTTTTCCCTTCCTGAGAAGGAGTAAAATACTTTATAAGCAATCTATAATTTTCTCATCACCCATCATCTTTTTTGAAATGATTTTCCTTCTATCAATTAATAACTTGTAGACTCTAGGGTAGATTATCGTATACATTCCTACCCACAAATGATGTATGTAAAAATATTTGATCAAAGTCTTGAAATATCAAATTGACAAAATTGCATTGAACAGTAGTTACCACGCAAAAGTGGTTAGTGGTCGTCATGTGTGGCAAACAAACAAAGCGTGACACAATCTAAAGGTGGTGTCGAGTTGACGTTTTTAGTTACACTGTTATAACTAAATAGACTTTTTGGTCACTAAGTGCACTGATGAGAACTGATGGATCGAAACCGTGCCTGCAGATTACTCAAGGTGCATTTTTAGTGGTGAGGTTTTCGGACAGTGACAACACTGTTGTTCTAAGAGTATATTAAACGTATCGTCTCTGCAATCACCGCGAGTCATTCACTGGCAATAAGCCTTCGCAGTAGTGTTGCCAGATCGTTGCTGGTGCTTTTTCTCCAACAAAGTCAAAAAATTTTCCCAATTTACATTAAAACTTTTCCAAGAATGATCATGGCCGAAAATACCTGAACCGTGAGGCAAAACATCCATGGGCACAACGATTGACGGGCGATGACCTTTTTTTCATAGAGATCAACCTCCAGCACATGCCCAATATTATCTAAAATGTGACGAAAGATCTCCACTGAAGCGCCGATTGACGTGCGTTTGCCTTTTTTGGGGGGAATCGACCTGAAGCATTTGCTGACTGTGGTCTCCAAATCAATAAAAAATTTATGCATCAGGAGGAAATACCCGTTTTCCACCACTTTTGAAGCTGTTTCAACAGTGACAACTTACCTTTTTCTTTCCGTGCCCAACGTACTTCCGACACCTTCAAATTTCCCCAATTTTCCTTTGGGAAAATCTTCAAAAATTTTTTCCTCAAGGACATTCAGCTTTCCCCAATTTTCAAAAAATTGGGCATGAATTTCCCCATCTGGCAACACTGCTTCGCAGAATGCTGACAGGGCTTCAACAATGATTAACCTAGTTTAGATGCCATTATTGCGAGGTTCAAGGCTCTTTTTTGTTTACAGCCTTTAGCCATTTGTCAGTCGAAAACTACCCGCATGAAATCTGATAGATCAAAAGAGTGCCACTCTCTGCAGTTTGCTTAAAGAGTATCGCTGGAAGTTTTGCAGATTTACTTTCTAACAAATGGTGGTCAGGCCAATGAAAGATTAGTTAGAAATTGAGTTGTGATAAGTTTCATATTTTTATTCTCCGACTACGCGAATCCTTTTTTCGGAACTAAACATCTTCGCGTTCAGAGTCGCTTCGAAGTTGCCAACACCGTTGCGACGGTACATTCCTACTGATAGCAGTGTAACAAAGTTGGGAAAATTGCCTAAAAGTGCCTTTCTCAAGGACACATTTGTTAGAAATTTCAAAATTTTTAGCCCTATTTTAACCACTTTTTAGTTTCTATTTATTTCCCCGGTTTTGCGTATCGGGAGTCGAACCCGTGTGTTTAGTTTTGCAGTTATGCGTTCGAGTAGTGTCGCGTAATTTTGTTGTGTACTTGTTATGCACGCCTTTTTCGCCCTGCCCTTTGACCTTAATTCTTACAAAGACGTTTTCTCGGCACTTTGATTGTAAAAAAACTTCATAATTGTATCACTTTGTTTTGGAACTCGATGGAGTAGCAATTGGTCATATTCGCGAAACATTTGGAAATTTAATTCTTCTGTCTTTATTGAATCAACCAAATTGGTTTGTGTAATCGTTTATATTTTTATTGTTATGTACTAATTTATTTGATGCTAAAATCATTTACAAAGTTAATCAGAGTATTATAACGTCACTGTCCTAAATTTATTCTTTAGTTAATAATTGGTATTATCTTCTAGAAAACGTGGTTCAACTTATGGGTTAATTTTTCGGTTATTCTTCGTTTTTGTACAATTGATCAAATAAACCTTCAAAGATTACAAACTCGTCATTCAACACGGATATCGATTCGGATATAGGACGGAAAAGACAAACAGCAGACCGTTTGTAGTTTAAAATTTTACAACATCAAAAAATCTTTTGTGTGAGTTATAAACCCACAATCATTGTTGCCGTGGCGACCATGTTGCAGTAAAGGCACTTGCTGCTTGAACATCAGGGCAACTGATGTAAAAACAATCGGACACAATTCGTAATTAGAAAATCGAGAGGCGCGGTGAATTTCCTTTTCTGATAGAACTTTTTTTAATGCCAGTGAGCCTAGAGCCCCATTGTTTTAATCCAGCCCAGGACCAGCCTCATTTTAAAGGGTCAAAACTGCTGGCACGGTGCAATTTCGCAACAAATGATATCACCCTTTTGCAAGCAATTTTCACGAGAATATTTTGCTTAGCCGTATATTTTATATGTATGTATTTGTATACTGTGTATGGGTCACAATTAGGATTTAAAAATCGGGAACCGGTTTGGGAAATTACCAGGGAGTAGCGCCTATTTGTATTCCCAGTTCCTGGTCTTACTAACAAAACTCTCGGTATTTCCGGGTGGTAAGAAATCATTAGAAACTACCATATTACCAAAACAATTTTCCTTAAAATTTCATTTCGCCCTTGATGTTAAAAAGAAACAAGAAGCTTTACAAGGCTTTACCGAATATTGCAGCAACCTCTGTTAAAGTAGAGCATGCTGTTCTGCTTCGTGCTTGTTCACCACCAAAACTTATTCACCTAGGTTTTTCACAGTTATCAAAATAAAAGTCAAACAAATAAAACTTTAGTGCATTTTGCCGTGTCGATGTTACATGGTTTGCTTGTTGTGAGTAAAGATCATAATTCCGATTTTTTCCGGTGCCCTGGAATTATGTTTAATTTTTTCTGGTTTTCATAAGCAACAGGGAATCAAAAACCGTTGTCAGGAGTTGTTGTTGCAAACTTTGTTTGCAAACAATGACTGAGAAATGTTCAGTAGACGCCGCTTAATGTGACCACCTCGGGACCAGACCATTTTGGTCATAATATCCAAATGGTCACAAAAACGGAAGCCGCCATAACCGCACCTGAATCGAGGCCGTAAGCCACAAGAAGTCCAAATACCGTCAAATTTTTCGTTGATTAAAGTAACAGCGTGACGTTGGCAGTAAAACAAAGTACAGTACTGTAACAGTACAAGTGATGATAAAACTAAGCACAGTCTGTAACAATATGTACAAGCGGTGATACAGTATAACAAAGTAAATAACAGTTCGGGTAACGTTTTATCGAAGTAACACATCAAAGCACCGCAAAACAAATTCAAAATGTTACGCACGTACGTAAGTTAGTTTTTGGTGCAAAAAAACTCGGCAATGTCGCGCTGAACAAGATGTTTTCGCAAAAAACCACTTATTTGTTCAGCAAAAGTATCGAACTCTTCCATTGAGGAATAATATGTTGACCAAATTTCGGACAATATGTTGGTCATATCCGAAATTTGGTCATATAAAACGAAGAATTTTTAATGGAGAAATTCCGGACCCTAACAAATTGGTCATAATAAGCGGCTGGTCATATTATCCGTGGTCATAATAAGCGTCGCCTACTGTAGTAGAAAAAAGGAAAAAAAGGCTGAGAAATGTTGGTGTAAACTTCTTCCTTTGCGTTATCGTGCTGAGCCTTACGCAAGGAAGCTGTACACAGAGCGTTTGAGCTCATGTTCTGTTAGCTAGTCTTCGTTAGACTGGGCCAGCATAAGGGAATGACCTCTTGGTTCGCCATCTGTCTGCCACGTAAAGATTGAGGCATTCCGTTAGTTGCCTTGCTCAAGAACACAACGAAAGAACTTGCCAGTTTGTTTTCCATACTATCCTTTTGCACCGAGAGCCAAACAGGGAAGGTGTGAAACCATTTTTTCAAGTCTTTTGGTATGACTCAATAAGGGAAATAAACCCTTGGCCTGCCGAATGCTCAAGCCACTACGCCATTGCGACGGTCGCTGGTTTTAACAAACAAAAGGAATTGCCGAACAATATTTTTCCAAGATCACAGCATTTAATGTGACCCTAAACCCTCTCCTAACGATTACAAAATCACACATTTATGCACTGGGTTATCGCTGTGGAGCAGTTGGTTTTTAGCCAATCTATCAGCATATCTAACAACGATTCATATACGACGAGATTACTATTTGTAAAATGTTCGCAAAAACAAAGATTCTACAGATCTTGCGTGCGGAGTCATGTCTTACAACGATTTGTCTACCATAACATATCAAATAATTCATATTGTCCATAACTAAATTAATTCGTCTCAAATCGCATCATCATTTACGAGCTCCACCTTTCATGCTCGAACCATTAAATATGTCAATGATTAAAAGACGTGTTCCTGGCGAATAATGATGCTATAAACTTGCTTGTGCAAACAATGAGCAATCGATTCAAGCAAATTCAACCTCAGCATTACGAAGCGGAAGACACAAGTTTACTCGTTGTTGCCATACAAGCCTGCTGTGGCCGACGTAGAAAATATAACAAAAGGAATCGCAACAAAAGCATAAAGCAAATAAGTCAGCCGTAAGCAAACACACTGGAGGTAGTAAATCAAGGAGCATCTTAATCAAAAGCGGTGCGCCCGATGTGGTTTTAATTAAGAATGCTAAGACGGAGAAGTTACAAGTGTTGCCACTGTTTTCACTGGAGCAACAATAAATAAAATAGCAACAGGCGACTGTGTCTCATCTTCCCGCTGTATATTGCTACATAGTTTAAGTTGAGCAGGTTATTCGATGACAAGTTACAGTACACTACCATTTACTTTAAGGAAAATTTGTGCGGTTTATAGCGCAATCAGCTTTCAGGGTAGAAAAAAAACGGATGAAAATTTAAATTGGAGAAAACTGGTACATTTGCTTTGATTGCTCAGTGTCCAGACGAAAATATTAGATGCACTTTTCTTTAGGGTATTTACATCCACGCATAAAACTTAGTTTAGACAGGGATTGACTTGTTGCGAGGAGGTAAAGTGTTCTAACGGTGATTGAAGGAAGAAGAGTGAACTCGGAATAAGTTTATAAGGTCTTTTGGAAAGTATTCTCCCTCAAAAAGCTCTTAAAGAGACAGAAAGCATATGAGAAAAGCAAAATCTTTTAGCTTATCGGGAAAGGGCTAAACGTCTGGGAACAAAATAATACGCTCTCGCTTGAGAATAGATTTTTGTCAGCCTAATAGCCCATCACGATCTTTGCGGGTAAACCAGAGCAAAACACGTTTATATTGCCAACTGTGTTCTAGCTTACGTTACGCTTATTCCCCACCACTTTACTCCTCTAAGGATCATAAGATTCTAATTCATAAAATTTGAGACAATTCCTCAATGGCTTGGTAACAACAAAATTACAATGAATTTCTGAAAAGTGGTTATAGCGTCATAATGATAAAACAATTAACAATCATGTAGCATGTGTTATATTATCCCTCAAAGGGTTAAAATTTGCAAGAGTACTTCCAAATTTGAAAACGACAGCTGAGAAGATTCCCCGTAAAATATTAATTGTTTTTCCAAAGCTGATTTGGCAAACGTTTTTAACCAATTGTGTAAAGAACTACCATATTTTCCTGACTATAGGTCGCACTTAAAAACTTGAAATGTGTGGTAATTGAAGGGGTGCGGCTTACACGTTACTGTTTAAAATCTTCAAATTTTTAAAAACCTGAATTCAGTAATGGCTAAGAATACCAGTCCATTCAATGCATGTTTTAAGTTTGCATTTGCTAATAGATAATCTTAAACTAATAAAATAATTTGATGAATATACTATTTGGTGCTGTCAGTAGATTTTTTAAACCGATTTATTTACCATAAAATGTGGCTAAGGTCCTTACATTTAGTGTTTTGAAAATGCGGCTTATAGTCCGGCGAGGCTTATACGTTACTGTTTTTTTCTGAAAAAAAACGGTAGGGTGCGGCTTATAATCTGGTGCGGTTTATAGTCCAGCAAATACGGCAACAAAAATAGCAGCCACAGACTTAAAAAGTGCGGTTTTCTGAAGAAGGTTTTTACAAATTTGGAGAAGGTTTGTCAGCTACGCACCTTTCCCATTTGCAAACTTTACTCCTTCCCTTGGTCTGAATTAGAGGAAGCCGTTGATGCATCTGAATAAAAATTGTGGTAAGAAAAGAATCATGAAATAAAAACGAGAAGTTTCTTAAAGAAGCAATCCTACAAACTAAAGAAATGTTGGTAGCTTTATTACAAGCGGAGCCCCTTTTATAGCAGGTGCATCATGGCTTCAGTTTGGCTTAGTGCCGTCATGTTTCCCCAAAATACAAATTTTCATGAACCATATGTGATATATCAAGGGGCTAAGCCTAAATAGAATGCATAATACTTTTAAGTTTAAGATGTAAAGACGACATTTCATCGTGCACGCCGGAAGTCATGTGGCGTAAAAAATATGATTCTTTTCGACTTTGCTATTGTTTTTCTAGAAGGGAAAGGATCAATGTCTCAAAAAAATTAAAGCTTTAGTAATTGCGCGTATGTTATCTATTAAAGTATGTACGCGCTACAGTTATACTTTTATGGAAATTTTTGTTTCTGAGCTGCTTATCAAGTTTGGCACAAGAGTTATTTAAAACTAAAACTGGGATAAACTGTTTTGGGTTATAAAATAGCTTCTAGAAACAGCCTCCAAATATTTCATTCTAAATGTATTTCCAAAATTTTTGGTTAAACGTTAACTTGTTTACAAATTGAAGAAGTTTGTTGAAAAATTGAATTAGTAATCCAATATTGAGCTAGGGCAGACATGGGCAATTGTTTTGGCCTGCGGGCCGCATCGCGGTCATGGAAGCTAGCTGAGGGCCGCACTGAGGATTAAAGAGTCGGTCGAGGGCCGCATTGACCAAGTATAAGTGGCCGAGGGTCAGTGCTCAGGATCTTACAATAGCCTGCGTGAGCTTCATCTAATACGAGACCTCCTAATATTGACCTTATTCCGCGCGTGGACATGGTGGACTTCAAAAACAAAAAAAAGGTGATCACCCTCTCATAGCCGAATTGTTCGAACTGCGAGACGTTCGAAAACCGAGGTTTGACTGCACATGGAAGTTTCTACAAGTGTTGGCAGGCCGCACAAAATGCTCTGGCGGGCCGCATCTGGCCCGTGGGCCGTAGTTTGCCCAGGTCTGAACTAGGGTCACGATCAGGAGGGTCGCCAGGGAGGCAAAGTGAGAAGTGCTTAATGGAAAGTAGCTTAATAAGATTGAAAGCAAATTGCACCAGCCCAAAGTGTTATGCCACCCCCATCAAAAAAAATTTTGCCAACGCCCTTGGTCGTGATGCGTAAAAAGCAATCCATCAAAGCACAGCAGAGGAAAAATAGATGTAGTTAAGACATTTTTCCATCTTTAACGTTATGAAAAAACAAAAACAATCAAAATTATTGTGATCAATTAAAAAATTGTGTGTGTAACTCAGATGTTTCATCGAATTAACACCTGACGACAGCACTTGTTGTATCCCGTATTTGTCGTTATGTATTTATCATACAGAGTTGCTATGTTACACAGCAATGTGCGCATTGAACAACACAGAGCCAATATTTAATTCACTGCCTCACTTCATCAAAATATTTTCTGACGTTCTATGGCTAAACAGTACATGGCAAAGTTTATTTAGCGATGGTCCAAGAATGCGGAGGTTTTGTTTTTCATTGAAAAAATGTTCTTTCGAGAAAATAACTAGGAATTTTATTGTCTCCGACTGACCCGTCTGTTCTATAAAGCGCAGTTCTTTCCGTCTTTGCGTGATTATTTCAACTCTTTCGAAACTACTGAGCGTGCAATCATCAAACTTAGCACGATTGATCACCTCCTATAGGTGAGTGAAGTTAGGGAATTCATAACTTCATGACAAAGTTGTAATCAAAGATCATTTTTTAATTTGTATTTTTGACGTCAGAAAGCCGTTTTGCTCAAACGAAAGCCAGCTCCCCAGAAACCAATTTCCAAAACTTCTAGTATGTGAGAACTAAGGTGTGAGATGACGTCACGCTTGATTGCAGAATTTGGTCCCTTCGTTATCTCAAAACGCATACTCACCGTTTCAAGAGTTTTTTCAGGCACTGTTAACTACCGCAAATACTTTTGATGAGAAAATTTTACCATGATTTTAGCTAAATTGACAGTGCACAAGCAATTCTTTTCCTAAGTCTTTTAAGCATTCTATAATCATGCTTCATTTGGTATGTTCTTGAACAGTTTAAACTGGCTTTATGATGTCATAATGCTGTCTGGTGCGATTAAAGTGAAAACAGTGCAGGAGGCAGCTGCGCTTGAATATGTTATACCTTGCCATTTCAATACCAAACAATTAATATGCTGCCTGATAAATGATAGTGATATACTACAGTATTAACATTGCAGTTAGCATAAACAATTGTTTTTTGGTAACGCAATGGCAAGTTAGAATACTTTTGTACAGTCGTGTTGTAAGCCTGAGTAATCTTAACCTATAAAACGCATGCTTATTGGTCAAGTGCAGCATAGTAGAATAATTGGCCCTTTTTTCATGTCAAATTTCCCAAGAATCACACAAATTATTCGTATCTTCAGCACAAAAACCTGGTCGATCAATTTTGCACTTATAACGTACTGCAGTAACTCAACTGGAAGTGCTTTACTTTGGGTTAGCTTTCTTTTTCCCGTGTTGCAATTATAGCACGTCCAAACAACATACAGGTTGCCGAAGGTTTTAGGTGATAAAAATAGGCATACAATTACAAAAAGTCGTTTGCAGTATGTCGAATATTTAATTGCTTATCCCTAAAAATACACCACAATCACTTAGAAGCCCTTGCACAACTAAATTTAAGCTTCTATGCAATTGGTAAAATGAACGGATAAAAGTGTGTGAAATTATTGGCTGTTTATATTGTCTGCAAGTCTACTTCCAAAGCGAGCTTATGCTGCAAACAAGGCAAACAAGACATTGCTAGGGACTCGAAAAACTTAAATGAGAAATATTGCGGTTCTGTGCAACCTCCCACAACGTTTTCTACTCAATTCCATCAAAAAAACGGTAAATTTCGATTTTGAAACAATTGATTAGGTGTAAAACCATTACCTCTTCATTACTGTCATTACAACCACCCATTGAGTGAAGCCAGCCCAGCTGGCTGAACCGACATTCTAAACCTCGAAACTATTGATAGAGACTCTGCTTGTTGTTGTAATATCTTAAATGTAAATGCTTGACTTCGTTTTTTTTGCTCTTTGCCTGGCTGCATCTATGCCAAGCCCAACTAACATACGCGGAAACACAGGTTTCAGATCATATAAATAGGCCTACAGTTACCAATAAGTGATTGGCTTCATTTTTAATTGCTTATTTCTGAAAATACTTATAAATCAGTTTGGGGTCTTCCCACAATTTTGAATTTATGCATCTGATGCGCTTCATTGAATGAACGCATAAAGCAGTGATTCTCAACCTTTTTTTTGGTTGCGCCACGCTTTTGACGATTTCAAAATTTGGCGGCACACATAGAAAACGATAAGTTTAAAAATTATTTACTTGCCTCTAACACACTGCGTAAAATAGTTTATGATAATAATTTTAAATATGCGAAACAAAATGATATGTACTACAAAAATAACAGCACGTTTATTAAAGGATTAATTACAAGTTGATAATAAGAATACTTTTAATGCGAAATATATCTCAAATTTGGCGGCACACTTTTATAATTTGGCGGCACGCAAAAGTGCCGCGGCACAGTGGTTGAGAATCACGGGCATAAAGGTTTGGGAAGTCGTTATGTATTCCAGTTGCGACCAAGTCCAGTTTCAAAGCAAGCCCGTCTATGCTGCACACAGTTCAAACAACACGTTTTCAAGGGCTCCAGAAACTTTGGGATAAATATAGCAGCTCTGTGCAATCCCTTATAAAAGTAGTTTTCAAAGAGGGGTCCGCCACGAAATATTCTAGGTCCTCAAAGCGCAATTAAAAGACGATATGAATCTTTTTCAAACGAAGCTATTGACGAGCTCGAAATATCCCAACCAGCAAAATTTTGAATTTTTATTGAAAAAGCATCTACCGACGAAACGGTGGCATCGCTCTTCTTTTTCACGCATTTTTTGTTTTAGTTTATACAACCTCAGGCGTGGAAACGAAGATATTTGGGTAATGACGTCATGATAGCGTAGCGGATCTGTTTCATGAAAAGCAAAGCTGTGTCGATCAAGGCTTTGCTACATGCAATTCATATCTTTCACAATAAAGCTATTATTGAGGTATTCCAAGTTAGACAACAAAACTTTACTCAATTTCGGCATATAAATGCATTCTTTGATCAGGCGAACTTCATAAAAACGGTGATATTCTCAAAATCATGAAACGTCACGTTTCCATACTTGGAGATGAAATAATGTAAATCTACTGTCCCAACTTATAGGATTTTTTAAAATATTGTCGTTTCATCAACAACCTGTTTGCATTAGTGCTAGCGATCTGCCTTAACAAGGTAACTTAGATTAATCCAAGAACTCTCCATTGATTTGTTGAATGATAGGGGTGCAAAACTTTTTTTTGTGAGATTTGTTTCATGAATTTAAATTGAGTTGGGTCAGTCTTATTTTGATATAGCAATGGTGGCCCCGAAAGTGCTGATTTCATTTCGAGCATTTTAATAGCGTGAAACAGCATTTTCAACTCTTCTCGCCATCAAATCAAAAGCCGAAAACAGAATGGATGTGATTTGTGATATGAGAGTCGTGTAGTGCAAAATGGAACCTAACATAGAAAACTCGCAGCAGCCAAGCTGATGTAACAATCTCATTGACCTAAAAATTACAAATTGCATTTAAGGAATCAATGATTACATTACCTTTTTTTGAGCGAATTTCTTTTTGCTTTTTGATGGATCGTGAGTCATCAAAATAACCACAAGGTGACCATAGCACAAAATTTTTGAAAAGCTTGAGAACCACTGCCCTTGTTTTTTTGATCGATTGCCTTTCAAAAAACCGCACTTTTGATTTTATAAAGAGAATTGCCTTTATCAAAAAACATCAATTATTGAGTGAAGCCGGTGCCGCCGGCGGAACCGATGTTCTTAAATCCTGACATTACTGATGGAACCCTGTGAGAGACGATTACAGAGCCGGCTAGTAATCTGCAAAAGAGACGCTTGGTTGTGAAAATAATGCTGTTTTGAGTAACGTTAAAAATAAATCTATGAAATTACATCGAAAAAACTATTTAGCCAAACAAAAATGAATTTGTGTGTTCTTTGACTTAGCGTGGTAAACAGATTTTACACAGTAATTATAAAACAACATGTCGCCTTAATCGAAAAAGTATACTCCCACTGGTTTCTTTATAAAAAGACAAACTGTAAACTAATTTTCAAAAGGTACATTTAAGCTTTACGTCATTGAAATCCCGAGTCAGTTTGGGTTAGTGCAACCAAGGAGGAGGGAAATGCGAAGCTGAAGGGTTCCTCCCTTAAGCCATATTAAAGCCAACATCTTACAGCTTTCTTTTGAAAAATTGAAAAAGATTATTTTTGTTGGAGATTCCCAACAGAATGCCACTAAATTGTTCCCCGTCGCAAGATTCCTGGTTGCATGCCCGATTAGGAAGCTACCTCACGTTTTTTGTGACGAAGATCACAAACGTGAGTAAAATGATCAAAATAAAATTTTGCTCGAACCTGTGAGATTTCTTTCTTCAAAAGGTCAACTACGACCTCAGTGAGATCTCTGATAAAAGGAGTGGGAGATGTACGAGTTTTTTTCTTGCCCATTTTTTTAGAAAAATCTGAACAAACCCATGGAAATCAGAACTTAAGACCGTTTGATCTCTCGTATCTCAAGATTCCTGCCTTGAAATACAACCTAAATAGTATTGTTTTAATGCAGATCTACGATTAGAAGAAACTTAAAGTTTGTTATAGAAAGATGAATTGTGCGCGTGTGTAAAGACTTGATTATGAAGAATACAAATTGCTGTTTAATTTGCTGCTTCCTGACCGTTTGAAGTGATTAATTGTTTTATTTTTGCTGTTTACATTGTTCAATTATCATGGGCTGCACTGCAAGTGCTCATGTGGCCGAAACTGCGTACCTGAACAGAGAGAGATCCGATAACTCTGTTGAAAAAAGTCCGGCTGTAATCACGAAAAACGGAATTGGAATCGATCCAATCGAAACACTAAATGGAAGTGCAAAGCCATCTCCAGGGAGTGACGAACATGCGGCCAACTGCACGTGCATTGATGTAGGTTACATCGACGACCTAGACGTGGACCGATCGAGCATCCTGACAGTGAAAAGCGGAAACTTGGAAAATCGACAGAGAGGTCATACTGAAGTGCCCCGCAGAAGAATTTCGGTCATCACTCCTCAGTCCTCCCCCGCATTGAATGGAGTGAAATTGAGAGTTGTAGACAGCCCGGCTCCTTTCCGGAAAACTTTGAACGGAACAGTAGCCAGTTCACCTCAAAGAATGCGCGTGCGCAACGGCAACCCATTTTCCTCCCCACATGCTCATCGTAACCCTACTCCTCTGCTTGAACAAGAAGAATGTTCTGATGAAGAAAAAGAATTACAAAGCAGAACTAACCCGAAGTCAGTGGTTTTGTGTAATAGTTGTTCATGTTTTGCTTAATTAGTTTTAGTTTTTACTTCATACAGTATGAATATTGTTATCCTGTTAAATTTAATATCAGTCACTTTTATTGGTTTTTATTGTTGATCCACCCAGAAAATATTATTGAAACAGAACTTTCAATTACACAATGACATGAAAAGAATTGCTAAGTGAGCATACTCAATTCATTTCTCATTATTTGAGAAAGCGAAACAAACCTACCTACTCAGGGGAGTAACCAGAGCTGGGGGCTTCATCCCCAGCTACATTACCTAAAACCACGAAAAATTTTTTGTTTAAAACACTTAAAAGCTGTGCCTCTAAATTGCTAAAAAATTTTTATTGTTTTTTTTTGTTTATTTATTGTTTTGTTTTTTTGAAAAACCTCATAAATCTGCTTCTAAATTGTAATAAAGATCTTTCTAAAAACTTTCTGGTCAACTACTTCCTTGTAAAAATTCTGGATAAATGCCTACTTTTATCTTGTTTAAAATGTAAAAACATTACCTTTTCTAAAAAATAATAGCCTATGTTCTTTGAACCTGAAAACCTTTTTCAGCAATTCTTTTTAATGATTCGAATCTAAATCGAAAGCAGTGACTTTTTTAAAACAATAGCAATCTTGTTGAAATTGCCCGATGATAAGTTATGTCCCAGGATGCTAGATCTCAGAATATAGCGTATATCTCAGGATGCTTACTGCTCAGCTAATTACAGAAGAAATTGGTTAAGCGTACTCTATAAAGAATTTGGCAAATTTACTGTGTATTTAACTGGTTACCTCCCGATTACCGGTAAAAAGTAAAGACGCTCCCATGTTTGATTTCAAGGTTTGGGAATGGAAAAATGAAGGCTTTATTTTCTGGGCCAAGGCACTGATGAAAGTGGGGGGAAAAGATAGTTCTTTAATATCGGCCATCTTTTCTTTAACACGAGAATCTACCCATGTTACCATTCCTTAAGTAGGAGTGGCGGACTGTTTTCTCGAAATTTCGACTCAGCCGAGATTTGAACTCGGATCTAGAAGCAAGTGTTTTAATGAGTACGCTATCGACCTTGTAAAGGTAAAGATACCAATGGTCCCTTATTCGATTCGGAGCTTTAGCCTGTATGTTTCGGTCCCATACTCGATACCAGAACGAGGTTTAAAAATGTTTCTTCGTTAAAACAGAGCAATACTATCCATGTTTGTGAATAGGACCATACTTACGTTTTATACCGCATTAATGATTTAAATATTTAATTAGAAAAGAAGACCCCAACCCCAATCTTCTTGACAAAGCGTTGTTAGAATTAAGCGCTAGCCTTTCAGAAAGCCACGGTCCTGGTTTCCAAGTGGAGCTTGATTCAAATCGATTAAAAAGTAAGAGAAGTTGCTAATAAAAACTTTTTCTGATTCGAGGTGCGGTACTGAATATTTTATTTGTCTTTAGGCAATAAAATAGAGAAGTATTTAGATAGTCTTTAAATTCTGCTGACGTAGCTAGCTGGTGGTCAGTGATTCCAAACATTTGTATTTAACTATCTTACTATTTAAAGATAACTCATAAACTTCTGCTTCCACTTAGATATAAGAAAATCTGATATTAAGATAGATCTGATTACAATATAGAGTATTACGCCTTTTAAGGAATGCTAGCGCTGGCCTAAACAAATCGTAAATTCTACCAATTGCTCATCCTAATGATACATTTGAAGTGCTCACACACCACTTGGAAAAGTTTCGAGTGTCTACGACAAACGAAAAATTTTTCTTGGAGCTTCCTCTGATATTACTGTTGCTTACTAAAAAATTTTAGCAGGATTCGATTCAATACGGTGTAAAACCTATTTTGATCCACAACTTTTGCGAAATTAACTTGAAATGAAAAACAAAGTGAGGCTAACTAAATGTGCAATAAAATTCAACAAATGCCATAGACTTATTTATTATCTGGGTTTGGAAGAAATTTTAGAGAGATTAGTAAGAGCGAAAGGAGTGCAATGGTATGGAGATATGCTGAGGAGAGATGGTGATGATGAGTGACAAAGAGCGTTAAATTTTGAAGAGGTTTGAAGAAGCGAGCGTGGGCAACTGAAAATGACATAGAGAAGACATTCTGAACAGATTTGATTAAAACAGGAATAGGCCACCGACAGAACGAAGTGACGCAATGCTGCATGCAAGCTTTTGAGAACCATTAGGTGATTCCGGTCGCCGAGACAAACAAAAATGATCGAGTTTAGAAATCCAAAAATCCAAATCAAATCCATCTCCTTAAATCGAAATCCAATCCAAATTCTCTTTCGAAATAAATTTAAATCCAATTTTGATTTAAATTTCTGTTAAATTTTTGTACCAGAACCGTACTTCCAAACCAGTGCAAAATATTTAGGTTACGTCAAGTGTTACAAATACCGGTCATCTAAAAACTTTAAGTGTATTTTCAAAATCTACCTATTCACCATTCCGTGCTGTTGTTAATGCTTATAGTTATAGCTATACCGCACCTCCCTTTGTAAATTCAAATTACTGTACTATTCAAACTAATAGAACCAGAGTCTTCAACATCACTGGCGATAATCAATTACTTTTTAGAACTGAAGAGGTAAAGATTCTTTGGTAATGAAGAATTAGATTGGGTTGTCTGCTTAGATTTCCTCTCCCTCAAGAATCCTGACACTACTTCTTTTTTCCTCGTTCCTCTGGCAGTCGCTTCTCATCTAACATTTCTTTCGCTCCCTCTCCTCTTGTCCTTTCCTCCTTATAAAAGGCGCTTAAGGACTTTAGTTGTGATCACCTCACAATTCCTCTCACGGACCCTCCTTCTCTACTATTTTGCTTCAGTGAGCGTTCTTCTTTCAATTTTACGAAAGCTTGTTGGGATAACTTTGGTCTCTACTTCGATCCTCACTGCGTCTCAGCAAAGGAATACTCTTCCCTTTTTCCTCTGCAGCTGTTCTCTTTGCCTCTTTGTGACTGAATCAAATCTTCTATCCCTTTGAGCCCCGTTAAATATTAACTTCATGCTTGATGGTCTTCCAAAGTGGAAAAAATAGTAAGGAAAAGATGCAATGCTTTTGCTTCCGCTCACAGAAATGATGGAAAAGATCCACGCTATCAATTCAGCATCTAGGCATGCTTTGTTTGTCATCGCCAAAAGCAAGGCTAAGGCATGACATCAGACATGCCCCTTTTTCTCCTAAATCAGTTGTGGCTACCTACCACAGTTTTATTGTTAAACAGAAAAGAATGAGCCAGGATCAGTTCTAGCTCCGTAGATTTGATATGACACAGAATAACCTACTAGCCACAGAATACTGAATATACAGTACACCTGTAGGTCAGGTCGATGGAAAAAACCGCAGCTGCGATAAAAATAAAATCAAAAACATGGCAATTTGTAAATAAGAGTAAGTCCAAATCAAAGCCCACTATTCGAAAAAAATCTAAATCCGATTCAAATTCAAAAAAGATGTTTAAATCCGGCATTAAAACTCTAAATTCGCGATCACTTCCGCCAAACAAAGTTGGAATTGTAAAACTGAATCTCTCCCTTTCTCTCTCTCTCCCCCTCTGTTTCTCTCTCTAAAACATAGGCCCCTCCAAACCTCTTGAACACCAGAGCAAGCTACGTGCAGGACCTCTATTAAAAGCGTATTCACACATCCCAATTTTTAAACTATTTTCTGAAGACACAAAAAACGTATAATTGCAAGTTTAAAAGAAAAACAGCAAAGATTTTAGCTCATTTTACACAACTGCTGGCAGAGTTAAAATTGATTTTCCTCAAATTTTAAATTGCTTTAACTTTGCTTTGCAGCAATTTGTTTGTATAAAGTAATTAATAGTTTGCTTTGCAGCGAATTCTTTTGAATGAAAGCCTTATCTGAAACGCGAATTGCGATGTTATGATTTTGGACAAGCTCGATAAAACACCAAACAGTTTTGCAAAAATTTGCTTTCCCAAATGTTTTTCTGTCCACCCCTTGAAATCAGTACTTGTTACAAGATGAATAGAGTAGACTAGGCACCAGACAGCCACATCAAATATGAGGCAAACATAATGTTACGCAGTCGGCTGCCATAGCAATACTACGTTAACTGAAGCTAAAGTGCTATGGATTATTTAAGTGGAAAATACGCTGAACTGGTAATAACGACTACTAAATGAACTGAAGTCACTATTTTTAAACAGTTTTAGCTTGTAAGCAAACAAGTAGTATTTTTGCGCTTGAAAACTGCATTCTAATACTGTATTATTTACTTACTTTTCTCTCTACAAACCTGCAGTGACTTAATCAAATTTATTGCATCACACCGATTCTAGTTAGGCAGCTGCACCCAAGGAGCGGTTAAATTTTTAATCGATAATGTCGGATATGAAGAGAAGAGCGAAAAAATTTATTTCTATCCTGTAGTTCAATATCCGTGCGGATTCTGCGATGCTGTGTTTTTAAGGAAGATTAGTGTTTGTGGCAATTACTGTCATACTTTGTTGTATTATTTTTAGTACCAGAGCAAAGTATGAGCGCTAAATAGAATGTTTCAAAAAACTTCTGAACCCCAAAAATATTCCGTTATTGTGAAAGTTTTGGTGTATGGAAAAAAGATACGAAACCAAACCCATTTAACTTAAATCTTTTCCAGCTTCCTCCACTCCTTCTTACAAACCCGATGTCACCTCCATCCAAAAAAGTAGTGCTGGTGACACTGTGGTCATCGATGTCGGGAGTGGATACTGCAAAGCGGGATTCTCACAAGAAGATATTCCGTCTGTCGTCATCCCGACTCTGGTAGGTCGGCCAACCTCTATCGACGCATCAAGCTCTGCGACAGTGTTTGTTGGAAACGACGTCACATTGCGAAGTGAAGTTTTATCCTTATCGGTAAGCACCAAAAGCGGAATCATCCGCCAGGGACGAAATTAAGGGAGGCAGGGGAGCTGTAACCCACAGCAGTGCTGAGGAGACTCAAGTCAGCGTAAAAAAAAAGACTCGACGTGACTCGAGACATTTGTGGAAAATTAAACGGTTCGACTCGGGACTCGACACCAGTGACTCGAGACTTGAGTCAAGACTCCGTTGATCTACTAATAATGAGATTACTTGCACGAAAAAAATTTTTTCTCTTGAAAAGTTTGATTTCTTAAAAACTCTACCTTGAAAATTTGTGTGTTTAGGAATAATTTTTTTACATAGTGGCAACCATTGGCGTACGGAGGGGGTACCTATACACGCGCCATCTCAGGAAAACGTTAAATAATATTTTCAGTCATTATGCTTGCAAAGGCAACAAATAAATAACCTGCTTTACAGAGATTGAATTAGTTTAAATGTCGAGACCTTGAAAACATCATTGTTTCATGTTAAAATAAACAGAAAAATGCTTAAAAGCAATCACCAACATCATGCAGTACCATGCAACATTCTATTACAACATAGATTGCTGTATTGCACAGTATGATGTTGGTGATTGTTTTTTAACAATTTTTCTCTTTATCTTTTTATGATACTAAAGGCAGCTCCCTCCTAATTAAATAGGAGATCGCCTGAAACTTGCTGGCTAGCAATTAACACTATCTACACTTTCTTTCATGTTATTCGTAATTTTTTTGATAAGTAAGTTACTCAGCGTTTACTGATAAAAACGAAGCTCTTCTCAACTTTACCTGAGAAATTGTTTGTGTACTAAGTTATATGAGGTACAAGGTAATGTGGTAATAATACAAAGTGAAACAATATGAATTACAAGCAGGATCTTTTCGGGTTATAAAATTTAATTGATGAGCTCTTTGAAAGGTTGCTGCGCAGCTGCATTGTATTCGTTGTAGCCTAAGAGTAGAAACGCTAGCAGTAAATAACTTTTTGAAGAACCAGTGACAAAGGCTAACAAATTTCAAACAAAAATTGACTCAAAAGATGTTCCAGAAAGCCCTAAAATTGCCTATATTTGAGTGTAATTTTGCAAAATTTTTGTGGGAGGCGTGCCCGGATCCCCGGACCCCTAGGATAAACGCGGCTCAGGCGCACATCATTGAAAGTGAAGCGGGGAAATTGCTTGTAGTTCTTAACTCTATCAGGTAGAATCGAATAAAAAATTTTGCGCATGCCCCTGCTGGAAACTCTAATGATGAGTCAAAATCTTGCAAATCATTTATATCGTTTTGTATTGCAAGCCTGTAAGGTTTTTTGCATGAAATTTTGCATCTCGTACGTTGTATATGTAGGCCCACAATTGCGTTCTTAACTTTTTTTGGAATTCATTTTTAAACTCGACTTCCTAGCCAGCTGCAGTCAGTAAAGCAGCAGACTTATTCCTACCAGTATCAATATTGTATTAAAAGTGAGCTTCGAACTGTCGAGATCAGAGCTTAGATAAGTCTAGCTTAGGAGCCCAACATTATAATTTACCAAAAAATATTGAACGAATAAATTGCAATCATTTAAAAAATCACAGAAAACTAAACGCTAGCAATGAAGTCTTGGAAAGATTCGAGTTGTGGTGAAAAAGACTCGACTGGACTCGAGTCCTTTGGACGAAATGACTCGATCGACCTTAGGTGATTCCTTCCCAACACTGTCGTCTAGCGACAAAATTGTGCCTCAAAAAGACTAAAAACTTTGTACCTGCACTCAATAAATTGCTATTGTTGTGATTAGCGCCCTGCGCAAAAATTTTTGACGCTTGCTGCTGCGTGTTTATTTAAAAAAGTTATTGTTTGTTTATTGTTTTGCGTCAACAGACGAAAACAGTTAAAAATTAAGCAATGCTTTTACTTCAAAATTTTCATCAGATTGGCCGTCATAGATTGGGGTTTAGTGTTAAAAAAGAAGTGTGGAAACGCACGGAGTATAAGTTTGCTGCTTCCGGTCAGGTTAATGCGAAACAGTGTGGTGGCGTCATCCCCACGCTTTTCCACACCGCTACACCCCCTGTCTATAGGAGCATATTTTGTGTGGTTGTATATGGGATGCAAAAGCTCGATTGTGAACAGTATCTGATTAAATTCAGCGAGAGCTGGCAATTACTGTTGAATCAGTTCATTATCTTTCACTAAATGATTTGAAATCATTAAATTTCTTAAATCTAAGGCCTAAGATAAACAGAAAAACTGCAAAAAAACAATCACCAAAGTCATATTGTATGATACAACAATCTGTTGCTACATGTCGGTTTAACTTTTCTGTTTGTCTTAGTGTGATGCTGAAGGCAGATCCCTCTTAAATAGGAGAACGCCTGAAACTTGCTACCTAGCAACTAGCACTATCAATACTTTGTAAATCTAAGTACTGTTATTATATGTACGCAAACTATAACTTGTATGTAGCACTAACTCTTTACAATAGTTATTCTCAAAGGCGAAAGAGATTTGTGCATTTATGCAGTACGGAAACAAAGGAAAACATATTTACTTACGGAGTGCAATACTTTTAAATTGCTTTTTGCGGCAGAGGCCTGTGCAACGAGGAGTCGTGCAAAATTGGGACGATTGGTCTGCATTAGTTGACCACGTTGTAAACATGGAATTGAAAGTGGACTTGGAATGCTTTTCATCGGTTGTTCTACCCGGGTCACTTTTCAGTCACCGAAACCAACGAGAAAAACAAGTTGAGGTAAAACCGAGAGGCAAATAACTTACTGCTAGTTCAAGATTACAAACGAGGAGTTAGAAATGCTACAAGGATCTGAGAGTGTGTTGTAAGAATATATTGTTTGTTGTTTTGGATAAGAAAACTTCTTGAGATCCGTTTTTTGACGCACCTACGTTGTGATAAGCATTGTTGGTGCAAGAAGAAACCGCTTGATAGTTTGCGGGAACAATTTCAGGAAGCATTTACGTTTATCTTTTTTCAATCATCACAGTAACATTACGCTTCTCTCTCTGGCTAGAAACATTCGGCACGACTGTACATGGAAATTGGTTAAGGAAAACATCTCAAATTCAGGAAATAAGCTTGGTATGGCTGTGAGTTCAAATCTCTTAAATAGAGTGAAAAATTTTATAAGAAAAAGAAATGAAGACCTCATTCCCAGATCTTTCGAAACACCATTAAAATTTGGTAAAGATTTTTCAAGAAGAGATTGAATATTGTTTCCTCCCTCAAAATTTCTAGATCCGCCAGATTTAGAAAACTATTTTTGCTTCTTGAAAAGAAAACTTCTCAAAAAATGATAATAAAGGAGCTTATATATAACATATTTCTACATCTTTAGAGCGAGGTTAAATCACTGTCCAAAACATGGTCTTGACGTTACATAGATACTAGTATGAAATTATAATTCAGCTTAAAAAGTATAAAACAAAATTAATTGTTTGTTTTAAGGTGATGTTTGAAAACTTCCATTTAAAAAAGCTCTACTTGGGTTCTAGTCCTCCCATGGCTTTGCACTCATTTGGAATGACGTCAGGTCTTCTGGTCAATGTAGGTCATGATATCACCAGCTGCATTTCAGTGCTACATGGTAGGTTACACAAAATAGGGAGTACAGTATGTAGTTTGATTTGAGATGACATTTGCAACACCAAGACCAGTTCAATAGTCGCTTTGTAAGTAGAGCAAAAACAATAGAAGTTCAACAGAAAAGGTGTTGCATATGCAGTTATATATTTTGCCAAAAGTTTCGAGCAATCGCTTTCAATTCAACAAAAATATCTCTAATGAGGTCTGTTATAACAAGGATACTTTTCTTTGAAGAAAACTCTGCTCATCCAAGCCCGTATCGAAGGAGTTATTGTGGTATTTCTTCTCTTTTGCTGGTTTTGACAAGCAAGCAAAAAATAATGAGTGTTTGCGTGATTTTCAAAAAAGGTTTTTATGATGCAAGGGGCGTTCAGAAAGTAATGCAATTCGATAAATTTCTTGCAGGATTTATTTGTCTAACATCTGATTCTTTTACAGAAAATAGATTGATAACTAAGGTTTAAATATTTTTTAAAAAAGTAGAGTTTGCATTAACTGCAACCTGCAATTCAAAATTCAAACAACCCCTCTGGGTCTTTTTCGTTAGAAAGTAAAACCGGCTTAATTGCCGCAAAGCAATCTCGGCAAATGCAGAGATTTGTTATTGAATTTCTACTGTCGAAGGGAGAAAGAGCTCTTAACATAAGCCGAAGGCTGAAGCAAGTGTTTGGTGAGAATATGGTAGACTGTAGCACAGTGACGAGGTGGATCAAGCGAATTAATGATGGACGGGAAGAACCTAAACCAGTCAGAAACTGGCTGAAAAGGCAGTCAGTGTAATTTTGCAATGAGGAATATGTGTACTTGTCAAAAGGTAGGGAAAGGCAGTTTGGAGAGCAGGAGATAAAATTGACAAATAACTATAAAATGCTCATGCTATGTACTTGCTTTTGACATACAATAGGTGTACATTGAAAACTAAATCTTGTAAAAACAAAACTGGTAGCTTTACTTTCTGATCGCCCCTCCTAGTTTAATCTCTAAAGAGCCAAGTTTGGCACAATTCTCAAAGTCCACCAAAGAATAGAAATCTCTACTGAGTTGACAGTTTATGCCTGGCCCCTTTCAAAAATCTGAAGTACGCTATTGTTTGCTTACAAGTGCTTCTTCTCCTTTCACATTTGAATTTATGTTGATAGGAAACGTTCAAACAAATGGAATGCGTAGTCTAAATCTCGGTGGATATGATGTTAATCGTCGTTTGCAAACTTTCATTCAAGATAATCACAAAGAAACGATAAAAAATTATGAAAAAGGTTCGTGATTGATTGAAGTAAGTAGACTATTTACGTGAATTGAGTAAGCATACCTAGTCTCTTAACTCGACAAAATGATGAAAACTCATTCAACTGATCAAACACCAGAAGAACAGAGAGTTTTGGAGGCAAAAGAATGACTTTACGGTCTTCGAGTTTTGACTGGACTTCCTGTTTCGTTGCAGGTTTACATTCCTTTACCTCAGATTGACATCTGTTCCTGTGCTTTCCTAATAAAACAAACGTAATTTTAAAACACTTACACTTTTCTAATAACACAGGTTACTATACCTTACTCAACACTAAATTTGAGATCAAGGCTTGTAAAAGCAACATGCGTCAGCTACTGAGGTGGCACCGCGTACAAACCAAAAATCGATAGTTCGAAAACTATCATCGGTACCACTCTATAGTTGAACAGTTCTTAGCAAAATTAAACACTCAGCCGATGCGGTCGTTTGCTAGTCACGAAGGCATCCACTTGACAAAATTCAACAATTGCATATTAAGTAATTGGGCTGCTATGCAGAGATGATCGGATTTAGATTTCGAAAATCCACTAAATCCATCACGAATTCCAAATACGCTTTAGAAATAAAATTAAATCCAAACCTCCGACCTCATAGACCAGTAGTTGCTCATATAACGAGCGCCATAGTCTAACCGGCCATCGGCCTGCACAACACATAATCTTCAATTTAAAGTTATGGCTGTTGTGTGGGCCGATCGCCGATTCAACTAAGGGCTCGTTATATGAACAACTGGTCTATGAGGTCGGAGGTTCAATATTTGAGTTCATCTGATGACTTTTAACGACAACAAAATTGTTCATGAAAGTGGCATTTTTTAACAGATTGTGTTAGTCTTTAAAGTGGCTATCTACATCCATCAAATTAACTTATAAAAGTAGGCAAACACCAACTTTATAACATTGAATTGTGTTAAACAGTACAAAAAGCAGCCACCAAAAAACTTACCGCTATTCATTACTGGTAGTAGAACTTCAAACCCCACTCGTGATAATCAGTAATAATGATTTGTAGAGCAACTACGTAAGCAGTAAGCACAAATCAAAATCGTGTGCCTTTAGCCAGTGTATCAGTAGTTCCCAACTCTTTTTTTAATGCATTCCTCACTTCCACGTTTTTGAAATCTTTTATTCCTTTCTTTTTGAAATAAGGCATAAATATGCACGACCTTGGTTTTTACATCTTACGCTGCTTAATACTATACCACTTCAATATGCTGTAATGTAAAATGGATCGCAGCTTGAGTTACAAACAATCATTGTCAACACTAAATCAAAAGATCATCTCAACTTAAATCGACGGCACTTGTATTCAGCTATTCCGCAGAGGAATGTGCCTGTCCAGTGTGAGAACGATCTTTCCGTGTCAAAAATTTGACTCAACTCATTACAACACGCTTAGCCTCATTACTGGCTGTCTCAAGTCCACTAATAACAAAAATCGCCACAAATTAGTTAGCATTGCCCAATCCAAGATCAGAAAGGAAGTTGTCAGTCGTTTAGAATGCCCGAGGAAGAAGAGCGATGACTGACATCTTTTGTATGAACAAAGTGTAGTGAGAAGACTAAAATCAAACTGCTTTATCACACATACCAGTGCGTGGAATAAATAACCCTCAAAAAAAATTCTGAGACTTTAGAGAGAAACCCTCGAGAAAGATCTCCAAGGCAAAACATGAGAATGGTGAGATATCTCCATCTAATTTTCCCCTTCCACCAGGCCATAATGCAATTTGTATCAAATGAAAATGCTTGAATCGTCTCTACAGCGGGGTAGGTAGCACCAAATCAACCACGAAAAAGTGGGGCAATTACCCAATCTCAAAACACTAGCACGAGTGGCGATGCACCTGAAAACATCCATCTTCTGACCTGCACTAAATTACTAACAACATGCTCAACTTGAGATCTGGGACTCTAAGAACCACGAGCACAGCAATCCATGTAATTGTGGACAGACATTGCATGATGTGTCAAGGAGGAAATGATAAGAACTTATGCTTCTTGATAAATAAATAAGCAAAATAAACTACGTCAAATATGCAGAGTAATATCAGACTGATTGGTTTACGAGCGTAGTGATTGGGCTTGTGTTAGCGTGTGTGTGTATGCTGGAGGCAAAAGCGGTTTATTAAACGTCAGTTTTTAAAGTTATTTTATTTAATTTTGTGAATTGTAGATTATTCTGCAAACTTTTGATGCAAAAATTTAGCTGGGTCATTTTGGTATCTTTGTTAGAATGAAGATCTTTTTTCCAGTAGAAATTACGTGATGTCAAGAGGTCATTTGACCTTCGTTAAAGATGACCTTCGTTTTGGAGATGCGCTTCTGGCGTCACTCTTACAATAGTATCCGAAAAATGTGTCTGCGTTAAGTAAAAGTGCAGATTGAAAAATAGAAAGCACCTGTTTTAGCACAGCTTGCCCAGCTGCCTTCGAGATTTTTCAACTTCGAGATCTTCATTTGTGCATACATACATGACATCACATTGTTAAACAACTATGCAAGTGCATGGAAAAATTCTGAAACACAAATGCGCTTTTAAATGCAACACAGCACCTTACATAATGTGGAACTATTAACTTGTAAATCCTGAAATATGGAAATTCCTCCCCTAAAAATGTACATCTCCTCCTAAGGGAAGAATTCCTTCCCGGTTGGGAACCACTGTATGCACGCAGCTTGAACTTGTTATTGCTTCAGGTATTCAGTATTACACCAATCAGGTCATCAACGATTTTCGCCAGAGAGTGACCGGTCTTTCCTCTTGAAAGCACTGCCTCGTTTTTCCTGTTTGCTGGGGTTAGCTGTTGCGAAAATCACATTTTAAGTTACTAAATATTTCAACAGATTTATTGATTCTAACATTAAAATTTACCAGGCAATGATGTAGCTGATTAGCTGCGAGTGAAAATTGCATTATTTTCAATACCTGAAAAAGAAAAATTCGGAAATAATTAAGAGTAGATTCAAGTCTGCTGTTGGAAAAAAATAAATCCAAATCGAAAAAAAATGCTTATATCCGGCAATTTGAATCCAAATCTAAATCCGCGATCATTTCTGCAGCTCTACTGTTGAAAACTACTATATAAAAAACTATTAATACTTTACACAAAAAGTAATCACCGCATGATAAAATAAAGATTTTTGTGACGTAATCACTCAGATGAGATTCTTGCGAAATCCATGATGGAAAAACTTTGCTGTGTTGCTGCAACTTCCGAAGAAGCAAGAAAATCAACGAGTCAGAAGACGTATTCTCTTCCAAATGGACACACTATTTCGCTGGGTGCAGAGCGACTTTTGGCCCCTGAAATTTTGTTCAATCCATCGATTTTGGGAGGTACTGTTCAGTTTCAATATCATTTTGCTTTATGTTAGCAATCAATAGCGTATTTAAGGAGAAGATAAAGGACAACGCCCCACCCCCCCACCCCCCACTAGATCGATATGATAGTAGCAAAAAACGAGGAAAGAAAAAGGTCTTCTTGCCTGTTTGAAGACCAATAGAAGCAAAATCCTTCATTTCAAAATCCAAATTGAGCAAATTTCTGCCTTTCAAATAGTTAGTATCTAAAAAAGGGGTCTTCACTTTTCAAAAAGCACCTGCAGTCTGCTGTAAAATGTTGAAATATCTTACAGCACGTTGCTTTTTTGGGAGCAATTTCTTATTGTTTTATCTAATCGTGTCTGGTCTATACCTGCTTCAACACAATTTTAAAACGTAACTACAATGCTTGGATTTGATACCAATGATGTAGCCTACTTCTTTCTGCCGCTCGTGCAGCAAAGCGTCGCTCAGGCTGTCAAATTTGTTTTAGGAGATTACGATAGCCAATCAGGAATTGGAGCGATGTGTGTTGAAGCAATTCGAGCTTGCCAGGAGGTAGATGGGAAAGAAACATTATCACCTTTGTACAATAATGTGGTGCTGAGTGGAGGAGGATCGTTGCTCGCTGGAATGGCGCAGCGACTGAAGGTGCAACTGAGTCACTATATAAATATTTTTTAAGTTTTCTTTTTGAATGGGTTAAAAGTGGCAATAAACATGCAATTAAATGAATTGGAATAATGTTTATGGTAAGATTGATGCTGTTTTCAAATCTCGCGTTAAATACGCTGTTGCAAGAGCACTTAGGAAAAGCACTAGTCAGCAGGACTGCCTCAACTGGTTGAGGTACAAACGCAGCCGGCTGTACTGACCACTCCGAAGTGGGTGTGCAAACAGCAATGTTGTAATAGGTCTACAGGTCTGGGTAGCTCAAAACGGTAAAAGGGCAATATAAAGCAAATATATATTCTCCTGACCGGATTGCGAGTGTGTCTAAATGGTACGGAGCCACTTTCGGAAATTAATTTTTTTAAAAAGAACGTTTTTTGGTTTATTTTACCTATATTTGGCCCCAAAACAAACATGAAGACCTTTATTTGTTTTGATTAATTGGGAACCAAGCAGGTCACCACAAAGGCTCTACGGAGCTGTATACAGCCCGCGGGTCATATGTTGACTGGAGGCAAAAATATAACTCAAATTCTTAACCGTAAATTAATTTTCTGAACGTGACGTATAACTTATACGTATTATATTATAACTACTTATACTATAAGTTTAATGCTTTTCCAAGACCTACTTCGCAGGTGCAACTTGTCCACTCTTTAGCATTGCGCATTGCTATTACATGGGCTGTAACTAAGCAGAAAAATTGTCATAAAGAGCTAATCTTAAACACATTGCAACGCAGAATCCTAGTACCGATTGAATTCACAATTTTTTCCTTAAGAGATTAGCATCTTTTTCTGGCTCACTGAGTAATTGACACTGTGAAAAGTGGTGTCCACGTTTACCAACAATTTTGGTTGGGGGTTGGTGGTAATACTAATCTTGTATCCAAACCTCTCGATGGTTGCGTCGCTTTGCACTTAGAAGGGGTACTTTACCGTAATTTTTTATGCTTGATTGCACTGCTTATTGTAGAAACAATGCACCGCGCCAGCAATAGTTTTGACTTTAAAGCGGTCTGAATTCAAAGTTTTTTTTGTACAATTGATAGAAGGTTTTCCAGTGACTGCAGGACAAAAATGTGGGACAAAAAGTTGATAATAGCATGGTAAAGAACAAGCGAAGCAAGATGCAAGCTTCTGTTGCGCTGAACAAGTATCACTTGCAATTTTGTGTCCAGATTTCACAATTAAGTTTGCAAGCGACCTTGAAATAGTAGAAAGAAGTGACGAGCTACTCTCAATTGCGCTAATAGCAATTTTGTTGGCAGCACGAACTTTCATGCTTGGGCATGGACGACATCAAGGTTCACGCATTCCCGAAACGTCAATACGCGAGCTGGAGAGGAGCGGCGCATATGACCTCCTTGCAATTATCTCGGAGTCGCTGGATGACGAAAGAAGAGTATGAAGAACATGGAGCAGCAATGATTCACCGAAAATATGTGTAGGAAGTAAAAAGACAATTCGTCAAACGGTAGTTTGTCCGCACTTCAAATTTTCAATCAACGTTCATTGCACTTACATACTCCAAACCAAAAACCATAAAGCTGTTTTTACTCGCCATTGGAGCTGTATTTTACTTGCTCGCTCTCCAAGAGCTCGCTCTAATGCTTATGTTAAAAATACATTTAACACAACTTATACTTTGCAAAAAGTCGTTGAGTTAAGTTACATATTTTAAATTTCCAGTCACCAGAAAATTTCATAGGTAAACTGATTGTGGAATTAGTTTTTGCACAGCTTTGAATAACGAGCAATGCAATCACGCCAAAACAATTTTGTTGCATTTGCATCAAAGACTTTGATGCATAGATCGCGGTCTAACCCACTTGATCATGCTACCGACCGGCTATACATAGGTGACTGTCAGTAGCTACCTATAAAATAGCTTATGGCCTACACGATAAATCTGTGGGTTAAATACTAGCCGCTGGAAAGCACACTGCTCGCCAATATTTTTGTAAAGATTTATTTAGTTTTGTTTCTGCAACGTTTTTCTTTAATGTTTTGTTTATGTTAAGAATAAATTTTGATTTTTCTTTTGTGAGCAATATTGCTGTAAGAGTCTAATAGAGAAGATATAATTTGTAGAATGTCCCTCACATTACTATATTTGAATAGTGTGATCTCCAAAAAATCTTTTGTACATACCTTTAGTGATATAAAAAAGTAGAACACCAATAAAAATGATGTCGTAAGATGTGGCCAGATGCTGTACATCAATCATGACATCAAAAAAGGACTCCTAGAGACGCTCCCTAGCAACCCTGCAAAAAAAGTAACCCGGTTGAGACATCCTCTGAAAAGCCTAATTGCTTCTATTCGGAATGACTCTGTAGCTTGCATAAATGTGCGACTTTGGAGAAAAATTCTGTCTAGCATCATCGATCTGTTTTGTTGTGATCAAACAGTTGCAGGAGAACGTAAAGGATCACGTAAATATAAACTGCAGGCTGCAACACACCAGTAAACAGTGCTAAGATGTACATAGACAGATTTGTTTATGATTAAACTAAAATGACTGCGCGAAATAGAAAAGCTAGGCTTAAGTTCACGGTGATTCTACATCGTGCGTTCTCGATTGGAGTACGAGAAGGGACTTCTGGGGTTGAGAACTTCTCTACCAATTTGTAGCTGTATTCACATTAGCTACCGATCGAGATAAAGGCAGTGGGATACATGCATTAAGGATCTAATGTTGAGTCATTTTTTTGTAAAATAGCAATATTTTTCTTTCTGCTTACTCTGAAACTTTTTATCGCATATTATTTTCTTGACTTCTTTTGTTATATCTTCAAGAAAATTAGTATTGTACAGCATTTGATTATCAGTGAAAAATCGACTACGCACAATTTCCAGATTCAAAATCGTTTGTTGAAAGCATAGCCACTCAATAGATTTAATTTCACATTGCTTATGCAAAATTTTGGTTAAATATTTCCACCTTCGCCATCTAGAATGTAAGATGTTGTTAGTTAGTTTGCTGTTGCCTCGTGCTCGCGGGCTGAATTTATATAAACTACACAACAATATTTATATATTGGAGTAGTAAGCTCCAGCTAATTGGGCCCGGCGCAGCGGATATTAAGCAATCGCAAGAATCAAATGGAGTGATTTAATAAGTGCTAAGGAATGGGTGTGGGGTAATCGGCATGAGCATATAGGGATGGTCCATGTTCCTCATGCCCCATGCTTGATGTTTCATGCAAATTGCCCAATACCCATTGTCCCACGCCCATTTCCAATTGCCCATTGCTCCATGGCCATAGCCCCATGCCCATTGTCTCATGCTCACTACCACATGTCCATTGCGCTTTGTAAAATTTCGATTTTTCACTTGTAACATTTCAAGTCAGCAGTAAATTCTAAAATTTCCCCTATCTATTGCAAGCTCACTTAGGACAGCATCAAGGCTATTTTGGGCTACCAGTCCTCACCAACCAAGCATGACCCCAACTAAAAAAAGCGTTGAAACAAATGAATTCCTTTGCTTATCAACTGATTTTCAAATCAAAGTTGCTTACATCATGCCTAACCCTAAATTAGGCTTCGAAACCCCGCAGCTCTGCGAAAATTGGGAAAATTTATACCACGCTTACGTAAAAATGCAGGAAGGGTATGAATTTTAAAAATCTCTTCCGAAAAGATGATCATCTTCACAAAAAATGGTTTTCAACTCGGTTTTGATGGCAGGAAAAGAATCTCTTTTGGAAAGTTGATCCTCAAAAAAGGGTCTTCAAGTAATTGTGGCTCCCAGAATTTTCCAAGGAAACCAGATCTAAATGGGTCTTCTGGCGATAAAGGTTGCCAACCACCGCGCTAAATGAACAATTCGCTCAACTTCCAACAAAACTAAATCCTAAGCTTGTGCAACAGACTGAATAACGACATCATACTCCAAACGGCGTAGGTACAGAATGTCTAAGCGATGTTAAATTAGGTATAGCTTAGTAGCTGAGATGAATGTCAGTATGAGAAATTTATTGTACAAACTAAAAATGATGTCAATTAAAGTCTTATTTTGATCAAAATTTTTCTCGTGGAATATCAAAACTTTGCCCCCTCCAGATCTAACCACGTGTTTGGGCAGCGCGTCACTATGAAAGCTGTGGTTCACCTCGGTTGAGAGATTTTAAAACTCTTCCGAAAAAGTCAATTTAGGTTGAAGACTTCTGAGAACACTTCCTTATTTGGGGAAATTTTTAATTGGTCTTGTGAATTACAAATTATAGTGAAAAGTGTGTAAAAATGGATTTTTCTTCTGTTGGACTTCGAGAAGTAAAATAAATTGAGTCCGTGGTCAGTCTAAGTGTAGCTAAGGGGATGGACACGGCCCCTTAAATTTTTGAACCAGGTTAAGGGATAAAAGTACTTCTAGGTTTAGCACCTGAAATATGCGATGTCCGAAACAAAATCACACCAGACAAATTTGTGGTACTGTTTGACAAAAATTAGGAGATTAAAAATTCGTCTCCAAAAGAAAAGTTATTAAACAAAATTGCTTTTTCCGAAAACGCTGCACAAAACAGCGCGGACGCCTTTTCGATTATAAGACTTGTTTCCAATCACATTAAGCTTTTCGTACTGATTAAAAAACATTGGGCTACAAATAAAAACAAGGCGTTTTAGATCAGTACTCTGAAACATATTAGCCGTTAAACAATGCAAAATTCGCTGGAGTGTTGCTGAAACTTCAACATAATCTTTTTAACAAAAATATTTTTGTCCTTTGCAAGTTTCAAGTTTACATTTTGCGAATTTAAACTTCAAACTGCCCCCTATGCATTTATTACTATCTGTAATAGCACAATATTCTGTAACAATTCTAAAAGCGTTTCGGTGTGCCGACAGGCCTAAGTCTAATTTGGTACCGTGTAGTGATAGCTGGTCGGAAGTAAAAGAGAGGTTTGCTAAATGGAAAAAGGCATCAATAAACCAAGATTTACAGATGAATGTAAGCAAAACAAAGGATTTTCATACTTGGCTGGACAACATTTGCTTCATAGTTTGGGCAGTGTGTGGGAGAATGGATGCAACTCATCAAGTCTGCAGCAAACACAACGAAATTTGTTGCGAATAAAAATTTTACATACATTGGTTAAAAAGCATTTTTACAGAAGAATCCTGAAAAGAAATTAAAGTTGGATGAAACACACTTGAAGTAGTGAAAAAAATCTGGTATTTGGAGGTTGGAAGAGCGCATGATTCAGTGATATTTAAAATAACAGCTCGATGGAACTAATTCAAGGAAATATCTGGTATTCGGTCTGGAAGAGGGCTGCCTCAAAGGATGAAAGGCACAGTATTTAAAGTCTCTGTAAAAAGTTTAACGTGCTATGGAGCAGAAAAGTCGGATGTAAGAGCAGAGAATATGAACAGGTTGGAAATAATCAAAATGAGAATGCTGCGAATGATGTACAGAAAAACTTCGAAGGTTAAAATCACGTATAATTGTACCGTAAACGAAAGATAACAGTAGTTGAAAGCATCACGAAAGTTATAAGAATCAACGATTGCGGTGGTACGGGGATGTAGAAAGAGTGAGAAAAAGTACAAAACCGACTATGCAAGAAAATTGGAAAAAGAATGGTAGATCGTAGCGGATACAAGTGAAAATAGATAGCATAAAAAAAAGATAGTGGAAAATTATTCCGGGAGACGCATGGCGAAATGAAGGCTTTAAAAAACGGTGCACCCCTGCAAGGACAAACCCCGTGCCTCCAAAATTGAAAAAAATGGAAGATTGGATGAAATGTCATATTTTTGCTTATCCTTGAATCTTCGAAAGGCGCCTTGGTGTTGTTTTTGTTGTGGTTACCCTTCCTCTTTCTTGGATTGGAGGAGTGTGAGAGAGACCCTTGAGCAATATTCTCCTAGCCACGAGATAAGAACCTCTTTATATGAATCCCCGCCAGGCCATAATATGCAGCTAGGGTCGAATGAAATTCTTGAATCGCTCATTCAGCAGAGTGGGTCCAACCAAAGTAACCTTGAGATAGTGAGGCTATTCTACAACATCAATCATCAGTGAGTGTAGCCTACTTGGCATTACACGGCAAGACAATATTTCTCGCCTACCCAAAATCACTAGCACCGTGCTCAACTAAAGATCTGGCAACGTACATACATCTGCACAACAACGCGAAGAACCATACCACACATTGTTTTCTACATGATTGGCGGCTAAAGGCAATTATATCGCTAAAAAGGAACCCTTTTCTAGAGATTAAATTTTTTAAGGACTTTTTGCTGTTTTTGGCTCCAAAGTCACATTAAGATTTTTTTTCTAGATCATCTTTTTAAATGTGAAAATTTTGCATATTTTTTAAATTTTTGGGGGGCTGCTAATGTTCTGGAGAGAGCTGAAAACAGTTTGAGAGGCTTCAGCCTCCTACTTCCAAGCCTATGCGTAGAATAGTGAAAAAACATTACAAGAGTCTCAATCGAGAAAAGATGAGAATAGTCAGTGTTGTCATTCAACAATTCTTGATCAATATGCTTACACTGTTGTTTGTTTAAACTTCATTTTTTACGAGTTAATTTATTTATTTCCAACAATTAGAAATATTGTAAGTAAAAATAGTACACCTAGAAATAGACTTATCAAACACAGCAGTATAATAAACGAATTTATGGGTGCTGAAATGACCTCAGTGCAACGATTTAAAGGACCACTTACTATTTTTCAAAAATTATTTTCCCCTTTGCTGTTACTGAATCAAAAGACTCCCCTGTATCTGTTGTTGTCGTTTTTGAGATTTGAGCACGAGATATTGGTAGACATGAATACGTCATGTCAAATAATTTACACGTAAAATTAAGTGGGAGACAATTGACATGAGGTGTGGGGCAATGGGGGTAGAGGCGTTAAGCCAATTGTATGAAAATATTGTCGTCAATAATTTTAGGGAAAAGCAAAAAAATGGAAGTATTATTGCCCACAAGTTATGTATCTAAAGGTACATACGCATTCCCCACGCCCACTACTGTAACTAAGTTATTAATTGGAGACACTGTACGCCTAAAATTCACAAAATTTTGGAAGCAGTTGATCCTACCTCCGTTGTTTCAAACGTTTTCGCAGGCTTAGTCGCGCTGATTCCAAATTTATCTACCACTACACACTCGTTTTCGAGCCGGACTTTTGCCGGAGAAACGTAGCACTTCAAATTCCAAATACCCTTCCTGACGAATGCCAAACGGTGCTTTTGTTGAGTTTGGTACCAGGCTCGAGTGGCAATCGTTCCGGACTTGGGAATAAGTTTAAAACCCATATTTTTAGAGCATTTCTAACTTTCCCACAACATCCGTCACGGTATTCCTTTTTTTTTTTTTTATTTGCCATATTTGTCCTACATCCACGAGAAAGCGATGTATCGCTATGTTTCGGACGGTAAGTCCGCATTCGTTTGGGAGTTGCCATTTCCGGGTCACCTATCTTCCACATAAAGGTGGGGCGTCCCGTTAAGTACCTTGCCCAAGGACACAACAAGCCAACTTGCCGGCTTGTTCTCCTCCCATAAATGCCGAGCGCCAAGCAGGGAAGCTATAGATACCATTTTTTTAAAGTCTTTTGGTATGACTCGACAAGGGGAATGAACCCCAGGTCTACTGACTGCAAAGCGGACGCTCCAACCACTATGCCATCGCGTCTGGATCAGTGAAAGAACTTTTTCCAATTCTACGCAATTTCTGTATGCGAAGAAAGTTTTTCATCGCAGTTAATAATCAAAAGCGATAAAATACCCTGTCACCCTGCCCAAAACGTCGGAGAACTTTGAGTTACTCTTTTGAATATTGAGCTAAATATACAGTAGTGCTCACTAAAATAAGTACAAATGCTAATTAAAATATCAATGAATCACTAATCGTTCAGGTTAGGTATTCCTTATACTTTTGAAGTGGGCGACGAATTTTTAGTACAGTATTTACAAATCTTGAGTAGAAAATGATTGAGAGACGCTGATTTAGATCAGTCTACGGCGAGGTGATTGTGATGATCCAACAATTATTTAATCTCAATATTCTTCGAAAATAGTAACTCAAGTAGGCTTTATTTTATAACAAAGTGCGAAAAACTTTAATAAACCACAGTTACTTGAAAAGTAATCCCACTTGCAACATATTTCAGACATTTTGAACAAGCTTTCTCACATTTATTTGCTTTTTTGGATAAAACCAAATCTGATTATCGAGCAGCACCAATGGCAGTTAGTTCCTGGCTATACAACACTCGGCATATCGTCCACATTCTTGGTCAATCTTCGCTTACCATGTAAGCGATCAAAGTCGCTCGGATCGCATCCAACTTCTGTAACGTTTCACTCCTTCTTTCTCGAATCGACTGAAATCGTAGATCACTGTAATCAGCGACAGCGTCAGTTTTGAGGTTTCAGAATCACTTGGTAACTGTCCATACTTTCATGCTTGATTAAACTGACATTAAACGAAGATTCATCTTTCATTTGTGCGACTACTTCGTCAGTAACGAGCACATGAATATTGGATGATTGGGGTTGATATAGAATGCGTGCGATATGAACTCGGTTGTTATGATCTTCAAACAGACAATGATTCACAGCTTTCGCCAGCTCACCAATCGAAGCTTGTTCCAAGTAAAACGCCTGATATATCGGCAGATTATCGCCACTTCCTCGCACAACAGAAGTGAGGTATAATGTAAGACGTGGATGAAATGTTTTAGCACGTAGGCTGTTGTAAAGTCGAATCCCATCAGAAGGACCACAAATCTGAATGACGTCAGCTCTCGACAACGCAAGTAAATCAACCGCGGAAAAGTTGCTGAGAGTTTTAATGAAGTTTCCAAAGCGATTTCTCTCGAGCCATTCTTGAGTTTGCCGTAATGTTGAAGAGGGAAGTAATATGTCATGAACAGGAGACGAAAATGATGAATGTGCATTACGGAAAGAAGGTTTCGTTGATGTACTCATGTTGGAAGATATTGAACTATTCGATTTGCTCAATGATTTTCGATCAACGCTACACATTGTATTGCCGGCAACTGAATTGGAGTAGACAGGAACCATTTCGGTTATTTGTTCCATCAGTGGGGTTTGCGTAGGCTGCTCTTCGCTGACCTGTTCGTTACTGAGTGGAGTAGGCATACACTCGCTGAGAAGCGTGGAATCATAAGAAGGTTGATATTTGAGTTTATCTTGAGCAGATCTCTTCTCCATTTTGTCTTTATCAGTTTTCAGCTTCCGATCAGCCCCTTTTGGTTTGAAAACTTTGATTTGGCAACTGGCAGAGTGGATATATTTTCCAAGCTTTCCGTTCGCTCCCAGTGCATAAGTATCTATCTGAATTCGAAATGGCACGCCCTTTTCGCCGCCGTGCTTGCGAGCTGTGAATTCAGTGCTAATGCAATGAACCTGCAAAACAATAGGAAGCAAGGTTATTGTGAAATACACATCTTTTTCTAATAACTCGTCATAAAACAAGGTTTTCAGAAAACACGTGGAATGACAACGTTGCGATTCAGGATGATTAAAAGGCATGTGACAGAAAAAAATGCTGTCACCATCAACTTAATCAAACGAACAGATGTTCCCACCAAGTTAGTGAGAAACGGCAATCTAACAAGTATAGACCTAAATTCAAAAAGGATTTAGATTGATGGTTGACATTCTTACAATATTTTTTATGACGAAGATAGTATGATCGCCTCTAGCAAAGACTGTAACTACCCTGCCACAACTACTAGAAAGAAACCTTGCTATGACGCTGTTGTGATTGCCCCTCTTCTTCCACAGGATGGAGCACCGGACGAACGGCAATCCAGGTTTACGCCGTCGACCTAATTGAAATTAGGCTAGGAGAAAGATGGCAGCCCATTTCGAACCAGTCATGAAAGACTGGTAGCCCCACCACAAAAACGGACTGCCATTGGTAGGTAACCAAGAGTGTCGCCTTTAACGACATGCTGCGTGAGCAGCTTCACAATCGTAACCAGGTGAAGTACAGGTACGCCACCTGTTTGCCACATAAAGATGGAGGTATCCCGTCAAGGGCCTTGCCCAAGGACACAACAATCAAGCTTGCCGGCTTCTTCTTTACACCATCCCTTTTTTTTGCCGAGCGCCAAGCAAGGAAGCTGTGAATACCATTTTTTTAAGTTTTTTGGTATGACTCAACTTAAGGAATGAACCTCAGGTCTATTGACTGCGAAGCGGACGCTCTTAACCACCACACCATCGCGCCAGTTTAGCCGCGATGATGCTTGGCAACTTGAACGAACAACTTTTCAAAAGTAATTTGGCAAATAATAAACACTTAAACGCTTATAAAGCTAATCTGGACAATTAATGTTCATTCATCCTTCGAAAATCACATTATGCATCAGTTACAGTACACTGCAGTGCAAACAAGAAAATCGTAAATATAATCAATTTGTCTAACCTGTATACAAACGGAAGCTTCTTTATCGATATCCCATACGAATTCAACAAGATTTAACTGAGCTGAATTTTCCTGCGGATGAAGCACGCCAACTGACATTGGTACATCAATGTTAAGCAGCCTGTCCCCAGGTCGATTCGACTTCCAACTTTCAAATTGCTGGTACTCCGTATATTGCAAACGTCGATCGTGAAACACAACTCGAATTTGGCTTTTTACTAGTTTTGAGGGTTCCAAATAACTAATCTCACGTATCTTTTTTAGCTTTATTTCGTATGATTGTCCTTGATTTAAGTAAGTAAGAGTCTCTTCATATACTTTTGTAGCAGGTGAAGTTGGAGCACAGAGCATATATTGCAAAGGAGGCAAACCTTGATTGGAACCAAGCAAACTTTCTTGTTTAAAAATAGGCAAGTTCAAAACTTCGCTCATGTTATAAGCGTTAGCTCCAAGTTCCAATCCTAATCCACTTAAATTGGCATCAAAGTCTTTGACCAAATCTGATTCCATCCCATCCAGTTTAACCCATGACGTTATATCTTGGCTTGAATCCTTACCACTCTGCAAAATGAACATTACTAGTAAACAAGGTTTAAGGTTTTCTGTGACCAGAAAACACAAAAAAAAATCAAATAATTCGAAGATCTGACATTGCTTGGCTCATATATCATGAAAAATATTGTTAGGGTATATCACTGTTTTCAAATTTGTGTGAAATTTTCTGATTAAGTAAAAAGCATTTCATGCCAAACACGAGGTTAAAAACATACAACTGCAAACAGAGGAAGATAATAGGCTTAGCAAAAGCCTTTAAATAATGACCAGACAAATAAAACACAGGAGCGTCCAACTCGCGGCCAGGGTAAAGGATTCGAACGACCCGCCGGGTAGTTTTTGGAATAAAGTGAAGTTATTCGCCTACGATGCAATTTAGCATCAACTTGCATCACGCTAAATTAGCAAATGGTTTCCATGCATAATCTTAGCACAGATCGCCGTTCGAATTGGGGAGCAAAAAACAGAATAAGCGTTATTTTTATTATTTTAGTGTTGTCATGTATTTGATTTGCATGCACAAGATTTATGCACATAACTGGAAGACATTTATTGTCTGCTTTCAAACATCGTCTATTGAACGGGTGCGCAACCTCTTTGCTTTTTTTGGCCACATGACAAGCTTTGTTTTACGAACGGCTACCACTGAATGTTCAAGCTATGTTTTGAGACTCACAAACCACATTGCTACGTTTTATTGTAACCACGCAATCGCATTAAAATTTTTGTTGATTGATTTTACTATTTTTCACATTTTCTTTTGCATTTTAAGTGAGTTTACCACTCCTCTTCCTTGGGATCGCGATAAAGCGTGAACGGCGATCCAGGTTCATACCACCAACCACATTAAAATTAGGATGGGAGAAAGCGGCAGTCCATTTCGAACTAGCCATGAATGCAAATTACTAACTGGTAGACCCATCACTAACAAGGCCGGCTGTCAATGGTGAGTACCCAAAAGTCGCTTCTTACGACATGCTGGTTGAGCTATTTTGACCGGGCAAAGCACGGGTATTTCGCAGGCTTAGACGTGCTGATTTAGTGTATATTTACCACTACAGACTAACTTTCGAACCACACTCTTTGTTGGAGTAACACCTGACGAATACCAATAGAGCTCTAATGGAGTGTGAAACAGAAGGTCTTTTGTCCTGAAAGTAGGAACAATTACCACTAAACCATGGCGGAAAAAAGCATAATACACATTTCTATTATTGGAATTTTGGTGAAACGGTTTTGTCTAGTTTTCATTAACCTGTAATCAGTAATGTAATCTCTGTCAGGTGGCCCTTGCAAATCATTCACCCTTTAGCCAAAAAGGTTGCACATCCGTGCTCTAACATTTTAAACTTGATGTAAAAAAACATATAGTTAGGATCCACATCACTGCTTTTTAAAATAACCAATAAATTTTTCATAGCATTTGGATTACTACTTAAAAACTACGTAGCAAGTGATGTAAAATACTGCATTCGTTAGAAGTAGTTATTCCTGGCCTAGAGATGTCTGCCAGCATAGATTTCACAGCCCCAGCTGGCTCTGTACCAGTGAGGTTGAGCCCTGAACCGGACCAAAATTCATTAAAATATCTATGGATCGCTTAACGGAACCAGAAAAATCAACTACTTTTTATTTGCCCATATCTATACAACAATGCCATTGCCATTTTACCCCATTGCTTGGTCAAGCGTGACATCACAAACTGGCAAGGTGAATTGCTAGTTTTAACTTGCCAAGTGCGGTCAAAACAGAAAACAGGCTCATTAAACATGGCTTAGCAATTTGTTAACGACAAATAACTTGCAAAAGAAGTAACAAACCTTCTGAGCAATGCAGTAAAATTTCATAACAATAGGTACTAACGGTTAGCGACCCGAAACCCATATTTATGGCCTACTAACGGAACCTGAAAAATCAGCCATTAACTGCCTTTTACCGGCACATGTGATCTCTATCCTGGCTAGTGCATTGTAGTCTATTTGTAACGACCCGATTTACATGTGACTTGATCAGCAAGTACGCTTGCAAATTCAGGATGGGTTTCTTCGGGAAATACCAATAATGTATACCAGGGGTCGGCAACCCCTGGCACGCGTGCCACAGGTGGCACGCGAGAGGATTTTTTATGGCACGCCAAGTGACTTGACGCGCATGCGAAATCTACTCTATAAGCGTGCGCGGCGCACTCCCAAGCTCAAACTGTCTACACTGCACGAAATCAACAGTCCTAAAATTTGTCAAGCATGCAATTCACTTGACAATTTCTATGTCGGCGATGTCTGTTGTGGTTCTGCCAATGACACTCACAACTGGTTCGCTGTGAAAGCGAAAAAATTGGCTTAAGACAATCCACTTTATGCGATTTCCCATTAGCACAAACAAATTAGAGTAAACAAAGATGCGATAGGCCGCAAGAATGAAAAATTTTGGTGTAGACACGCCTAATACTAAAACAGTTACGAAAACACTGTGTTTCTTTGTCGCACACTCTGCTACAACTCACACACAGTTTTGCTTGAAGAGATGGAAAGTGCATACCATGATGTGCTGCTGCACTGCAGTGTCAGATGGTTAAGTTGCGGTAAGATTCTCTTGAGGTTCGTCGAATGTCTAATCGAGATAAGGGTCTTTTTCAGGGGACAAGGAAAGGCCGACCCCGAACTGGAGGATGAAAAGTGGCTTGTAAAACTGATGTTTCTTGCGGACATCACCACGCACCTTAACGAACTTAATCTTCATCTGCAGGGTACAGGAAAAACAGTGATGTGTCTTTTTGAAGTATGCAAAGGATTTGCATCTAAACTGGATGTCTACACACGGGACATCCGAATCGCCACTTTTCGCTACTTTAAACACCTGAAGGCTTTCTCAGTGGATTACCACGTTAATTCGGTTAAAATTGATATGTACATTAGGGGTTCAACGTCTCAATTTTGCACCAGATTTCAAGATTTTCAACATTTTGGTTCATTGTTTTCTTTTCTCATCAAGCCCGAGAGCAACGAAGACTTGAACTTATGTGCATTTGAATGGATGGATATTGAAGACTTCCAGTTGCAGCTGATCGATTTCAAAGCCTCTTTATTGTGGACATCGAAATTTGTTGATTTGCGGAAATCACTGGAAACGATTGAAAACAAGCAAAAAACATTTTACCACGTTGGAAATCTTTGCAGGAGAAATTTAGTTGTCTGAAGAAGATGGCAATAGCTTTGCTGTCTGCATTTTAAGCCACTTATTTGTGTAAACAAATATTTTCCCAAATGAAGTTTATTCTCAGTGCCCATCGCAGCCGACTTACGGAAGATCAATGAAAATTGTGTGTTCAACTGAGTGTATCTAAATTTAGTCCAATATTACTGAGCTGAGCAAAGAAAAGCAAGGACAAGGAGTCTTTCTGTAGTTTCATTAAAAAGAGTCCTTTGACTGTATTCGACCTTATCCAATAAAATTAATAAACAAATTTGTTTCTTATCCGTTTGCTATTCACATCGTTGACTGTGCAAACCAAACACATAAAAATGCTTGGCACGCGAAGCTGCTTACATCTTGATATTATTCGTAAACTGGCACACTGCGTTCAAAAGGTTGCCGACCCCTGATGTATACCACTAGCCTTGAATCCCAAACTAACAATACACTGCAATTTATGCATGTGATTTACATAAATAAAGTTAAATCGAAACTACCATAATACTGCAATTCACGCATGTGATTTACATAAACAAAGTTAGATCGATTTAATTGCAATTAAAACTAAAATCGATTTATTCGCTATTCTAAATAAACAGAACAAAGCCAAAAAATTTAGTCTAGCAGAGTTAGGCAACGGCTTATTTACTGAAAACACGTTTAGTATGAAACGAAAAGTGAAAAAAATGTTCATCAGCATTTCGTTTTATTCTTTCAACAAAAAAGTTAACTTTGTTCAGCATGCAAAAACTAAGCAGTCCCCCTCAACTTTCTCTTTCGTCACTTTCAAAAGAAATTAATATTGATCAAAGAGCTAGATTAACTTTTACCAATTTTGTTTTAATACCAGTATAATAAAGATTTTGCAGTGAAGTGATGGGTATATGTTTTATTTAGATGACTGCAATTTACTCAATAGTGCTAAAACCAAACATATTTAAAATGCTGTTCGTAAAAAAACATAATAAATAATTACATGTTGCGTTTCCAGTGACGTAGTTGTTGAAGGAGAATCAATGTTCGCTGGTTCAACTACTTCAAGAACGTTGGTTATTTCAAATCTCTCAGACTCATCAATCTCTGCTGGAAGAATTGTGCTTGGCAGGAGTGCATTTGATGACAAACGATTTGACGTAGAAGAGCTTGCACTGCTTCCAGTACTAGAAGGAGGACTTGTAGGAACTTGAGAAGAAGGGTAACTGATAGCTCTAGATAGAAGATCTTTTTGGCGAGCTGATAAGTGAGAACGAGAATTTACAGGAGGACCCATTGATGGTATTTTTCTTTTTAAAGTTTTTTGTTGTGGGTCATCCTCTGGAAATTGGAAAAAATGATCGCTGCCTTTGTCATTTGAAACAACATTTCCTACTGCTTGCCTTTTGCTTTGCTCAAGATTGGATGGAGCAACAGTTGGAACAACAAGTAAATAAGTTTTTGAAGATGCTGAGGAGCCTTCTGAATTGATTTGAGAAGCCAGGGTTTTGAATATAAAGCACACCTATTAATTAAACAAAGCAAGAAAACCTGCACAAAAATTTCAAAAATTACCATTGATTACATTATTATCCAATTGTTAATTATTCTTGGCCATAATAGGTTTGATACGACAGAACACTGAATGCAAATTGACCTTAAAGACAAAAGATCTATTCTGTCTGGCACGACTGCTGCTTCTAGCTCCCTCATCACTTTGCATTTTTTAAAAATATCAACTCGCAATGAGCAAAAACAATTACTTTTTTCCACATCCGTCTACAATTGACTGCCAGTTATGTTTTGCTTTAACATATCGTAGCTGTAACAAATAATATCTACACAGCACTTCACAACAGTATTTTCACCAATGTACTGTGAATTACCAAAATCACTCGCCAAAAACGTCTCCAATTTGTCAATGCAGACGCAGAAAACAAAAAATCTGTTAAATTTTAAGAAATACGTATTTGATCACTAACCATCTAGCATCACCACAACTTAGCAGTGACAACTAGCCTCTATGTTTCTATGGCATTTAAATTTTGTTAAAATTTTCTTTCAGAAAAGATACTCCAAGTTTTTGCAGCAGCATTGACTTTGGGTGCGACGTTTTCTTCAGCCACTTCAGTGAATAAAGCATCGCTCATAAACAAAAACCGACGTTTCTCTTGATTCTACATGTTTCCCCACAAAAGTATATACAGCATGGCATACTGAACTGAATGTCCAATTTTGAAGCAAACTTAATGTAAATGCATAAGAGTTAATATAATGGTATTGCATGGGGCATGGCCAACCAACCTCTATTAATATCAAACTGATACATTTGGTAAGTCTACAGGTGGCACCAATGAAAACAAAATGTAAGCCTGTGGAAGGATAGATGAAAAGCATTTTTAGTGTTCAAAACTTTACAACCTTTTACGTTTGGTATTTTGGGTAATCCAGTTTTTTCACTTTGATTTTTTTTCCTGTCAAATCTCTGGTTTTAAAGAAAGTTTGGTTTTAGTCTATAAAGATTAGGCAGATGTGAAACTGCTATTGCTGGCATCAACCTCTCTTCATCTTTACATAGCATCCATCCTAATGCTCCATGGTTGGCATTCATATCTATTAGCAGTAAACCCCTCAGACACTTGCTACTATTGTTAAATACTGATGAGTGTAGTTATCAGAGCAATGCACAAGTGATTTCTAAGTTGTATTGTTTTAAGGCATTGTATGTAAGCTTACACTAATTTTCCTTGCTCAGCTGCAATGCTCAACAAGGGAGGTAAAGGCAATTTTACAACAAGTTTAAACTCAAAATGTTAACCCTTCGTTCTCGCAATAGTATATACTGTTGTTAAATGCTTCATAAAAATAACCCTGCAACTGCATATACAGTCAACAATACATGAACAAGCACTCATTCTGGCTAAAATAATTTAGCGATAGTAATTTTCATTAAATTTTCTTAAATTTTTTACAACAAAGCCAGAGTTAAACAGAATGAGAAATCATATCCCTTGAAAAGTAATTTTTTGTTTCCACTAAGAACAAAAACTGTTGATGAATGACTTTGTACACATGACATGCACAAAGTGACTGATTTTGAAAGAATGTTAGCATTGACCATGCTTTTCCAGCAAACTAGTTCTTTCTCAACGTCTTGACATAACTTTTTTAACTATCTAAATAAAACTACAGTTTGATTCTTTCATAAAGTTAAACCTACTTTTTGAAGTTCAAAACCACACGAAACAGGACAGTAAGATGAGTTAAAACAAACAGATTTTCTAATTATAAAATATAAGCAAATACAGAAAATCATTAAATGTCAAATCACTGAAATAGGAAATTAATTTTATTACTAACCTACAGAAAAACTGCCGGCACTAACTAAAAAAGTAAGAAAACAGCAAAAATAAGGAAATTTACGAAGTCAATAACAACAACCATTATCACCCACTAGGGTAAAATTAGGCAGCTAAGTTGAGTTAAACTAAGATTTTTATCAATTTTTGTATTTCTGCAATTTTCATAATTTATTAGTGTTTTTCCATATTTCAATAATTTGGTAAATATTTGTGTTTTAGCGTTGTCCTTTAAGATTAGACAAATGGGAAGGATCGAGTTAGCATTCTTGAGAGTAATGGTACAATGTTTTGCTGCCACAGAATGTGTCACACACAAGTGTGTACACTCGACCAGGCAAAAATACTCGATATGCTTTCACTGCTCAAACAACATCAACTGCATTGGCTTAGCTCCAGGTTCCTAACTGGGGGTACCTGTACCCCTTGGGGTACAAAGCACCAAAGCAGGGGGTACAAGATGAGGCGTCAGAATAATGATTATTTAGAACTATTTGCTAAAAATTAATTTTTAATGTTGTTTAAAATAAGAAAACATTTTTCAAAGCCTTTTTTCACATCTGCATTTCTGAATGATTTTTTGTCATAAGAAAGAGTTACTGTGACGTAATAAATAGCTTCTTGTTTGTCCTGACAGAATTGGTTTTGAACTGTGATTTTATAATAGGCAATACTATTTGTGTTGTTCTGTTGAAAGTTCAAGCTCAGTTAATATTTAGATTTGCATTTGAATTGAGTTATCTTATGATTGTTTAATACATTTAACCAAAAACAGTTATGTCTAAAAAACATAGGTGGAGTGAAGACTAGGTCAAACATGGTTTCACCTGCTTGACAGAAAAAGATGGAACTGAAAGACCACAGTGCACATTGTGCAGCAAAGTACTTCCAAATGCTGATCTCAAACCCTTAGGACTTAAGGAACATTTCGATAATCATCATGGGGGTGCAAAGTCAGGAAATGATTTAAATACTTTGTAAATCAAAAGGGCATGCTTTCATCAGAGTGGTACCTTAGAAGAGCATGGACTTTTGCCGATAGATAAGCCATTGTTGCACTCATCTTATAAAGCTGCTTTTCTGTGCTCAAAAAAAAACAAGCAAAGAAGTCGTGGAAGAATTTTTATTTTGTGAACTACTGAAAACCACAAAAGCAGTGGATATATTCAACATTGTAAAGAAGTTCTTTGTGAACCTCAAAATATCTCTTGATAAGGTTGGCTTGCTTTGCACCAATGGAACACCTACCATGCTCAGAAATAAATCCGACTTTTCTTCCCTTGCAAAAAAAGAAGATTCCTCACATTACAGTCACACATTGTACACTACATTGCCACGCTCTTGCAGCCAAGTCATTGCCAGAAAAACGGAAAAATGTGTTTTCAATTGCTGTGAGTGCAGTCAAATACATCAATGAAAATGCCTTGAATCGTCTGTTTAAAGCTTTTTGTAACAAATTTGGAGCTAAGCACACCGTACTTCTTTACCATACCGAGGTGAGATGGCTTTCCTGAGGCCAAGTTCTCACTCGTGTTTTCAAACTGTGCAAAGAAATTGAGATGTTTCTCAGATAGCAAGGTAGCAGTCTAGTAGTGCATTTTAAAAGTTAGGATTTCATTTTGTCCCTGGTCTACTTGTCAGATGATTCACCCACTTAAACAACTTGAATATTTCCATCCAGGGCAAAGGAATAAACATGATCACCGGCAAAGAAAAGATATCCGCCTTTACTAGCAAACTTTCAATCTGGAAAAATCGCATCAAGGGTGAAAACTATGCAAATTTTCTTAAACTTGATTAAGTTTCCACTTCTACCACATCATTGCCGGAGCATATTGTGATTCAAATAAAAGAACATTTGCAGGGGCTTAGTCAGTCTTTTGAAGGATATTTCCATCATGGAGATGTGTCTGATTCACATGGATGGATGCAGGACTCATTCTTTTTCAATTTGGATTGATGGATGAAAATGACCAAACAAAAGATGACCTTGTTGAAATGAGAGCCAGTAAGAAAATTAAGATGGAGTTTGATTCAATGCATTTAGCTATCTTCTGATGTGTAGAACTCGAAATGTTTTCACAATTAGCAGAAAGTGCTTCTTGTCTCCTTGGCAACAACCTATCTCTGTGAAACTGGATTCCCAACTCTTGTAAACACAAAAACTAAGCCAAGAAATCGTTTGGAACCCGGAGATGATATGCGTGTGGCTATCATAAAAAGGAACCACATTTCAAGTTGATCATTGAAAGAATGCAACAACAAAAAAACCATTAGTGATAAATATCTCAATGTGTAATCTCATTTTTTATTGAGAACAATATTACCGCTAATAAATATACGCCAGTAACATGCTACATTGTGTTTTATTTCATTGTTAGATTTTATATTTACCAGTAATTTTGTAGGCGTTGGTTCAATAGGTCTAGGGGTACAACAACATTTCACAAAATTTTAAGGGGTACAAGCACCAAAAAGGTTAAGAAACACTGGCTTAGCCATATTAGATGTAAGGAAGATGGGAAGACTTCTAAGAATGTACTATGTTGAAAGCTACCCACTGGTCTAAACATGTGGAATGGTTTTGTTTCTGCTACAAAGTAGTCAGCAAGAGAGACTTGAAGAGAGGGCATATCAACCCTATTGTTTGGAGGAAGCTATAGCTGGTCACAATGGCTGAAGATTCACTGTCACAGTTAGAGCTAATAAAAAATAGGAACTGTGGAGAAGAACAATAAGCAATAATGGAGAGTGCAATTGACTTACAGCAACTTCAAAAATCACAGACGAACTACACTTCAAGCATCCACTTGCAATTACAGCAACAAAATCTGCACATCCCAGATTACACCTTTGTAATTACAAAAAACTGCACCAAGCATCCACTTGTAACTACTTCAACAAAATCTGCACATCCTAGATTACATCATTATAATCGCAAAAAATATGGCTAGATAAATACACACTGAAGCAGAAATCAATTGACTCTAGAGGCAGAAACTTGCCAACAATATCATCACCATACCTAGCACCACATTGCTAGATTCAAAAACAGGTCAAGCTATTTGGTTTCCACAATAACTTTACTCTTATCACATTGTGTAGCCCAGTGGTTCTCAAACTTTTTTCAATGCGACGCATTTAAAACAGCTTACGAGACTTTGCGGCCCACCAAACAGCATCCTAAGGTTCAGTTTGCCGTACTGCAAAATAAATGTGACCCATAATCCACACAAATAAGTGTTCTTATGCTCCTGAGATTTTGGATTGGTCTGTCATCTTCAATCGTAAAATTACACTCTTCTAAGTTTGTAACTCATCATTCCTGTTTTCATCCAACATACAACTAAATGCTTTATTCTTTATATATTTTTTGTCATTTAAGTTAAACTTCATGAATTTTATTCATGAATAACAAGTCAACAATTACAACAGTGTATTAAAAACACTATTGTGAAAATATAATTGATTATGTCAGAAGAAAGTAAAAATGGAATCTACGATCAGAGTTCTTTTGACACAATAAAACCTAGATTTAATGACACAAAACCAAATTATCCCGCAACGCCCTTGGAAAATTGAAATGACACACTGGGGCATTGCGATGCACAGTTTGAGAACAACTGGTGTAGCCTAATGCAGTGCTATGCAAGCTGTGGTACGCGTACTGCTGCTGATACGCAAGCACTTGACTACCAGTTTGTGGTCAGTTAAAAATAAGTATGCTGAGCATTATTTACACTGATCAGAGCATGTTTTCACATAGCGGTCTGAGTATTGTTAGTTCTAAGTGTAATTTCATGTACTTTCTTTGACCTTTATGACTATATGGCATTTCATTCATACTCACTGACATGACGATCTTTTCTGGAAGACAGGACTATGTTCAATCTGCTCTCACAGCTGGAACCTGACTAGTGTGAAAATAAAAAATGAGTTAGCTAAGATGCAAAATCTATTGTTACAATGCAAAAAATTTTTATTCCACAACTGTTATCCATTGTCTTCGAACAGCTAGCTATAGTTAAACACAACAAATTAATGCAGACTTTAGAATACAGTATGGTTTTGCAGTGAGTTAAATGTGCTTGTTATTAGTTTTGTTGAAAGGAAACTTTGAAGATACTACTTTTAATTTATCTTGTAAGTTTCCAAATAGTCAACCAACTGTACTAACCAAAAACAACAAAGTTAGTAATTAGTAAAATATTAGCTAATTTTGCTAGTCTGCAACCAGCTGGTACAAAGTATTTGATAAGTCAGCTTGTAGAAAGCATAATACGCTCTTATTAGTAAAACATGCTACAGGCACTGGTACCGGTACTTTGTTTCTTAGAATTTAAATTACCAAGTCAACTTCACTTGCAAACTTCTGAATTAAAATGAAAGCAGAATTTCCGAGGTTAAGTGATATGGCCATTAAAACACCACTTCTATTTCCTTCCAAATATCTTTGCAAAATTAGCTTTTCGACTATGACTTACTTAATGAGAAAGTGCAGAAATGCACTCAATATCTTCTAATAGAACTGTTTTCCATTGAACCGCAATTGGATGAGCTAATAGAAAAGAAGCAAGCCTATACCTTGCATTAGAGGATTAAAAATTAAAATAAAAGCATTTTTGACTTTGTTTGTGATACAGTTGTTGTTTATTAAACAATACTTGATTTTGTCTAATTTTTCTGTTTGAAATACATAGCTGGTATGTCAAATGACAGAAAGTTCGCTGCCAGTACACTATATTAAAAAGTTTTGAGTAGCACTGGCCTAATGGAGGCGTTTTTCAAAAAGAAATGACTGTACAGATAAACTGTAAACTGGTGAATTAATTTTGCAACCAGATGTTGAAATTGCAAGTCTACACCAGCATGTGCATAGGCAAACCATATCAAGTAAAATATATTCTGTGCTGACATCACAAATCTGTTGTCCTCATTTCTTTGATCACCCAAGGAAACTTTATAATCCATTGAAAATCGGCTGCATTGCTGGATTCATAGTATGGATACAACTGAACTACAAAAAGTGGATCAGAGTTTTAGGGTTGCAATTATGGTTAGAGTCAGATTAAAGGTTAGCGAGAGTTAGAGCCAGGGTTGGTTAATAAGAATCAAAATTAAGATTACTTTCAGCAGTGTCCCTGATTCTTTTGTTGACCTAAACGTTTTACCAGTTCAAAAAACATTTAAAAATGCAAGCACAGCTGTAAACTGAAGTACGGCAAGTCAAGTCAAACATAAAATAGATTGGTACATTAGCCTATAACCAACTTTAGTTTAAGATTGGTATTCCAGCCTATAAATACTAATATCGCCTATCAGCAAAATCATAAAAATCCCAAATTTGTTAACGCCAGCACAGAAAACCTTTTTTTACGTTTTTGTGACATTTTAAAAAACGTATTTTTGAATACAAACAAGAAACACCGTTACAACATCGGGGCCACCAGCATTCCGCGTTGTTTTTCTTCCACCTTTATGTGGAAGACAGGTGGCCCAGACACCTCGAAATAACTCCCCAGCGAGTGCGGACATACCGTCCAAAACATAGCGATACAATTCGCTTTCTCCAGAATGGAGGATAAATATGGCAAATAAAAAAAAAGTTTCAACCGCGTTTTCTGTATATACCATAAAACGCAGATCTGTCTGTGTGGCTGTTTATTCTAACTCCTCCGAAACCATTGGGCGTACAGATATCCAACTCGACACGATCGATCACCTTCTCAAAGCATGCTTAAAATGATTCTCGAAGAAGAATTCGTTACGTCATGATGACGCCATAATCTAAAATCATTTTTTCAATTTGTATTTCTTGACGGAAGATTATGATTTTGCTCAAACGAAAGCCTGCCATCGACTTACCAACTTCCAAAACTTTTACCCACCTAGATTTAATTGCAAAATTTGTTCTCTGCATTTTCTACAAAAGTGCCCACTACAGAAACGCCATTACAAGCTTTTTGGGGAGATATGAACACGTGCTTTGAATAAAAAACTCTATAACAATTTCAGCTGAATTTACGATGCAACAGCGATTTTTTTTAGGCATTGTAAGCAACCATTTTCTTTTTTCTTGATCACTTCAAACTAGATTTATGATATCACAGTGTAGCAGGCAGCAGCTGCGCTTAAAGCTGTTACACATTGCCATTTAAAAAGCATGTAACTAATGTGCTGCCTGATAAAGAACAGCGATAGATACAGTATTTACTTATTCGTAAACCTAAAAACCTGTTTTCTAGTAATAGGCTACAATGGCAAGTTAGTGTACTTTTGATGTGCAGTGTAGTCACTGTCACAGTTAGAGCTAATAATCGCAAGCCTAATCTATCTTAACCTATAAGACATCAGCCTATTAGTCAAGTGCAGTATGGTAGAACAAATTGCTGATTTTTAATAAAAAATCTCGCAGGAATCACAAAAATTATTGGCATTTTTGACATAAAAATTTGGTAGATGGATTACAATCCTAAAACCATCATCTAACTTAATGCCATAACTCAACTGAAAGTGCTTGACTTTGGATTAGCTTTCTCTTTCCTTTGCTTCGATTATGCCGCAACCAGGGGCTCCTCGTGCATGGTACTGTGGAACTGCAGCACCCCCAGTCCCCACTCCTTCTTATCGATGACATTCGATTGAAATAATAAAGCCTTTTTTTTCTTATACCGGTAGTTGTAGTTACATTATATAATACATAAGGTTAATCTCAACAACCATCCTTAGTTTATGAAAAAATAAATAAATCTTTTTGCTTCAAAGCTCCTGTGATATGGTGTTTGAAATTAGCAGTAGATTGCAATGCAGCTGTAGAAAGAGAACTGTCGCTCATGCCGTACAGATCCTTGTATGCTGGTGTAATAAGGGTTTTTTTGACGGACAACTGGCGAGCTGTGTGTGTGTGTGTGTGTGTGTGTGTGTGTGTGTGTGTGTGTGTGTGCGCGCGCGCGCGCGCGCGCAAAGCTGATGGATAGTGACAAAAATTAGGCCTATAGGGTGATTTTCTGAAGCAGACCCCCATTAATTTTAGCTACAAGCCGCTCCTGGCCGCAACTAAGCAACATACTCGCAGTCAGAGGTTTAAGGTCATGCAAATAGGCATACAATATCACAAAATGTCGTTAGTAGTGTGTCTAATTAAAATACTTTACAATTATTTCGGAGAGTACACAATAATCACTTTCGCGCCCTTGCACAACTACATTTATGCTTCCATACAAGTGGTGAAGCAAAAGAACCAAAAGCTGGAGAAGTTATTGGCTGTTTCAATCGTCAGCAAGTCCAGTTGCAAAGTGCGCCTATGCTGCAAAAAAGGCAAACAAGACGTTTCTACGGTCTTTAGAAACTTAGGAAGAAATAAAGCGGCCACGTACAACCCACCAGGTTTCATACTGAAAGACAATGTCAGGCTTCACATTGAAAAACAAACCAATATCAAAACTGATCCTTAATACCAAAATCACATTTCTATCATGAGCGTCACCAGGATTTTGGCCAGGGAGGGTCAAAACTCAAAATGTATGCGTTGCCTTATAGCTAACCGTACTCCTGTGTTTTTATAATAACTAAGTTAAAACAAATCATCGCTCAACGCTCGCTTTAAAGTTTGACGGCTTGACGCGACTATATTGCTCAACTATAATCAAACTAAACTAAACGTTGAAATGACTGAAAAACTTGAGAAAATAAGCAAAAACAGTAAACAGATTTTGAATCAGGAGAAAAAATCCTTCAAGAATGTAGATTAATGTAATTTAAACATTGACGGAAGTTTTAAACAAAAATCACTGGCCGAGTAGTTCAATTAATTGTAGAGAGGGTGAGACAGACCTTATTGGTGGGGGGCACTATATATTTTTAATTTGTTTATAGTTTTGTTCATGTAATTTTATATCAGTCATTAGTGTCTGACTATTTCAAATTTTGCATCTATTCTTATAAGTTATTGCACTTGCTTTGTTTTTATAGAGCACTGAAGATGCTTTTTTAGCGAAATATATATGCTCTTCAATATGTAGAATAAAGCAGATTTTGATATTCTACATTCTGCTATTGTAATTTAAACATTAAAAAACTAAATTATTGTTACGTAGTGTTATCACTTAATCAAGTGTACGGTAGGTTGTCTATCTACTAGTAAGTAGCAGCGCCATTTTGTAGTTCTAGTGGTTCCGTGCAGTTCTGCTACTTTACTTATATTCGACGTCCTGACTTGAGAGTCCCTGTCCCGATTCTGCCTTTAAGTAAAATCCAATGTTTTTTAGACAAGCAACATTTTCAGAAATATTGTAGAAATACAGCCTATAACATTATTATGGATATCAGGAACTTTTTACGAAACAAACACCTAACGCCAATCCTCCTAAGATCGAAGATGATGCACCACCAAGTAAACAGCGCAACTGTAGCGATCACCCTGGTAATGCCTCGTCTTCCACGCCAAGTACTTCAAATGTCACCAATGTTTCTCATTTATCATTCAGTGATTTTAGAAGCTGCTCACCGTCACAGACTCACAGTCCATCGTCCAGTGATGCAAGTGCAACAATTGATCCGAATCCAGCAATCAACAGCATGTCTGTTCAGGTTCGTCACGATTTAGATATCGGGAATCACGTCAATAGCGTTCAATCCATAACTAGTGCGCTGCGGCATGAACTTCTGACTAATGCGTACTCGCCTCCAAGTGACTACGCTTTTCGACTAGATTCTAAAGGAAGCAGACGTTTTCAACATTCATGGTTACAAAAGTATCAGTGGCTGGCGTATTCTCCTCTCCTAAGACGGCCCATGTGCAAAGTATATTGTTGTTTTTCCTCAGCCTGTTCATCGTGGTTTTACTGGCGCATTCATCAGTGCCCCCTGCATAAAGTATAATGATTTTCATAATTGTGCTCAAAAGCATGTAAGTAGTGCTTGGCACCGTCAATCTCAGGAGGAGGCTACGAGGTTTCTCAACACTGTGCTACATCCTGAACGTCGCGTGGACAGTTTGTTGGACAATGCTTTCAATGCCACTGTCTCTAGCAACCGTGCAAAATTAGAACCCATTTTGTCAAGTATTATTTTTTGTGGTACCCACGACATTGCGTTAAGAGGCAAAGACTCCAAGTCTGGTAATCTAAATGATTTATTGGATTTTAGAATTGAAGCTGATGATGCAATTTTAAAAGAACATATGGAGAAAGCAAGTGGCAATGCTAAGTATACATCGCCTAAGATTCAAAATGAGCTGATTAATCTATGTGAAGAAACTGTAAGAGGTGAGATTGTTGCTTTGGCAAACAATTCCGTTGGCTTCTCAATATTAGCGGATGAGACTGCCGATATTTCAGGAATGGAGCAATTGGCGATTGGAGTGAGGTTCTTCGACGAAAAAAATCTGTTTAATCGTGAGGAGTTTCTTGGTTTCACGCCTTTGAAGGAAGTGGACGCAGAAACGATTGCAGAGACAATAATAGATCAGTGCAATAAGTATGATCTAAATTTAAACAAGCTACGTGGTCAAGGATATGATGGCTGCTCCACTATGGCTGGCAAAGAAAATGGAGTGCAGGTACGCATTAGAAGCGATTATCCGTTAGCGGTGTTTGTCCATTGTTCAGCCCATCGTCTCAATCTTGTGGTCAACGATCCGAATGCAGTTGTGGATGTCCGGAACACCATTGGAACGGTGAAAGCCATCATAACATTTTTCAGAGAGAGCCCGAAACGAAGACCCCTTGTACCGAACACGCCATTGCTATGTGAAACAAGGTGGAGCGCCAAATATAAAAGCATAAGATTCTTTGCTGAAAATTTCACCGAAATCCACAAACAACTGAAACATTTAGCGCTGCACGATTCCAACGCAAATGGGCGGCAGAATGCGCACAATTTGCGGACCGCTTCTGAAACACCCGTATTTATAGTAACTCTGCATGTCATTGCCCAGTATTCGTCAATTTTGGAGCCCGTCACCCAAGCCCTTCAGTCAGTTTATGTGGACATGCTATGTGTCACGAAACACGTTGACAAACTTTTATTGTTATTTGACAATCATCAAAAAAATGCAGAAAAATATTTTGCCGAGGACATTTATGCACCATTGTTAACTACAGCCGAAGAAATTGGTGTCACCGTATCACTTCCACGGCAGTGTGACCGTCAAGTGCACCGAGCGAATATTGGTGGTACCGGTACCACTGAAGAGTACTATCGCCGCTCCATTTACGTCCCTTACATGGACTCCCTAATTCAGTCTTTAAAAAGCCGCTTCTCAGAAACCAACACACCTGCATTTACGTTATACAAGCTGCATCCAGCCCAGTTGGAAAAAGCTAACCGTTCGGAGTACAAAGCACTGGTCCAAACCATACAACAATTCTACAACTTTGACAATTTTGAACGGGAGGCCATGTCGTGGTATGACATGCAGAAACAAGGACTACTTTCTCAGTCTGAAAATCTAGAACTGGACTATATAGACTTGGTGCGACATATACAACTTTATCCTGCCGTACGTCAAGCGTTTATAACCTTGCTGACCCTGCCTGCCACTACTTGCACAGTAAAAAGATCATTTAGCACATTAAGAAGGGTCAAAACATGGCTAAGAACGACCATGTCTGATGACCGATTATCCGGGCTGTGCTTGATGAGTGTCCATAGAAGCCGAATAAATTCAGACAAAAAGTCATTGACAAACTTGGTAAAGACCCACGTAGACTTCACTTTCTGTTCAAGAACTGATTAATTATTAAATTCGTTTCTACCGCATTTTTCATGCAATATGTTATGTGTTGCTTAATACTATCGCTTTTCAGAATTGGCAGAGAGTCAGCTGACTCCCCTCCCACACCCATCATGTCATACTACTCGCTTTTGAACGTTTCTTCGCATTTTAAAATTCGTGTTATTTTTCCAGGGGGGTCAACTGACCCCCTTGCCCCTACGTGGTTACGCCCATGGTCAAGGAATATTGTCCGATGAATCAATCTTTCAACACTGAGCTGCCTTTAAATAGATCTATGAGCTTCAAACCTTTCAGCCTAAAAACAACGTTTTAGGCTCCCAGAGTAGCTAAAAAAGATGGTTTTACCAATTTTTCAGAATACCACCACGAGGACAAAAACTGTATTAACTGCTACAAAAATAGCAGCGAGCATTTAAGTTTCCATCAAAAGTTTGAGCTAGATTAGTGGTTTTCATAGTGGGAACCGCAGACTTCTCGGGGTCCATGAAGCAGTTACAGAGGGTTCGCGAAAGAAACAGATAACATGGCAAATAACTAATTAATTCTTATCACGTATTGACACTATTCGTGCTGACTAACTCTAGCAAACACAAATTTGCGGTCTTTCGCTGTTTCGCAATCATAGCTTGAGACACTGAACTCCAACTTTCCCATTACGATCGCTTGCATCGCATTGCTTATAATACCGTGACAGCAATGAAAGGCCATGTTCTTTCACGAGCCCAACCCAGAGCAATGTGGTGAAATGAGAGCAAGTGAATGCAGTGCAACTTAGCACCAGCCAGTGACAATAAAACAAAAATAAAGTTTACTCAAGTGCGCTAGCCAGTAAGGCAGACGCTGCGCTCGATCTTTTTGCACGTAGATTGGTGAAGGAAGGAAAAGGCAGTTTATTAAGATATGCTGGATATGGTTTTTAGCTAGCGATATTTGTTGTGCATTGTTCTAAATTGCTGTTTAGCATTTTTGTGTTGAAGGGTATTTTAGGTAGAAAGCGCTAGGTGTAAGCCAAGGCCCAAAAGACGTACTTTTCTTCTAGCTATCAAATTTTGCCTTTTACACGTATTGTTTTAATATTCAGCTTTTGAAGAATAATTTTATGCCTCCTAAAAAGAAATTCAGACATGACGATTTCTATTACAGTATGGGTTTATCTTGACAAACGCAGCAAATAGAAACCAAAGTGCGTTTGTGCCATGACGTATTGGCAAGCTCTTCACTGAAGCCTGCAAGTTAAAAAGAAACTTGGAAACACACCATTCCAGTTTAAACCAGTGGTGTAAACTTCTTTAAACGCCATGGTCAAAGTTTGAAAAATTTTAGACTTGATAACAACGGAATGTTTTTTCGGGAAAATGCACCTGCTCTAAATGCTTCCTATGAGGCTTCAAGAGAAATAGCTGTCGCCAAAAAGCCCACAACATCGGTCGACAGTTGATCGCGGCAAAAATATTCTTGCCATGCAGCAAAAATATTTTGTTGAATCTGCTGGGAAATTCTGTACTTCAAAAACTGAAACAAGTATCCCTGTCAAATAATACTGTAGTAGACGAATTGCTGAGCTGTACAATAACATTCTGACTCTAGTGATTTCAAAGATACTGTTTCCCGATCTAGCATGACAAAACAACCGATGCTGCTATCCTAGCTCAACTTTGTGTGTACGTACATCACATTCATGCGAAACATTCGGAAGATGAATTCTTGTTTTTTGAAAGCTTTGACTCAAAAACAACGGCAAAAGACATATGCAGCTAAGTTGGCAGATTCTTTGAGAAACATGATTTACAATGGAAGCACGTTATTGACGTTTGCACCGACGGTGCGCTGTTGTCGCTCTGGTTTTCAGACTTTGGTAAAAGTTCCCACACGCTACTGGTATACACTTCATTGTGCGCGGACAAGCGTTAAATGTCTAAACCAGTGATTCTCAAAGTGGGCGAAATCGCCCCCTTGGGGGCGATTTCGAAAGATAAGGGGGCGAAAAAAACGAAGGGGGCGATAGGGGGGCGAAAAATTATGAAGGGGACAAAAACGCTAATCGATCGCTAACTTTAGCTACTATTATAATACACACAATCAACTGCTTAGTTTCTTGCTAACTTCAATTCAATTTTTTAATCGTTGGAGATTGCTGCTAACGCGGGTGATTTTTTTACTGCCGATGGTCGACGCGCTCGGCTACAGTGTAGTTTACTGTCACAATAATTCCAAAACCTATTATCGGCTTCATAGTACGATTGTTCGGCTCAACTATGACGTAAAAGATTGCATTATTACGCTATGGTACCGCAAACTTGCATAATACAAATGGATAACTTATCGGAACTTTAATAGCGCAACTGTAAGGTAGTTAGTTCCACTGATACGACGACTTTTAGTGCATTATCTAATTTCTAGGATAGCGTGGTGGGAGTTTCTGCGAGCGAAAGCTGTTTTGATTAGAAACGAAGTAGCCTAAGTTGTTTTGATACAGCACAGTACAGTAAAGGCTAGCTAACTCGTGCAGATCGTATTGTTTTAGGTAAAACGCTGTTATGTTGTTAACTTGAGTGCTAGATCAGAAAGTGCTGAATTGTTCAGGTGCATTCTATTTTGTTCAAGTCTCGAAATATGTCATCAGCATCATCGGATGAAAGTAGCTCATCCCAACCTCCTGCAAAGTTGCGGAAGATCAAGAAAGTAAAAGTGCGGCACTATGACAGTAATTATTTGAAATTTGGCTTTGTTACTGCTCCGCATGATTCCAGTCGACCAATGTGCCTCGTGTGCGGCTCCATCTTATCTAATGAGGCAATGAAACCGAGTCGGCTCAAAGATCACCTCAAGAGAAAACATCCAAACAAAATTGGCAGCGACTTCCAGAAGCTTCGAAATGAAAAAGCAAAGCAACTTACAATTCGAACTCTCTTTACCAAGACTGGCATGAGACAGGATAAAGGTCTTATTGCCTCGTATAACATCTCTTTGTTAATTGCAAAAACAGCAAAGGCACACACTATTGGCGAAGATCTTTTGCTACCAGCTGCAAAAGAAATCATTGAAACGGTTATGGAACAGAATGCTTCCTCAGTTTTGCGTGCTGTGCCTCTAAGCAACGATACAGTTCAGCGTCGCATTGATGAAATGAGTTCTGATGTGCTGAAACAACTTGTTGAGATTCTGTCCGTGACTAAACATTCACTGCAAATAGATGAATCTACCTCGGATGACAATGTATCGCTGCTGCTGGGATATGTGCGATTTGTGCATAATATGCGACCTCAAGAAGAAATGATTTTTGTAATCAGTCTTCCTACAGACACTCAGGCGTCAAGTATCTTTAATGCAGTGAAGAACTTCTATGAAGAACAGGGGATCCCAATGAGGAACATACTGCAATGTGCTACAGATGGTGCGCCGGCTATGGTTGGGAAGCATCGAGGATTTATCGCACTTATGAAGAGAAATTCCTGAGCTTATTGCAATTCATTGTGTAATCCACCGGCAGCATTTGGTCGCCCGTAACCTCAGTCCTGAACTGCATCATTCACTCAATATTGTGATAAAATGTGTGAACAAGATAAAAGCTCATGCTCTCAATGATAGACTATTCCGCTTACTTTGTTGTGAAAACGACGAAGATTTTCAACGTCTGTTGTTGCATACTGCAGTACGATGGCTTTCAAAGGGTGTTTGTTTGAGTCGCTTTTATGCCCTTTATGATTCAGTTATCGAACTCCTCTCTAGCGTTGATGATCAATTGGCTGAAACAGTGAAACCATTAAAAAATGATATTGCTTATTTAGCTGATATTTTCAATGCCATGAATGAAGTAAACAAAAAGCTTCAGGGAGAAATGATCACTCTTATTCAGTGCAAGAGTGTGATAACTTCATTTATTTCAAAGCTTTCTCTCTACAAACAAAATTTGGGCAGAAACATTCTATATCAGTTTCCAAATCTCAGCGATAATGTTGTTACAGAAGAGGAACGACTAAAATACTGTTCGCATTTAGATACCCTTCTAGAAGATATGAAAATTCGCTTTGCAGATCTTGTTGACCTTCATGTTCCAAGTTGGGTACTTAAGCCATTTTGTGCAGAACCTACAGACATAGAACTTGAACTTCAAGAGCAGTTTATCGATTTGCAAAGTGATGATGAATCCAGGTTGAGCTTCAAAGAGGATCGATATGATTTATTTTGGTGCCAGGTAGCTAGCAAATATCCACTCCTATAGAAAGAAGCTATAATGTGGGTTATATCATTTCCCACATCATATTTGGTTGAAAAAGGGTTTTCGGCTGTGACCCTCATGCTCTCAAAGCAAAGAAACCGCTTATCAATTACTAAGCGAGGTGATCTACGACTGTACCTCACTAAAATGTCTCCCAATGTTTCGAAGCTTTGTGAAGGTCACCAAGCACATCCATCACACTGAACTGGGGACCATACTATGTGTTGATTTTCTTTGAATAAAATTCTTTAAAAAACTATCTTTTGTTTGTTTAGCTGTACTTTATACGGCGTGGGGGGCGATAATGTTATGTCGGGAATGATAAGGGGGCGATGGGCCAAAACAGTTTGAGAAACACTGGTCTAAACAATCCCAAATGAGTAATTACATATTCTTAACAATGTGATCAAAACAGTGCACTTTATAAAAGTGAATGCACATAAAACGTCTTTTTGCAGAATTATGGAAAGAAAGCGATTCCGTGTTTGAAAATCTTTTGCTGCATACTCGTGTGGCTTTTAAATGGAAAAGTGCTGAAGAGAGTTTCTTTTGACGAAACACGCGAATTTCTGCCAGAAGTAAAACCAATCGCTTTTTGATATGCCGTATCATTTTTGGTGAACACATTTGAATCCGTTGACTCAGTCAATCTGGCAGTCCAAGGAAAAGAAATCAACGAGCTCCGTTGCCACCAAAAGTTGGCAGCTTTTAATATGAAACCATCGCTGTGGCATTGCAAATTGGACAAAAATAACTTTGCTCCTTTTTCACAGCTGAATAAACTTCAATTAAGTGACGACATCTTTGTAAAGATAAAACACCATGTTTCTATTCTCAGTGAAAAATTTCCCGTTTTTTAAATTTGCAGAAATTTTAATAAATTTCGTTTCATCAACACTCCGTTTGGGTGCAATCTTCGTAAGTTTACTTGCAGTCAGGTTATCGGTGTAGATTTTACGTAACCGATGAGAAACTTACGCCACGGTAAAGCAAGTTAACTTTTTACTTCAGAATATTAAGTTTACACTTCCAACTATGTTTTTAAGAAGGCTTGTGGGCGGGTTCCAAAAACGATCGTCTACAACAGTGTGTCCCCAACATTTTTATTCCACTGCCTCCAATGCCCTATCTCAAGTAATCCTTCACCTTACCTACATTCAGAGGTGTCATGCAGCCGGTTAAAAATATTTCGAAGTGAATTTCCATTTTGGAAATTTTTATCTCCAAAAAAAGTTTTCGCTTTGTATTGTGAAAACATTAATCAACTTTTTTCTGTTAGAACAGTTTCTTACCACTTTTCAATGCCATCATTACCTCCATTGACTACATTTGCCACCCAACAAACACAAATTACTCTTTTGAGATTAAATTTTTGGAAGAATCAGTTTTGTCCCGAAACTAACTTTCTCTGCAATTCTTTGTTCAACTCCATAAAATTTGATTTTGCAGAGGTCGGCCTCCCTGGTTGGAAACTGGTGGTCTACAGTACACTTAGTACATTTCGGCAATACATTTTGCCAACAGTTTCAATAAATCAGCGTTTCGGTAAGACATCCTTTTGGATCTCCTAATTGCACCCACCAGATCTCGCTTGGTGAATAAGAAAGATAGGGTTACTGAAAATACCGCGACAACTTATGCATTTACCATTTGTTATGAATCCCTATGATTAGTGGTTGAAAAAGAAGTCTGGTGGAAACAACACCGTTGAGGAAAAATTTACAGGGAATTATATCAAACATTCAGTTGGTCTTCGTGCAAAGTTTGATTAGTAACAAACGGTGAAAGATGTTTTTTTGCCATCTCACTTCTGTTGTACTTTTTCTGCCGGTAACTAAGCAAATGAATTAACAAGAAAAGATGTCAAGTTTAACTGTTGATGCAGACACCACAATGAACTTGTATAGATCTGTTTATTGATATTGTGGCGATAATAACATGCAGCGTGTTAATGGGCGAAACTATGTTACAAGAAAACATAAAAAATCTAAACTATCGTAGTTGGGAAAACACTTCACCAGGCTGATCAAGAATGTTACATTTCAAAACACTTGACATAGATAGGTTCGTACTATTTGAACTAAACAAGGTCCGCATGCAGAAAATAAAGAATAATTCCAACAAAAACCGATGCAACTTGGAAATGTATCATGGCCGCCGTAGTGATAAGAAATATTGGCACTTGATTGTGGCAGTTTAAAGTGGTGCTATTGCGTAGAGCTAATCCGACTCATCGTCCTTATATCGCATACGACGGATCTGAGCTAGTTTTTGCCGAGCAGACTGAAGCTCTCTCTCTTTCCGCAGGATCTCCTCCTGCGCCATCATCTCCTGCGCGATTCCTCCGACCAATCGCGAATTGATCACGACCTCTACTTCGTCATCGGAATGTGTCGCCTCTGTTGCAGCTTTCACCAAATCTTCGGAGGCGTGTTTAACGGCGTTTCCAGCAATCTAATATGCATGCAGAAAATAAAATGAAATCAAGCAAACAAAAAAAACTAAAATGATTTGTATCAAGTGCCACCATGCTGCGACGTAGCTGCGGAATACTGAAAAATACAATTTATAATAAACTTATAATTTCATGCGATCATGCAAACCACCAATGGTTTGATGCAAAGATTGGGGAATGGTAATGATTATTTCTGCCCGTATTTCATCTTGCGGATTTTCATTAACCGCTCTTGGGCATCTCTGAGCTCTTTTTCCTTGGCTAGGATCTCTTCCATAGCTATCATTTCCTGAGCGATGCTCTTCACCATTCCGCCAGAGAGCTCGACATTCACTTCCTCGGCAGCCTCGAACGCCGCTTCTTTCGCCGATTCAACCAGCATATTCGTAGCTTTATTTACAGCATGTCCAGCGGTCTTTACGTAAAATAGACGTTTCATTCAAAATCTTCGCATAGTTACCTAGTCTAATAGTTAAGGCGGTGTTTCTGGTTAAGAGTGGCACATAAATAAAAACTTGAATTAACCTCCGAAGGCAAGTGGTTCTGATCCTAAGTCTGAATCTCATAAGGAGTCGATTATTATGCTTTTCGGTGAAGACTATCGAAACTTGCAAACAGCTGGATTTACAGCATATCGTAAACGGTAAACAATATTTTGAATTGTAAAAACTCCGAACAGTTAGCAATATGAAAGTGCAACTAGCCGAGACAATGCGATGCTTCAAGATCATCAAGAACAAAGATGGATTAAAGAAAGTTTAACAGCACACCAACAGCAATTTGAAAAACGAGAAACATAGTCACCAACAATAGTGCGAAATATCAGGTTTAAAGTAGGGTGAACAAGAAACAATGAATGAAAAGCAGCAGGGATATAGAGCGAGGTGGGTTGTAAAATATTGAACGAATTACGTCCCCTCACCTGCAATCGCTTCATATTTTCACTATTTGGATCTGCCTTTACTTTGCACGCAACCAGCAATTGAGCGGTGGATGAAGCGACTTGTTTTGCGGATGTTACCAACTTCTCTTCACTGGCCTCGCCTTGCACCGCTTGATTGGCAGCTTCGCATAAATTGCCGGTGGAACGCGCCACCAACTGCGCGGCGGAAATCAACCCTTGTGACCACTGTCCATCGTCATTTCGAGATGAAGTAGCAGATCCAACCTGGTCAACGAAACATTCTCAAAACAATCTGCTTCACAAAAACAGCTCAAAGTTGACACTGAGTGTTCGACGATTCTTCGTTTTGAAATCTTTACCAAACAAAAAACTAGCTTACGTAAAATCGAAATTTAAAGCATTTTGGTTAAAAAAGTTCAATGATTTAAGAGTAATGCTTCAAACGAAACACATTCAATGCAATCTTGCTGTAATTCACTGTTTACTTTGAAAATCTGCATAAGAAACCGAAAAATCAATTTTCTAATGCATATACTAAGTAGAGCGTAATGCTATTATGAAATTTGAACACTAGATATCTTGCTTTCACTTATTGAAACAACTTACTTTTCCCTGCAGCACGAGTTCTCTTTGTGCAGCAGATGCGGCTTTTACCAACGCGGTGGTGGCGGTGGCGATCGATTTGGCGGCTTCCAGAATTTGTTCTTCGAAGTTTAAGTTGTCATCCACTTCCTGTAATCAACAAAGTATCACAATTACTAACTTTCATTGCATCGTGCCACTGGTGGAGCCACATCAAGTCAATTAATTCGCTTTGCTTGGTTGCAAAATAAATAGCAGACTCGCGCTGCTATCAGCCGAAGGGGGCCGCGAGACAAGTTTGTAGCTAGACTTAAGATTTAATAAACGGCATAGCAAAGCAAAAGCTTACCTTCGGTTTCTTACGAGGTCGCAGTTGAGCGAGTTTCTTAGCAGCAGCTTCGATCGATGCTGCAGCTGCAAGAAGTTCCTGTTCCGCAATAACATTCGGATCATTGGGATCCACCCAATCAGATCCTACCGTATATAACAACTGTTGTTTAACGACGCTTTAGAGTTTAGAACATACAAAAGTTGACAAGTTTCACATGCAACGATGATATACAAGGGGCATAAGCATTAACACTATTTCAAAGATATTAGAAGTAGCAGTTTTTAATGATTTACGCTTTTTTAAGTATTTCGCTATTATTCCAATTACAGTTTACATTTCCATTTGCAATTGCAAGATTTACATGTTCGGAAACGAATTATTCTTTTTAAAAACTGACCATCACCCACCTTTCATGCTCTCTCCTGCTCGCACCAAATTACTGACGGCAGTTGCGACGTTTTTCGAATGTGGAACAAGATTCTTCTTCAGTTCGTTGTTGGCAGGTTGCTGGCTGATTGCAAGTACGTTGTCAAGCAACGAGACGTATGCATCAGCAACCGATTGACCGAAATTGAGCGTTGCTTGCTGCTGAGCGCTATCATCGGTGGCAGCTGCAGTTGCCTGAAAGAGAGGCGCGTTTAAATCATGACGTATGCAACCATTTTTTATTATAATTAATGCAGAGTGGGCGCTCAATTTTGCGTCCTCGTCTTGCTCTTTTTTGAAAGCTGAAGTTCGGTGTACACAGTACACGTTTTTGTCCGGTTATGTACGTTTCCTGCCCTCAATCATTTCTGCACAAGAATTTTCATCGGATTGCATATTTATTTCATGATTCACAGTAAATGCTGTTGTTCGAAATTTAACTTTTATCCGCAAAGTATTTTCCAAAAGCATATATGTATTGGGGAGTAAAAACTCACAAGAAGATTATTTTGAAATGACCGGTTGTTCAGTGTTCACTCAACAAGTAATACTACAGGGTGTCCCAGAGCAAATCCAATCCAAACCATAGCTGAAAAAGGGCTGATTATAAGTTTTTTAAGCTGATTTGTTTTTTTAGATTTAACATCAGCTATAACTAACAATTATCCATTTAAACCCTGATGGCTTGAAAATTACATGAAAAAATCTTTGTATCACTACTTATACAGACTAAGGCAGTTTAAACCCGCTTTCGCAGAAAGTTTAATTTGAGCGATTATCCTGCGAAGCCCCGGATATCCTGTGCTATGGCAACTTTCAAATCCATGAAACCGTAAATAAACGTAGCAAGAAATCAGAGAATCCAACCAGTGGAAGGAAATTGAATGCAAGATCTGCAGAAATGTGGAGGGGTCCGAAGTTTCGGTTAACCAGAGCTTGAAAAAGCCCATTCAAAGGCGTAGTAAAAATGACAAAGTCAATCAATAAGTTAGACGAAATGATAGCCATTCAGATCATGTGGTTAAATAAACCTTAAAATCTAATTAAAGGTCCAAAACTTTCTTCAGTATCCCTATGTTTTTATATGGGCTCACAGATGTTAATGTTTTGACGTATTTTGTTTTGGTAATAAATAATAATCAAATTACCAGGTTTGATGTATTTTGACACATCCTACATGTAACACCATATAAATATCCAAGCGGATGAACATTTTTGTTTAACAATATGCCCGAGAGCAAAAAACGCATGCTGTGTACATCTACTTTTACACGTGCTGATTCAGTGTATTTCTACCACAACACTCTCGCTTCTTGCTAGGCCTATTTCGTGTGAATTGCATATTTTCAGTTAGTTGACTTGGTGATTTAATCATTGATAGCATAAACGAATTTTAAAAGAAAACCATCAAACTTCACGTGCAACTCACTCTACAAATGTGGATCATATCGAACACCGCTTTTCGTCCCATGTTAGCGCATGCAACCATATCCTCCTGGCGACATGACTTGCCGGCGGCCACCGCTTTCGCCGTGGCGCTTGTGATAGGCTTTGTAACGTGAATCAGTTCCTCGGGAGTGGCTCGACGCTCCTCGCCATCCACAGATTGTAGAGACTGTAACACAGATGCAATGTCATCGTCACATATGTGAGGGTTCGGACAACAAATTAATGGCAGCAAAAAAACTGCTTGCACTTGTTTCGTAAATCTTTTCATTTTAACTTCATAATACTGCAGCAGCAACCGAGGCAACCAGCAAAATGGTTGAGAGAAAGGCGACGAGTGGTAAAGACATTTGATCGGTCAGAAGCATTTTGATGGGTACCTTGGTCGACCGGGATGGCGAGTTAACTTTTTTTACTTCATCAGTTCCGTTGCTTTTTAACCACTTTTTAGCACACTGCACCAGCACCGACTACCCTGCATAACACGCAAAACGATGCTTCATTAAACTCACTCTCATTTCCTGCTTAATCGAACTGATTGTCTGTTCGAGCGCACGTGGTCCTTTTGCAGCTTCATCCTCCACCGACTTGACTGTTTTCAACAGCGACGTAACATTGGTGACCATGGCCTGCAACAATCACAACAACATTGGTGACCATGGCCTGCAGCAATCGCAACAAAAACGTTATGAGCGGTACTCCAGCTACGGAATCTTTGCATACATAAAGCAATTCATATTTTTGGTGTTCTAGAGACGCTGCAATCAAAGAAAGGAATAGCCCTTTCCTGAACATAAAACGCGACACTCAGGCGAGCGCACAATAAACAACCCTTCGTTCACAACAAAATATTTATAACTATTAATTTATATTTATGTATTTTTATATATTGATAATTTATAAAAGTATTTATATATTTATAAGCTGTACCTTTGCAGATGCTTTGAGATGAAACATCGAATTATCAGATGATGATCTGCCGGAAGCATCCTTTGTCGCGTTGATGAGGTCGGCAAGAGCGGAGGCAACGTCACGAACAGCGTTTATTAGGACAACCTAACAAGATAATGGGCATTTTTATTTAAAAAGAGGTTTTTCCCATTTTCATTCAAAAAAAGAAATCAAATCTTACAGAGCTAAAACAATACAAAAAAACGCAACATGTTGTTAGCATGGCTTTCATTCTGCAAAGATGAATTTCAACAACACAACGCCAGGCCGGATTTTCATAAGTACCAGAATTTCGAAAAAAAAGCAAATTAGTTTTAAGTTCAAAGATGTTCTGTTGAAAAAGATCTCCAAGTTTTCAAGCATTTAATTTTATCAAGTTTTTGATGATGCATGAAAATTTTTAAAAGAGGAGCCTATCCCTCCTTTTCCCCCATTTTCGTACGCCCCAAAATAATACGCGCTTATTGCTTCTACTTCAACATTTGCAGCGTTTAGGGGCAAGTTTCAATAGTGCGCTTGAATCGTTTGGCATTACTTCTTATATAATTTACAACTAGTAAAAATCGCAAAACAGAAGAAATTATCGGTAAATGTCTTTTCAGTGATTGAACAACGCAAAATGTTGCACGAACAACGAGCATTCGATTATGGTCATATTATCGCGTTCCCACCTGCTCTGCCACTAACCTGTGTGTCAGGATCTTCGGAACCCAAACTAGTAGCTTCGATTATGGTCATATTATCGCGTTCCCACCTGCTCTGCCGCTAACCTGTGTGTCAGGATCTTCGGAACCCAAACTAGTAGCTTCGATTATGGTCATATTATCGCGTTCCCACCTGCTCTGCCACTAACCTGTGTGTCAGGATCTTCGGAACCCAAACTAGTAGCTTCGATTATGGTCATATTATCGCGTTCCCACCTGCTCTGCCACTAACCTGTGTGTCAGGATCTTCGGAACCCAAACTAGTAGCTTCGATTATGGTCATATTATCGCGTTCCCACCTGCTCTGCCGCTAACCTGTGTGTCAGGATCTTCGGAACCCAAACTAGTAGCTTCGATTATGGTCATATTATCGCGTTCCCACCTGCTCTGCCACTAACCTGTGTGTCAGGATCTTCGGAACCCAAACTAGTAGCTTCGATTATGGTCATATTATCGCGTTCCCACCTGCTCTGCCGCTAACCTGTGTGTCAGGATCTTCGGAACCCAAACTAGTAGCTTCGATTATGGTCATATTATCGCGTTCCCACCTGCTCTGCCGCTAACCTGTGTGTCAGGATCTTCGGAACCCAAACTAGTAGCTTCGATTATGGTCATATTATCGCGTTCCCACCTGCTCTGCCGCTAACCTGTGTGTCAGGATCTTCGGAACCCAAACTAGTAGCTTCGATTATGGTCATATTATCGCGTTCCCACCTGCTCTGCCGCTAACCTGTGTGTCAGGATCTTCGGAACCCAAACTAGTAGCTTCGATTATGGTCATATTATCGCGTTCCCACCTGCTCTGCCGCTAACCTGTGTGTCAGGATCTTCGGAACCCAAACTAGTAGCTTCGATTATGGTCATATTATCGCGTTCCCACCTGCTCTGCCACTAACCTGTGTGTCAGGATCTTCGGAACCCAAACTAGTAGCTTCGATTATGGTCATATTATCGCGTTCCCACCTGCTCTGCCGCTAACCTGTGTGTCAGGATCTTCGGAACCCAAACTAGTAGCTTCGATTATGGTCATATTATCGCGTTCCCACCTGCTCTGCCGCTAACCTGTGTGTCAGGATCTTCGGAACCCAAACTAGTAGCTTCGATTATGGTCATATTATCGCGTTCCCACCTGCTCTGCCGCTAACCTGTGTGTCAGGATCTTCGGAACCCAAACTAGTAGCTTCGATTATGGTCATATTATCGCGTTCCCACCTGCTCTGCCGCTAACCTGTGTGTCAGGATCTTCGGAACCCAAACTAGTAGCTTCGATTATGGTCATATTATCGCGTTCCCACCTGCTCTGCCGCTAACCTGTGTGTCAGGATCTTCGGAACCCAAACTAGTAGCTTCGATTATGGTCATATTATCGCGTTCCCACCTGCTCTGCCACTAACCTGTGTGTCAGGATCTTCGGAACCCAAACTAGTAGCTTCGATTATGGTCATATTATCGCGTTCCCACCTGCTCTGCCGCTAACCTGTGTGTCAGGATCTTCGGAACCCAAACTAGTAGCTTCGATTATGGTCATATTATCGCGTTCCCACCTGCTCTGCCGCTAACCTGTGTGTCAGGATCTTCGGAACCCAAACTAGTAGCTTCGATTATGGTCATATTATCGCGTTCCCACCTGCTCTGCCGCTAACCTGTGTGTCAGGATCTTCGGAACCCAAACTAGTAGCTTCGATTATGGTCATATTATCGCGTTCCCACCTGCTCTGCCGCTAACCTGTGTGTCAGGATCTTCGGAACCCAAACTAGTAGCTTCGATTATGGTCATATTATCGCGTTCCCACCTGCTCTGCCACTAACCTGTGTGTCAGGATCTTCGGAACCCAAACTAGTAGCTTCGATTATGGTCATATTATCGCGTTCCCACCTGCTCTGCCGCTAACCTGTGTGTCAGGATCTTCGGAACCCAAACTAGTAGCTTCGATTATGGTCATATTATCGCGTTCCCACCTGCTCTGCCGCTAACCTGTGTGTCAGGATCTTCGGAACCCAAACTAGTAGCTTCGATTATGGTCATATTATCGCGTTCCCACCTGCTCTGCCACTAACCTGTGTGTCAGGATCTTCGGAACCCAAACTAGTAGCTTCGATTATGGTCATATTATCGCGTTCCCACCTGCTCTGCCACTAACCTGTGTGTCAGGATCTTCGGAACCCAAACTAGTAGCTTCGATTATGGTCATATTATCGCGTTCCCACCTGCTCTGCCACTAACCTGTGTGTCAGGATCTTCGGAACCCAAACTAGTAGCTTCGATTATGGTCATATTATCGCGTTCCCACCTGCTCTGCCGCTAACCTGTGTGTCAGGATCTTCGGAACCCAAACTAGTAGCTTCGATTATGGTCATATTATCGCGTTCCCACCTGCTCTGCCGCTAACCTGTGTGTCAGGATCTTCGGAACCCAAACTAGTAGCTTCGATTATGGTCATATTATCGCGTTCCCACCTGCTCTGCCACTAACCTGTGTGTCAGGATCTTCGGAACCCAAACTAGTAGCTCCCTTCTTCACGACATCAGCTAATTTGTCAATAGTACCAGATGCTGATTGGGCGGCAGTAGCGAGCTTCTCGTGGCCGCCTGCTGCACCGTTCACCAACTGCTTCGTGTCCTCAACCAATTCCTTTGCAGTGGCAAGGATCTTTTCTCTGTAACGCCAACAAAATATTATCTCCACTTTTTCTGCTGGTGTAAAAATAACCACCAATAACCGGAACAAAATCCGACCGGAAAAGTAGCAATTTAACATCAAGCGATCCCCTTGGTATCGTGTATTTTAGCCACAGAGAAAAAATAGCAAAGTTCTACTAGAGCAAGCGTTAAACCCCAAGCAGTCTCCAACCTCACCTATGGTCAGCGAAGGTCTCACCATCAGTCTCCGTATTGAGCGCTCCCGAAGACACAAACATGAGCGTGGTGTCAAGATCGCCGATGATGCCTTGTACGTGCGTGTGCGCAGTAATGCACGCTTGAGTGCCACGTCCTCCCTCCTGGAGTGATGACATGACGTAGGAGACCTGAAATGAAAAGCAGTCAATACATGGTCACCAACATCTTCGACCCGATCGTACCTTTTCTTTAATATTCCTTCCAGCTTCGTTCAGTTCTTTCTTGGCATGCAGATCCCGCGGATCGCTCTGCACCTCACCGGTGGCTTTCATCAAGTTCTCGCACGCATCTCCGAGATCTTCAACGCTTTTCTTGACGTGGGCACTTACCTGTTGATTTCATTATAAGTGCGGGCTGTAGACGATTGATAACGCGTTGCTCACCTCTCCCGAATCGGCCAGTGCCATCGCGTACGCGGCGTCGGTGGTGAGGGCTGCATACTCTTGCGCAACTTTCTTTGCGAGTCCGCCCAATTCCTCGGGTCGGTTGTTCATGGCCATTCCCATGTCGCTGCTGGCCACCACAATAGCCCGGCAACGATCCACGATGTTGGTTTGGTAATTAGCGAACGTGTCGGAATCATCAGGATTGACGGAACGCTCCAAGTTCTACAAGAAAAAATTTGACTAAACCTGACGAATTCCCTTGAAAATCACTGCAAAACCGGCTTCATTGCCGACATAAATTACGCTGAGCACGAACCATAATAGAAATCGACATGCTGAGGCAAAATCTTCTGCAAAAATTCAACTCAACCTGGTCACGTCAGTGACTTGTTTAATGCGATATTACTTTTCTTTCATGCTGTGAAATGGAATAAGTAAGCCGCATAACAACCTAACCTAGAAAATAGAAAGATGCTGCTGGTTGATCACGTGATCAGGCTACATCAAATCGGAGTCTATTTCGAACCAGCCACACAGCACATAGCTAGTCCCAACAGCAAGGCGATAGCTGGTGGTAGACTGCAAACGTAATTTTTTTACGACGTGTTGGATGGGCAGCTTTTCGTTTCATCGATTGACGGCGGTAACAAGTAAACGCACAACAGCAATCAGTAAGAATTACCGCCTTGGCTGATGTGATCGAATCAACCAGACCACTCATGAGTGCTTCTGGTGCTTCTTGTACAGACTTCAGCAAATCTTCAACTGCTTCTTTGCACCCGTCAGATGCATCGTCGATCGCAGCGTGTGTGTTGTCGGCCTGGAAAAAATATCAAAATGCAAGGTCTGCTTGTCCAAGTTAAATAAATAACGCACCAACAAATACATGTAAATCTGCAATAAATGCACAACACTGCTTTAATTTTATTGACTGCATAATCATTGAAGTGCTTGCGGTGAAGCAGCTGTGCACAGTGAAATGCTAAGTTTTACAGTAAAATCATTTAAAAGTTGAAAACTAACTGGGAATGACGTCAGCATTTGTCAGAAACGCATAAGTATTGTTAGTATTTGCAAATCTAGTTTGATGCAAAAGCATGTTGTTAACGATGGATGAACCACATTAGCTTCTAAGCACGTGAAATGAAAAAGGAATGAGGTGAAATATTATTTCGATTTTACGATCTTCTCGTTTAAATAGCTCCGTTGTCAATTCCAAGAGCGAAAAGTGCAAGAAATGCCATAAACAAGAACAACTTCACATAATATAACCAAGTGCTAACAAACTAATTAACTACATGTTAACACTACACCACCACAAACTGGCACAATGGGTACATCAGTCTTTCATACAAACGATGAAGACCAACCAACATCTATAATCTTAAAGCATTCAGAAGCAACATCAATTCAATACTTGGTTTAATTTTGATCTCGCCACTTTTTCTTAATATCAGAATACTTTGCTCCCGTAAAACTGACGGAAATTTGTTTTTAACATCCATTCCAATTCGTGCATACTTCGACTTGCTATTACTGCTCCAAACCGAGTTACTAACTAGCTTGTTTACGGTATTTGTTTGTTGCACAAGACTTTTACGCCTTTTTACAGGAAAATATATTAGAATATTTGGTTCGGCGGAATTTTCGCATAAAAAATAGCTAGTTAATATTAGTTTTTTTTATTTTGGCATTGTATCAGTTTTTGGTTGTGTTTTACAAAGAAATGATATGTACTCTACACCAGGGGTGTCAAACTCGCGGCCCGAGAGACGATTCTGAAATTACTAATGAATTTCGGCAGTATTGCAACGGATCATCGTCGACCAAACGTTCAAAACCCAGATCACAGGCCACACTTGAGAGGTACAAATTTTTGTCATTCGGAGATAACTTTACTGATGCCGGAAAGGTGATGACTTTTTTTTTGTAGGAGATCGATCTTACTTCGGGCAACATTACAGAGATCGTTGCCCAGAGAAGTGGTGATCTCCAAATCCAAAACTTCATGCGGCCCTCGGAACGATTGCTTATATGTGCAATGTGGCCCCCAGAAGCCCACGAGTTTGACACCCCTGCTCTACACTACGCTAAAATAATTTTGTATATACACTGCAAAACTCTTTCTTTTGTGATGGCTATTAAACCTACCGCTAATTAAATCCAAAATCGTTTAGCACTGGGTGAATTTATCAAGCGAATTCTACTGTACTAAAAAAAATCTACAGAAAAGGTTCCCAATTATTTCACGGTATGAAACTATATTTCTCCATTCTTGAGACTCAACTGACCGAAAAAAAATCACAGAGCGACACCATAGTGTCGAGAACACAGATAGCATAACTATTAAATAAACTGAAACTAATGATTTCTGTCTCATGAAAGGTAATAACCGGGGTCAATTACCACAGGACAAAGCCTTATGGTCAAGAGGATGTGCGTTTGAATCCCATCGGAATAGCTTTTAGCCTTTCGCATTGCTCGACAATTAGTAACTATACTCAAAATACAAACTTTCTTAAGACTCAACTGACCGAAAAAAAATCACAGAGCGACACCATAGTGTCGAGAACACAGATAGCATAACTATTAAATAAACTGAAACTAATGATTTCTGTCTCATGAAAGGTAATAACCGGGGTCAATTACCACAGGACAAAGCCTTATGGTCAAGAGGATGTGCGTTTGAATCCCATCGGAATAGCTTTTAGCCTTTCGCATTGCTCGACAATTAGTAACTATACTCAAAATACAAACTTTCTTAAGGTTACCTCTTATATGATACATATCAACCAGACCGCTCACAAGCGCTGCTTCTGGTGCTTGTTGTACAGGCTTCAACAAATTTTTAATCTCCAATAACAGAGGAGCACAAACTATAATAATAAATCTACAATCATATCGGCCTTAATTGCGAAATCAGTCAAGGTTGCTCGAAACTATTCACTCACTCATGCTCTCTGCTTTCTCTGCCAGGAAGACCTTTCTTGCCTGACCTACCATTACTCCTCGCCTTCTTTCAGCGAGGAGCTCATTCTTTCTACTTGATGCTCTCACTCTGACCCTTTTCTTTCTCGCCAAGGTGTTGCCCATCTTGACTCTCTCCCAACTCACGATCTCTTGACTGGACAAATGGCTTTGTGTCTTTTCATTTTGGTAAGATGGCTCCGGCATCCCAGTTAACTGCTTATTTCGTCGCATTAAATCCGCCCTTTCCGATTTGGCAAGCTCCCCTCGGTATCGGCACCACCAGCTACTTAACACTTCTTTTGCTTTTTGCTCTCAAGACTCTCACTCTGTCCTTGCGTCAGTTCTTTTCCTCCTGGCACATCTGGCAGAAACTATCTGCCGTCTCATCTGTCGATATCATCGGGCTACGGTGGATCCTCGTCACTACTTCCTTCTGGGCAATGACAGGGCCAATGAGCTGACCAGAAAAGGTGGGTTGCTGCAGCCATCTACAGTCCAAGTACACTCTTTTTTCTACTACTTCTCGTATCCACCCGTCTCTTTTTTCGGAGTGGAGACATACTGTCTCATCAAGGTTCTTCGACACACAGGTCTCTTCAGTATCCGCAGAAAAGCTTCAGGTTTCTTGTCACGCTCGTTGGGTCCCCTCTCGTCTTCGCTGCAACTGACACAGCTTTCTATTAAACTCTTCTCTCTCTAGAAGGCCAAATTGATAATTCCCATCCCATTCTATCCTTTCCAGCCATGGACTCTTAGCGCCGCGCGCTCTTTGGCCATTCCTTCTTATTTTTGACCTTTAGTCCAAGATTTGGGAAGTTGCCCGGCTTCTGCGGTTACATAGTCTTCCGCTATGCCTCCATTCCGAGTAAGGGTTCGGGTAACAACAACAATATCAACTAAGTCGCGGACCACAAACACATCTTCCTGGGATACCTTATTGGACTCCCGATATCCAGTCAAAACCTGAATGTCTGCATCAAGCCACAACATCGCTACTCAAATGAATATACACTGCAACGTGATTACCGCAGATTGAACAGAAAACACACAACACCGCAAACAAACCACAAAACAAGCAAGCAGTAACCTTCCATTCTCCACCTCGGATCTTGCTCAACTGTTAAGAAAATGCGTTAATTGATTAGCATGTTAAGCAACACAACACTAAGCGATCAAGGCGGTAGACATGCAAATTATAAGCAGCTAGAATGTGAGCAAGCGCTGTGATACCGACCAACATAGCACGGGAAGCATCATGTCGTATGAATTCCCCAGATGTAGTGATGTGCATATGCAAACGCGGGTCCTGACAAAATAATCATAATTGTCCGGGCGGCGTGAGCAACTGACTCACACAGTATAGGTGGGTTATCGACCAGGGAAGATGGAAAAAAACATATCACATCCTATCACGATAAACCACTTTAAATGTGCTAGCATCTCAAGCCAATAAGACACAAGTGGTTAAAAAAGAGTGTTCAAATCCCACACGGGTATTCTCGTCTGCGCCACCCTGTCACACTCGATGTTCCCTCGCTCATCTTCCACTGTGGAAGAGTTTCTTTTCTGTGATCTTTTAAAGTCTTGTCTCTTTACTACCTCCAGTAAATACACGGAAGTACCTTGCTTTTGGGAATCTCAACAATATCAAAAACGCCAAAAGCATTACTTATGCTTGACAGGGGAAAGGAATAATCTTCACTCAAACACAACTGGTCGGTTCCACACCTACGATCTCTTTTTTTAAACCATATTGTTTTCTACAAGCTTGCCCTTATTGGTAGAATAACCTCTATATCGTTTTTAATCACGTTGACCTCGTAAAAACACTCACCAGATATTTGCCAACGCAGTTAACGCTTATTTGTGAATAAATCTTTCCATTCCACTTTTCTCGTCACTCACACCTCCAGCTCTCTATTTCCATTTACAAAAGTGATCAAATTGCAAGACTGAAATAACTGTTTCAAACTCGTCGCTATCACCCATAAATCCTGAACTCCTCGCATCCACACGAAAATCTGAGAAATATTTGTCACATTCCTTGCAGTAAGTATCACACTTGCCTACAGGACCTTCAAAATGGCAACTTCAAGAAACCCATTGTTCGCATGGTTTTGAGGATACATATTACATTCTGCTTTGAAATTGCGGTTATGAAGATAATTTACTTCAACTAACAGCCAATGACCAAGTTTAATTATACAATACTTTCAACCAGCTAAAAATCATATCGATCTAAGTCACTACCTCACATGTGGCGGTATTAACAACTTAAACGTGATTGCCTGACTCTCGGTTTATATCCTGTAGTTTCTATGCTCACCCAATATCTCATTTACAACTAATGCACGTCGCTGATCTCACTTCCTAACTCTAACCGGAATACAAGTGATAAAGCGCACTTTCTGATGGCTTAACACCCTTACGAGCGGTGTACAAGTTTGTATTCATGTGTGCTTATATATCAAATGAGCCTGTACGACGAAAAAGTAATAGGGTGGACATTGGACAATTGAAAATGTGGTCATGACGAGCTAAAATACGAGTCAAGGTATTAAAGAAACAATTAATGTGCAGTGAAAATAAAATCATTCAAAAGATTTGTAACTTGGTTAGCATTATCTGCCATGCTGAAAAACATAAACGCCATTCGGGCAGCCAGCTAGTCGGTGTGTTCCGTAGCATTATGATGCCTCTTACAAGCCATTCACTGCTTCCAATCGATGCATGGTGCAACGCATTTCGTATGGAGCGACAAATCACGAAGCAAAATATCACAATCGATCATTTGGGAGTGAGCTCGCTAATATATAGTGGTCTCGATCAACAGCGGGTAAGTTATCAATGGAAGTATTTGGAACTCAACTCATTATGGGTTTGAAGTTACTTCAAGAAATTTTGCAAATGCAATTACTTATCACACAAACTCTCTGCTTACCTTCGGATTGCCACCTCCCTCCTTCGCAGCGTACATGAGCTGCAGTGCTGATTCGGCAAGGGTTTTGCTGTAATCCAGAATATCCATTTGCCGTTGGTGATTGGCCGAGTTAGACGCTGCACCAATAGTGGCGTTGGCAAGCGGCTCAAAGTAGCTTGCCATTTGCGCCACCTGTGAAGAGATAAGCGTTAACGTAATAAGCAATCGAGATGATGAGTACTGCAAGACAAACCTGTCGTCCCAGCTGAGCCGCGTCTCCTTTAGCAGCTTCGGCAAGTGGGTCGACGCAGTTGTTGATTTGATTCACCGTGTCAACCACCTGAATAGAAACATCGATTATAAGACGATTCGCTTATAAGACGGGTCACATCTTCACCTGGGAGATTTAGACTCGTTTATATCTATTTTCTATTCTCTGTAGACCTCGCCTATAAGACGGGCCCCCCAATTTGAGCCCGAAATCTCGAGGAAATATCCCCGTCTTGTAAGCGAGTAAACACGGTAAGCATCGCAACTTATGACAGTGGACGCCCAACCGACTACAAAACAACATAAAAAATATTTCCAAAAACTTGCACTTTCCGAATCGTTACCAAACCCTTAACGTTGTTTTGAAGAATGTTTGAAACCTTCACTCTTTCCAAAACACAATTACGGTCGGCGCATACTCAGCACAACCAAGTTGCAGCTAATTATCATGAATGAAACTGAGGTTACTGACCATAGCTTGGAAACCACGTAATGTATTGTCTCCTCTGGCAGGCAGAGCTTGATCCATGGCAGAGAGAGAAGCATGGTTGAGTTGTTTGATCGAATTATTGATTGCGTCAATAGCAGTGTCGCATTCTTTCTGTCCAGGTGCGTTATCCCTGTAATGGTAACATTGATTTACGATTCATTGTATAGTGCGAATGAGAAAACAGCATGCAATTCCAAAGATAGATACCTCAACCAAAAACTTAACAAAGAAAAGTTACAATCGTTTCGCCAATTGTCTGCTGATGATGTTAAGTCGTAATGCCTTTGTTGAATCAACTTCATGAGAACAAAATTAAAATGTTTCACCTACCTGATATTTGCAATTAATCTTTTGATGGAATCGGACACAATCCGTGAATGGCCAGCCATCAATTGCCAAGTAGGAGGATCTTTTGGATTGTTGGCGAGCTTTCTCGCTGTTTTGATCAACTCGCTTGAACTTTCAAGCATCTGTTTGCCTGATTCAACGATGGGGCGTTGCGCTCGACGAGCCTGGTACACATAAGGCTGCTTGTGAGAACGTGAATAAAATTAGTGACAATCCTATTCTTTGGTCCCTGGCTTTCTTCTTCGTTCGTAGTTGGTAGAGACAGATATTGAGGAAAATATCATAAAAATGAATTTAGAAAAAACGTCATGAACCGAACGCAACGTACTGTGTATTGCCATCGAAACTAGTATGATTGCGAGGAAGATTAAGTGAACCCGAACACCTGCGTTTGGGGACAACACCGGATTTCAAAACTGGAGCTCTCTAATCTTCAACAAGCTGCCAGTGATGCTTGAAAAAAACTCTTCTACCGCAAACATTGCAACCAGGTAGGGGAAACTATCACAAGCATTTTTCCCCAGACCAACAACCGGATGGTAGCACTGAACTCGCCACCTCTTGACTGCGAAAACGGAACTACGGATTACATACGGATACCGACAAATGAAAGAATCGCTCATGATATTACCTCGTCGCTTATCTTGGCTGGTACACTTGCGAACTCAGGATTAGAAGCGAAAGTGGTGAGATTTTCAACTGCATCAGTCAATGGCTTGGTGGCTTGTGCACAGTTGGCCCGGTTCTCCTCTGAGAAGTTTCCGTCTAATGCCTGCAAAAAAATAACTTCTGGTAATACATACTACAAAATAACGTGAAGAATCATTGTTAGAAGAAAATCCACCTTCTAACGATCACGCTACGAATAGCAACGCTGATTAAATTTTAACAGTAAACTAGTTAAGTTAAGATTAATGCAATTATAGCTTAAGACTAGTTACAGTAAATTACACAGTTTTTAAGTATAGCGCTATTGCAACTCGATAAACATGATTCACACAAGAACAAATTACGATGAAATAGCAAGTACCTTTATCGTGCGAACTAAGTTAGCAGTGGCGTGAGCGACTTCCTTTGCTGATTGAACGAAGTGCTTTCTAGCGACAGCATTGTTAGTTTTATTCGATGCAACGCGACATACATTGCAGAGCGCTGACGTGTGTTTCGCAACGATGGTGGCGGCTGATAGGACCTGGAACATGATCGCATTTAATATCAAGCCCAGGAAAGAGCCACAGTGGTGCAGTTTATGAGATTCAGGGTGAGAAGACCGACATTCAAAATCTTACGTAAGAAATCAATCAATATTTAAGAAGGTCGATTTTACATCTTTTTTTCTCCGTGTTCCACAGGCTCAGACATCCTGATTTAGTGCATAACCACTCAACACTCGCTTTCGAACCTGACTTTTAGCCGGAGCAACGTAGCACTTCACATTCCGGACGCCCTTCCTGACAAATACTAATGGTGCTTTTAAAGAGTTTTGATCTCCAGATCTTTCGTTTCGAAGTTCGTAACAATGCAACTACACCACAGTGGCTACTAAGTGAATCAATATTTATTGTCCACAAATTTACATAGACAATAGAATAACTTTGTTGCTTTTTGTAATCGGAGTAATTCAACTAATTTGTCTGCCTCATAAAGATGGAGGTATCCCGTTAAGTGCCTTTCCCAAGGATATAACAAGCGAACTTATTGGCTTTTTCTCCACACTATCCCATTTGTGCTGGGGGTCAAGCAAGGACGCTGGGAATAGCCTTTTTTAAAGTCATCGATATGACTGGTCGTGGGATTTCACCCAATCTACCGACAGCAAAGCGGATGCTCTAACCACTACACGTAAGAAATATTAGTGGTAATTAGAAAAATATCAGAAAATGAAAGGCTCCCAAGCAAAAGTTAGCGGTAGATACAGGCAGTACAATATATGCAGAGATGGAAACGACGTCTATTAAGCTGACAATATTGCACAAACACATTTTCACCTGAGTTTGATTGCTTGATGGATCGATCAAGCTTTGACACGCCATCTGAATCGCTTGGTTCGCACGAGCAAACTGGGTTTGATCTACCAAACCCTGTGTACCTGCTTCACTGTTAGGGTCGGCGATTCCAACGAGATACGCTGCCTGTTAAAATAAACGTGGGCTATAAGCCATTGTTGTTTAGCACACAACCTATTTATAGAAAGTTTTAGAAAATAAAACAAAGAATTTATTCGCCAGCGAGTCTCACTACCAAGCCAGCCGAAGTTCGGAAAGAAATATGACATCACAAAGATGGTGTACTACGACATACCTGGGCAGCTGCTTCGGTCAGTCCGATAAGTGCTTTCTGTGTTGAAGTAACAGCTTCACCGAAGCTTTCCAATTCACCGGCACGTGCGTGTTGTGTGATACCGCTCATAGATTCACCAAGCAACTTGGAATTATCCATCACACTTTCAAGGCAATCGAAGTACGAAAAGTCGTTTACTGGTTCGTTCGGATTTTCTAGCATTTCTTTCACAGTCTGCGAGGACATCACAGTGTGTTAACGAAACAGTTGAGGTAGCAATGTTCTACTTCACTCTTCTTGAACTATGAGAGAAATCAAATCGCATCATTGGAAGTAAATAGGCTTGGAGAACAAATCTTAGAGTAACTATGATCGACAGATCAGGAGTTTCAATTTCGTTATGGCGGTGTCTTTAAAACCATAACTTTTCTTTTAGCAAATTATAATAACTTATTGGTAGTAATGCAAAACAACTGAGCAAAATATGGGTAACTCGGAAGTAAGTTTGAACTGTTTTGATCTTGATTCCACTGACCTACATCTTTTGCATAAAATTAAACAGCATCCTTCTAAAAACAAATAACGAACAAGAACATTTGATTCTCTTCATGGTGCTCAGCATCATTACCTCGAGCTGCCGCAGAGCGTTGTCGCATTCCTTCTGTCCAGGTGCAGTCTGTGTGCAGTGAGTGATCAAATTGTTGATGCTCTCAGTCACCGCTCTGCAATTATAATTCAGATAATAAATGGAATATCTGATTCAATGAGCAAACTTTAGATTGAATGAGAAGAGATAAGACTGAGTATGAGGAAACGATAAAGCGATTGAAGAAGACGTTTACGATTAAAACAGTTACGGAGTGCATACGCTTTGAAATGAAGACTACTGCCAAGCTCATTCAGCCAAACAACATTCGATTACCTCGCAGCAGCAGCGAGTTGGTTCTTCGCGTTCGGAGCACCTGGATCGGCGGAGAGCGCTTTAGCAGCAAGGAGGAGTTTACTTGATGCCATTGAGATGCTCTTCAAATTGCCAACGATCTGGTTCTGGTCTTCCTTATCCTAAAATTCAAGAAGCATTGCTGATGACCTTATTATATGGTGACAACAGGGATAGATATATATAAAAAAATTGTGGTCAAACTCGTTTCGTAGATTCATGTGAAATTTGCACAACACATTTTACCATAATCGCACGAACCAAGCAATAGAAACTGCCATCTCAAAAACGTAACAAGGCACAAAGTCGCGCCACGCCACAATATTTACTTACTCGGGACTGTCCTGCCATATTTAAACCAGCATCCAATAACTCAGTAAATCTGTCGTTGTAGTTGTTGCTAGAGGCGGCCAGTTCAGTGGGAGTCCCTCTGCAGGCTCCCACCAAATCATTGGAAGCGATGTTAAGATCTTCAGCTGCTTTGTTCAGCTGTGTTTGTGCAGCTTGGAAGTTAGTTGCGGTGGTTGGGAACTGAAACAAAAAATTGTGAAGAACCACATCTAATATAAATGCGATTGCTCCAGCAAAAAGGGAGTTTGAAAGCGAGTGTGATGTGGTAGACAAATACTGATCACCACGTCTAACCCAGCCAAAAAAAGCAGGAAAAAGGACATAAAATCGAACAGGAAGCAAGACTATGAGCTCTTCATAACCCGTTCATCAGCGACATTATCGAATCAATTTGTGAATTCATCAAACTCGAAGCTACAAAATCACTTTCAAACGTCGCATTATACGTATTCAAAAGTTGAAAAGCTGATGAACTTCAATCACCATGACACGAATAACTCCCTACTGACTCTGCAAAAGCATTAAACAAGAAATATCGCCCATGACATTGCGTTAATGTTAGAAACAAATCAACATTAAATCCATTATCACTAAAACTTGGTGCTGCAAAATAACATTCAGTCACCTGGTTTGACAACAATCGCTTGCTGCTCTCAGCGATATTCTTCAATGCTTCATCGACATCTCGTTGACCAGGCAGGCAATTGATGCAGTTGTTGAGTGCATGAGAAACAGCTTTTGCAACCTGCGCAACCAATCATGAATATGAACGTAATTGTACAACTGGTAATGATTGTCCACAATCAATTAGTGTTACTGCCTTGTTCATTACATGACTTTACTAAGCCAAAACTAACTGAATTATGTTAATAAAACAAACATAGTAATATATGATTCCAACTAAAGCAGTGCGACCGCCTAACGCAGGTGTGCACACAGTGTGGTCCGAGCAAGAAGCTTTTGCGGCCCGCGAACAGCCTCATGACAATTGTCTGCAACAAAATTCGAGCTCAGGACGCTGATTTCGCCTCTACATACATGGCAACCCTAACTAGTTAAACTCTCAAAATTAGCTCTTTTTCAGGTGTCAAGACTTCACGAGCGAGCATCCATGGTCTAAACGCAGCAGACTCATTACCTGTGCAAGTTTCTGTCGATTCTCTGGATTATCAGGATCCTCTACTGCAAGCTTTGCTTCTTGCATCAAATTTACCGACTTGTCCATAACGTCACGTCCGGTTTCGAGCAGGTGCAGTTGCGAATCAAGGTCGGGTAGGTTTGCAGCAACACCGCGTGCAGCTCCCACCAAAGTACGGAGCGCGTTAGCGGTATCTCGAGCAGCCATGCCAGTGTAATCTTCATTTCCCTATATACACAGCACGTTTGTCACCAGCAAACCGCCCTCACGTCATAGTTCAATAAAATCAGTAGTGTTTATACCATGATAAATCATTCTAACATGTTGGTTTGCCCCAGGCTTTCCGATTACATTTGCAACTGTGCCTTGTCAGTGGCCGCTCACACTGGTTCTGATGGAAGACGAGTAGCAGCTCAGTGAAATGCAGGTGCTATTTGGTTTGTAATTTTGTGCAAGCGAAGTATTTTGTTTAATAATTCAAGCATCATTCTTGCAACTTCTCAGCCTCTAGCTTTAAAACTGAGGATCTTGTTCAGTGCAAGCAGCAGCTTTGTCCCTTTTGTCCACTGTTTATATAAATTGCAGTTGAACAACAGCAAGACCTCCTTGTTAACGTTCACCTCTTTTAACAGCAAACTGTCAAATAGCAGACCTGAGCAGCGGCGGTAAGCAGTTGCGCCATCGACGCTCCGACCATCTTCGAAGTAGCACCAAGTTCTTGGGCGCAAGATTTCATAGATTGACCTGGCAGAGGTTGCAGTCGATCGTTCTTCGCATCATTGCAGTAATCAGATAACTGCCGGTCCAAGCTTTTAACCGTTTCAAGAGCAGCGTCGATTCCGCTCGGGCCGCAAACCTCGCTTGCCTAAATACAAAAGACTGACTGCATCTGGCTTGTATCACAGCAGTTTGCTTGAAAACTCAAGCTTATTTATCATTAGTTCAATCGAGTCGAACAAAACAGCAAGTGTTACTTTTCATTTAATGCCATAGAAGCTGTACTATATAATCGTTATTCGTTCGACTAGCTAGCAAGAGCACCAAGTAGTAGCAACAGACCTGGAAACTTGTTTCTCTTATCTTTTAAAAAGGGCATGCAAAAATATGCAGGACTAAGATCTGTTCCCGAATAATAATGAAGTTAGTCTCGATGAAGGCCAATTATGCATGCAGAGATGAATTCATTACGAAGAACTTAATTCCACGTATGGAGCTTCAAGTTTTCAGGTTCTCACTTCCTCAACTGTACCATTACGAAAAACTTAATAACACAATTTTTACAGCCATTATATAGGTATTACCTTAACCGCGGCATTTTTCAGCTCAGCGACAGAGAGCGCGAGCTTCTTGGTGCAATTAGCGAGCTGCAAGGCGGTTGATTGGTCGCTAACAGTGGGAACAATTGCTTTCGAATATCCGACCATCTTTGTTCCAGGCTGCGACAAAAAAATTGGTTAATGCATTTAAAATTTGCTAGTATTTGGAAAATCGGATCATTATTCGCTTTCAGCTTGGTGGTTATGGCAAAGCCATGAAGGTTAAAATAACAACTTATAACGTGCCGTTTGAAAAAAATTACTTATATTGTGCGAGTGTTTTTTTTTGCGTAGTTATCACAAATCAGTCAATAAAATCAGTTGCAAAATATATCGAAAATTTCTAACATACATATCCCACAAAATCCACCTTAAATATGACAAAAAAGAACTAAAAACTAAATCAAAAATTTCCGATACACATATCGGACAAAATTCACCTTAAATAAGACAAAAAACAGCTGCAAATATGTCAGATATTTCCGATATACATATAATATATCGGACAAAATTCACCTTAAATATGGCAAAAAACATCTAAAAACTTAGTCGAAAATTTTGAATATATTAATTGGGCAAAACCCACCTTAAATAAGACAAAAAAACATCAGCATAATGCATCGGAAATTTCCGATATCACGTGAGCTTATTGGAAATCTAGAACCAATTTTAAGTGATTTCGTGATCTCAGTGCAACAGGGAAAGAACAAGAAAATACTTGAGATCTCTCACGCCACACAGGCACCAATTTTGATAAATGAGACGCAACGAGACATCACCGTGGAAAAAGTGATAAACATGAAGTTACGATCGACCAAAATAAGCAATTACAATGCAAGCAAAATACAAAACTACCAAACCACAGTAGGCTTGTGGGGGGACGCCATAAATTGAACCTACAAAAACTCGCAAAAAATCACTTCCGATTTCAAGCCGGCAGAAACAACTTCAACCGAAAATCTAATCATGTAGCATATAGCAATTGCCGCGGGCAACAAGTATAAAATTTCAAAAGCAGTAATCTAGAGCTTACGCGGGTGATTGGCTAGTGTGCATAATGCAACCCACAATGCCTTCTGCATTAAAATGATGTCATAATTGCACCAAACGTCACAAAATTACTTCTAGATTTCCGATATAACTCATATGATGTATATAAAAAATTTCCGGTACATCTTGCAGCTGTTTTTTGTCGCATTTAAGGCGGATTTTGTCCGATATATACATAACAAATTTTCGTTATATTTTGTAACTGTCTTTTGTCCGATATATATGTTGAAAGTTTACTATATATTTTGCAGCTGATTTCTGTCCAATAAATATATATCGGAAATTTCGGATATATTTTGCAGTTAATTTTGTTGGCTGTTTCACGATAAACGCGCAAAAAAATATTCGCATAAAATATGTAATTTTTTTCCAAATGGCGCCCCATACCAACTTATATTTCTGATACAATACATTTAAACCATCATACTTTACATGTTTTTACCGAACTTATTTTAAAATCAACCTGCAGTGCAAAGTTTAATGTGCGATACATAGCTTCCAACAGCAATAAATCAATTATATCATGCTTACCGGTATGAATTCATTGGAAGCGGTGATGAGACTTTCTTGCGCGGTGGGGCTGTCCGGGTCATTGGACGCTTGCTGGATAGCGTGCAGTAACTTAGGAACGTGTTCTTGTTGGAGGGTCTGCAAAAATCATAAAAGCCAATCAAAACGTAGCATAAAGTGTTTGCGACGTAGCTGCCCTTCAAGAGACGTGGGCATGGCGAGAAAGCTTTTAGAAGAAATCTATACCAATCACAGTCTGAATGACCAAGATTGACCGAGCAACATACGATATAAGTCCAACTTTCATCCATCGCGTTGCTACTGCATGGTGAGCAACAATATGAGACAGGCTGCGTCAGATATTCACCTTGCTATGAGCGACCAGTTGGTGTTGGCTTGCTTTATTTGTGTTGTGTGGTTCGGCAGCGTTTGCAGCTGCGACTGTCTGTGTAGCCGCCACTGCTGCTTGCCGCGCGGCATTCTCCAGCCGATGCACCAGCTTCTTACGCAGCGCATTCTGCGTAGCTGCATTGGTGGCAGCCCGCAAGTTTTCAGCGGCTGCTTTCAAGTTTTGTTGTTGTTGTGAATCATGTGGATTGCCAGCTGCTCCCTGCACACAAAACATAATTCGCAAGTTTACCGTGCTCTTCTTAACCTGCAGCCAATTAAAAATTATTCGCTTTTTAAGTGTGATATATAGAAATAGTTTGACAATCAAGTTGGACAGGCTACACAAATTTAGAAATACGTACCCACAGTTGATCCTTACAGCTTTTGTTTCCAGTTAAATTACCAAAATTATAAAAGAAACAATAATTCGAAGTTGGGGAGTTTCCCCACAGTACAATTGAATTTTCAAGAAACCTTGCATTTTGACAACGTCTCCATTCGTGACAGGAAAACTGCACAGAACAACTTCTTTGAACTAGAGCTTGCAGACAATGCCAAGATAAACTACAAAATCGAGGGTTCGTTATCCAATTCAAATCGTTATCAAATCAAATCAAATTGCCAAGAACACCAATATTCCGGAGATTCTTCGAGCCCCACCATTTAAGAGCTGCCTGGGACTGAGGGCCATCTGTTTATTTTTTCTAGATGGAATGGGGCGAATCCTGCCATCTCTGCTAAGGGGACAACATCGCATAAAAACTGAATAACTACTACTACTACTACTGAATAACTACTACTATGACCAATATTCCGATCACTGATCCTACCTTAGCAGCTTCGACCATCTTGGCAGTGGCATCGGCCAGCAACTTAGCTGCAGCGAGCAACTTCTTTCGATGTTCATCATCTCCTAATTCATCTGCTTCTAATTTCAACATGTTCACAAGATCAGAGGTGGTCTGCAACATCATGAACCTCGTTTATAGTTGATATCACTTTCCTTCACAAATCTAATCGTATTGCATTTTCAAATTGGAAATTCCATTACCAGGTAAAACAACCAGCAAGTACAGTTAGTTACCAAGCATAAAACCGGGTTACTAAAAATGACTTGTCACTCCATCATACCGAAGTACTGAATTGCAGTTTAATTTAGAACAATTTCCGCAAACTTTCAAGTAAAGATCAAAAAAATTTTCAAGGATTGAACTCCGGACCTTCGATTGCAAGACACCTGCCGTGGTGTTGTGTTAGTCGTTTCTGACTTCCGAAAAAGGTCTAGAGCTTGAAACGCCATATAAGCACCACTGGAATTCATTAAAAAGGGTACCCGGAATTGTAAGTACTGTTGTTAAAGTTTTTAGAGTATTGTTATGTTGTTCTGTTTCTGGGACACAGGAGCATTGCTAAGACCGAAAGCGACAGATCATAAGTTCGAAACCCTCGAGAAGAAGCTTCATATAAAAAGAAAACGTCTGGTTCGAAAGTAAGGGTGCAGGGGTAGAGATGCATTGAATCAAAACGTCTAAGCCGGAAAAAAAGTGAAAATAAGAAAGGTATAAAAATACGGGTACATTAGCCTAAATGATCACGTGCAATTACCTGACCAAGCAAGCGAGCCTGTTTGACCATGACCGCTGCATTTCCCATACTGTTGCACAATTTATCAGTCGCATTCAATATCACTTCACATTGCTCGTCATACTTTCCAATCGGTCCATCAGAGCCCTGCAATAAAACAATATAACTATATACAAATTAGAACCACAAAAAAAAAGAAACTTAAGATCCTAATTACGAAAAGCAACGCTCTACTTGATTGAGAACCTGTGAAGACGTTTCAATATATTTCTTGAATCTTTTCGCTCGCAAAAATAATCTAAACAACTGGCAACTTTGGTACTGAACAGGTGCTCCATAATGAACTACAGTTACCACGGCTTACCATCTTGATATGGCTGAGCAGATCGTTGAGTGCATTTCCCACACCTTTAGCAGCATCTCCCAGCGCCTTCAGCAAGTTGGGATCGCTTGTAGCTAACTGCGTTGCTTCCAGACATCCATCGACAGCTTGAGATACTTCTTTCGCTGAATCAATCAATTGTTCCTGGCAAGATGGATTCGCGATTGTAGGACCGACCACCTGCCAAGTAGTTCATGTTATAAAGGATGGCACTCGTATCAGCATCAAACCACTCACTTTTGTACAAGCAACAAGCTGTGATGTAGACAGCGCGCACTGTGTAGCGCTGGCAATCACTTGATTCTGGATGGCTTGGTCATTGTTCTGACTTGCAACAGTCTTTGCTTGCATCACCAAAGCGGCGGTCGCATTGGCAACTTGTTTCGCGAGATTCATCAAAGTATCCTAAAAACAAACATGGCAGTGAATAATACTGTGCATTTACAAACAGAAAAAAGGTAAATAAGGACAATAACGCGCCTGTTACAACCTTCAGTTATCTTAAAACAAAACTAACTCAATATTATCGCAGTTATTCTTAATTATGAGCATGGAAGTAGTAATTGTAGTACGTCATAATTAACCATAGTTCCTTGATAATTAATGTCAAATTTACGTGATAGATATACGCAAATGCACTACAGAATTGCTTTCCATTTTTGAAACTGAATAAGATGCTTGGAAGGGTGAAGTGGTTCACCAAGAATGACACGAGAAGCGACTTTTGGGCATTCAACAATGCCAGTTATCTTGATGGCAGTGTGACTTCTAGACTGTAGTATGCGCTGATGACTGTTCAAAAAGGACAGTTAATCCAATCTACCCTGAACTTCATTAGGCTTGTAATGGAAAATTACCGTTTCACACCGCGCCTCCATTCAAAACAAGATGAGGGGAAAACACAACAAGATGCTTACTTGGAATTGATCGTCGCCACTTTGTCCGATGTACTTCAATATATCCTGACTCGCATCTCCTATTTTTCCAGCTGCATCAAGAATGTTCTTTCGTGGTTCCCCGCTGGTGGGGTGAGCAGCTCGGAGAAGGTCGTTGATTGCAGCGGTAAGATCGCGAGCGGCCTACAGCAAGCACCATTTAAGCATACAAGGAACTGCTTCACGTGTGATCTCCATTGTTAGCGGTGATTAAAGATTTTTCGGCAATCATCAATACAACCGTTCGAACAACTATGCTGCTGCACATACTTTAATTTCAAAGTTTAGCTACATAATGCTAAACCGCCAACTTCTTCTATCGAAGTGTTATATCTCTTGTTTCGCTGGATGACAATAGCCGTTCCACCACACACTTCATGAGCGGCAGTTAACCCCAAAACACCACTGTTAGCGTTGAGGCACCCTGCCCTTGTTCATAACTGGTTCGAGATAGTCTGCTGCTTTCACCTCGCATGATTTCGATGCCTCCACTGTTTTCAAATATGAGTTTGCAGTGTACACTGTGTATTTCACTCCGTACTTTTAAAACTACAAAGAGACCGCCTAACCAGCACACACCGACCTGCATCAAATTGTCTGCATCATTTTCATTGTCTATGAGCGCAGCCATGAGCCGCATGCCACGCGTCATGTCATTCAAGTTCGACGTTATTGTTGTAACAGAAGCACCGACTGTCGTGTAATTGATTTCTTCGGGATCGCCTGCACCGTTGATCAATGAATAAGTATTACAGCAGCTTCGAAAAGTACATCAGATCAATTTTTCGAGTACACTTCAAATCATTTGCACGAATTAATTATCATTATCTCAAATATTCTTGAATGACAATGATAGATCAAAAACTGAAGACACCTGGCTGATGATCACTTGTTTGAGTTAAATTATAAATTTGCTCATCCACCTAGTAATCGATCAGCGCATTATGTGGAAAATGTTTTGATGATGGCTGGCTAGAACGCAATAAATTTTTCATTGAAAAATTAGCGGAACGATATGCACGGAAAATAGGTAAATTTATAATCTCTAACCACATTTACGAATTAAAACAGTGTGGTCCAACTTAATTTTATAGCGGACCATCAGAAACTGAAAATTTATTGCGCGGGACGCCGTTTCAACTAGGGTTGTGTTACTCCAAATATAAGTGTTCTCCAAAGAAAAAAAGACAAAGTCATCACCTACATTTGAACAAATTTTTGGACAGTTATATAATCTCCGGACAGAACACTTGAATTCCGGACATGTCCGGAATTTTCGGGACGCATGGCAACCCTATCGAAATCACGCTAATCACAGTAATTATTCGCGGGCCAAAAAAATTAGTTCGCGGGCCAAAATTGTCCAGCGGGCCTGCAGTTGGACCACGTTGATTTAAAAGACAAGATTGTGCAGTGGAAGATTTTCGACCTTCATGGCGTGCAGCTCGGAACTAAAAGCTACTTTAACATGACCGGCAATATTCGTCAGTAATTCATTCAAATGCGGACTCTCAAATTATTTTAAGTCCTGTTACTAACAAGTAGTTCGAACTTGTTCTATCACCAGAGGGAAAATGCAAATTTAAGAAAGTAAGTAGAGATCCGCTTGCACCTACAAGCCATCTATGAATACAAATAATTACCCGACGTCTTGCTGATAACAGCAGCAGTGGCTGCATCAATCGCAGCCAAATTCGCTTGAATGTTGTGGCGGTTTTCTTCAATTGTGTTCATTCGCCATTGCTTGGCAGCCTGCGATAAAAAGCGGCAAAAATAACAAAACAGCAAAGCGAACTTGGAATATGCGGTGAAACATTTACCGAGAAAAGTTACCTCTTCGCATAAAAATCCGCAAACAAAACACCGGTAGCCTGTTAGCGGGCCTATCTAGCTACACTTAGGCTGGACATTGAAAGACATTACATGCAAACGTAATATTGTTACAAGAGACCAACCGCGTCTGATCCGAGAGGAGGAAGATTCGCCTTGCTGTTAAATCCTTCATGAGCGGCTCGGCATGCATTGAATCCATGCTCGATGTTTCCCATAAACGCTTGCTGCGCTGCAGTCTGTAACAATGAATGTTTGATTAACAACTTTAATTGTTCAACTTATCAAGCAAGATCAAAGAACCAAGTGAACCTGCGGGCATCCAAACAACAAATCAATGGTACATAGCCCTGCAACCGTCCAAAACCGTACGTAGTTGAAGCCGAAAGGGAGAGCTTTAAAGGCAAACTACAGCTCCGCTATGCCATGCCGCGGGTCACGTCACACTCTGCATGTTGAACTCGCAGCCTTTCAGCATCAAGCTTAGTATTTTATCCACGCTGTCACTAATCAATGACAAAGAGACTGGAAAAAATATGAACTCACCAGTGGTTTTCCACCATATGACAGGTTGTTACGAGTCGTTACTTGAGTGGGTGGTTGGACTGCACCCATTGAATAACTGTCTGGGGTTGCGTTAGGATTGCGTATCACACCAGGCATGGCTACTGAGCCGGAGTGGAAGGATCCAGCAGAACCACCATGCATGGCTACCAGTTGTGCACTGAAAACGAAGATGATTGACGCTTTGTAAATAATTTAATGACCTATATGAAATTTAAAAGTTACCCAAATTTCTATTTGAATGCGTTTTGCTAATTATCTCAGTTTATTGTTATCAGTTTACAAGTATTTAGCGAAACGTTCCAACAAAATGTTCAGTTTTGTTCCGGCTTCATGTCTAAACTAAAACCTACAAATAATCCAAAATTTTGCAGTCCGGTTTGACAAATCTGTTTAAATGTTGTTTTTCGTGGAGCACACATCAGCATAATATCGCGTACGATATAGAGCTAGTACAAGGACGTGTATCACCGAGTTAGAGTGAAGATGCAATCCTGCATATTGCAAAAAAGCATGACTGAGGGCCCACTAATGGTACCTGCCTAGTTGGTAGTGGAGTTACTACTCTGTCATATTTATTTGAATTGATCGAAATCGACTGCCGTCTGTCCCTAGCATAACCTTTGTTAGGTTTGCGATGAGAGCCAGATCGCGGTTGTATGTCGTGCCTCCAACTTGGAAGAAAATGGATAAAAGCAGGCAGTATGATGCAACTCGCGTGAAATACACTATGGCGTGCTTAACTTAATCGTTTGTTAATTGAATGATGCTCTATTTAGTTCTTTCACGTTTGTTTCGATGTTGCTACTTATTATTAAAAGCTTTTAAGCACATGTTTTAAATGCTATGTCACACTAGGCTAATTATCACTACTTATAATGAAGCTACTCACGTATTCGGGACGACGTTTTCTTCCACCATCGATGAGTCTTCATCGGCGTCAGGACCGTATGTATCTTTCGCTTGCCGCTTCTTCAGAATAATATCAATGTATCCGGCAATGAGCTGAGCAATTTGCTCTCCTTCGGTTGTTTGCACACTGTAGTAGCCATCCTGATAATCTCCGAAATCCTGAACAAAGATTTTTCAAATCAAAATTTGATAGAAAGTGAAATAATTAGCTGGGGCTTACGCAGAATGACCTTTCCAATATGGACAAAATACTGCAAGTGTATTCCACACATAAAAAATAATCAATGGTTAAATTCTGCTAAATGATGATCAAGCGTTAGTTGCCAAGCTCAAATGCATAGTTGTCTACTCGGCATGCAGAGCTAGAAAAAAACATGAACAAACGAGAAGTAATAGCCCAATGAATAAAATCATATTGGAAAAATTGCGATGGTCAAAAACTGTGTACGCTGCATTTCTGACCAACCGTTAAATCGCAGGTGTAGCTTAACAAATCGGTAATGTCGCATTAAACACCAATGTTTTAGACAAATTTTTTAAGTCAATTACCAGCTGATTTGCATAAGTGAATATCGCACATCCTTGTTAAAGTTATTTAGTATACCTTTAAGATATTTTTGATCAATTTTCGAGAGATGCATTGTTGAATGATAATTATGCAACCAAATTAAACAAAATAAGGATCTAATTATATTGATGGCAGAAGTTAATGTTATTTACATAGCTTTCAATGCAATGAAAAAGTTTTACGTTGAACGCTTTTAGCAATATCTTACTGTTAGCGCCCACGAATCGAATAGAGATAGCTAAAGTTCTACAGTTTATACCGCCATTGAGCTCTTGCATTTAGCCACTTACAGCTTACAAAAAGTTTGGTGCAATAGAGCCATGTGAAAAGTTTCGTTTCAACATCTTGGTAAAGTTAGGAAAAGCGTTTGCTTCGCACCACCTATTTGTTAACTGGCGCCATGCCATTTTCAATGATCAATAGCGATGTTCACCGGCGCGGTGGTGTAGTGGTTAGAGCGTCTGCCTCGTAGTCGGTAGACCTGGGGTTCATTCCCTAAGTCGAGTCATACCAAAAGACTTTCAAAAATGGTATTCACAGCTTCCCTGCTTGGCGCTCAGCATATAAAGGGATAGTGTGGAGAACAAGCCGGCAAGCTTGCTTGTTGTGTCCTTGGGCAAGGCACTTAACGGGACGCCTCCACCTTTATGTGGCAGACAGGTGGCCCTCCCGTACTTCACCGGATTACAATTGTGAAGTTGCTAACCCAGCATGTTAGACGACTCTTGGGTACCCACCAGTGGCAGTCCGCCTTGTTGGTGGTGGGGCTACCAGTCACAAAAAGACTGGTTCGAAATGGGCTGCCATCTTTCCCCTAGCCTAATTTCAATTAGGTTGACGGCGTGAATCTGAATTGCCTGCCGTTCATGCCGTACCTCCATCCCGAGGAAGAGGAGGGGTAACCACAAACAAACAAACATAGCGATGTTTGATCCCTTATTCAAAATTTAGTTTAATTACCTCGTAAACCATAGCGTATACTTCAAATATAATTTTTTGCTGCATATCATGGCAATAAGATCATTTATAGCAAAAACCACAGTAGGACCAAGAACTAAACCTTGATGTACTTCACGATTAATAGCTTGTAAAACTCAGTAATGCATTACCTACCAATGTAAAAGATTTAGGAGAAGCAGCCCATCTTTTGACGGAGGTTAGTGGCCAGACTTTGACAATATCTTTGGTTCGTTCATCAACCCTCATGACAGACTCGCGAGTGACTCCCATCAAACGAGGAACCAGTTTATTACGTCCTTTCATTTTTTCCTGGCAATTTACAGTTGGATATCACATCATAGAATAAACAGTGAGAGAATGGAGCTATTATCCAAACCTCTTTTTCAGATTGACTGTCGGGCTTACCCAGGCCAAACAGTGACATGCGCTTGTGTACGTTAGTTATCAAAACCTTCACGCTAAAACATAGAACAAGTTGTAATTAAACCAGAATCACAATTACAAGTACTGGTGGTTAAGCCAGTTTCTACAAAAAGCCCCGCAACAGGGAAAATTGTTGAAAAGCTTGACATTTCTCATTGCAAATGATTGTGATTGCTGGCATGCAAATTGAATTTGCCTTCAGTGCAAGAGTCCTTGAATGAAATTAGGGGACGCTCAACTGACATCGTGCATTGTATTGTTAAAATATTACTGCATACTCGCGAAAGAAAACTAACTTATCAAACGAGGTAAGACCATAAAGCGTTATCAGTGTTTGCCACGGCGCTCTTAATTACACCAAGAGCGCCGAGGTGTTTACCTATACAATACAGCGTAAGTCACCAGCAAGTTCGTACTTTCACGAGGAAGAATGTCACTCCGTACGTCTTCAACGCTCGGCATTTCTTTGTATATTGCACTTTAGCCTCAATTTCGTTCAAACTTTCGAATAATTTATGATCAGCAAAAATTTTCTTCTCAATGCCCCGACTTTTTACGTATTCTTTCGGTAAATAATCTTTCAGTCTAAAAATAACTCATTGCTGATGAGCACTTATTGATTTGCAGCTAAATTTTAATAAAACTTAAACTTACTCTATGTAACCCGGCTTGTGCTTCTTTTCGTCGTGAGGGCCTAGTTGGATTTGACATTGCAGAGCAGCAAATGTAATAGCATCCTTCTCACTGACAGGGTATTGGCCTTTCAAAATACCATCACGCGACTAAAAATGCGAAACCGTGCTTTAAAATGAAAGTTCGCCAGACTAGTTTTAAAAATTTAGGTTAAAACAAATAACTTTTAACGCGTCAAAAATCGTGAACTTCCGCACAGCAATTTTTCTCTTACCGAGTGTCTCAAAAAAAAATGTACCCAAAAGTATTTTAATGACACAGGCAAACAAATTGATACTTTTCAAAGGTTTTTTTCATAGTCATATATTTAAAACATGCAAGTTTTTGATTTAGTGCAGAGTTCTCAATTTAGGCTTTCCGTTTCGAAGTTTTGACCTTTCTTCTTTTAAACCATGTGATCAATATAGCCTCCGTGTCGCCCGATAGTCGCCTTAATCCGTACTGCTCGATTGTTCATCACGTTTGAAATGTTTCACGTGAAATGTTAATATTTCTCTTTGGATGTTTGATTTAAGTTATCCAAGGTCTCTTGATTTGGGGTTTTCATAAATTCGGTCCTTCAAATACCTCCAAAGCCAAAAGTCCGGGGGAGGATTAAATCAGGTGAGTATGAAGACCACTCAACGTCTTCAAAAAGAGAGATCAAACGTGCAGGAAAGTGCTTTTGTAAGAATCCTGTCGTGGCTTTTGCTGTGTGTGGTGGGGCTCCATCTTGTTGGAACCAGGTGTCTGATATGTCCTCATTTGAATCCTATTATCTCGTCCTTCAGCTTTTCGTCGTAATTCTGGGAAGTTGAACTCTTCAAGCATTCGACGATAATTGATCTGATCAACTGTAACTGTTCTGTCATCATCATTTTCAAAAAATTAAGGTCCTGTCGTGCTATCCCAGCCGATTTAGGACTTTCATTTACAGGTTCATTTCCTGGATTATCAGCCACCAATATCGCAAATTCTGTTTGTTCACTAACCATGACAAATGAATATAACATTCGTCTGTCATGTAATTTTTTTCAAAAGGCTCATCTCTCTCCAGTTTTTCTGAAAACCATTGAGCAAATTCAAGTCTACGTGCCTTTTGTTCAGGTGTAAGCTCACTTTGTGATTGAATCTTGTAAGGAAACAAATGCAAGCCATCCTTTAAGGGGTGTCGAACTCGTGGGCTTATGGGGGCCACATTGCATGTTGGCAATCGTGCCGAGGGCCGCATGATGTTTTTCGATTTGTAGATCACCACTTCTCCGAGCAACGGTCTCTTAACGTAGCCCGCAGCAAGGTCGATCTCCAAAAAAAAGGTCATTACCTCTCCAGCATCTCCACACCATTACCCTTCTTCAGGCATCGTTAATCAGAAATCGAGTTCTGTGGAACGAAGTAAAATTCATTAAGAATTTTAGAATCGTCTCACAGGCCGCGAGTTTGACACCCCTATCTTAAGATACGCTAGACAGATGCATGATGACGACAAATTAACTTCTTTGGATTGTGTCCAACTAATCTCTTACGCAATCCACATTTTCTATGGTCGAGCGCTTCTTTTTCAACCACAGTACCATTAGTTAACATAGTAAACAGTTCTACGTATTGTTCTAGCAGTCGGAGGATCTGGTACGGTTGATTCAGTTTGGTGCCAGAACTCAACAACTTTTGTCCTCTAAATAATAGCCAACTATATCATAATTGTTTAGAAAACAAAATTTAAGCTTTGTGAAACAAGAAAAAGCAAAATAAATCCTTAGTTAAATTCTTTTTGAGATTTCTTTTGCAGAGTATTTTTGGGTACATTTTTTTGAGACACTTTATATATACACAATACACAATCACAACACGGTGAGTGCGCCGAGCTTCAGCGTACATAGTTCGTAATCTGTTAATTAGATGCATACTTCTATCCAAAGATCACATGGCAATCTTTAGTTGTTCATACAGCATGTACTTAAATCCACTTTATTGAGTTTATCAGTATTGCAGGCACAGTGGATTTCTATCATTAACACTGCAATGAAGCTAGGAAATTGTTGTTAAGTGCTTTCCCAAGTGCGCATTAACACAGAAAGCACTCTGGGCATTGAGCTCACATTGCCAACCAACGCCCAATCACGATGAGCTACGTCGCAAGTATCATCTGCATTCGCCAGACTCATCCATAATTTACAGACCTCACTAATCAAAGTCTGATGAAAATTGATAAAGAAGATAATTGAAGGTAGACATTCACAGCATCAACCACGTTTGATTTTGTATGATTGGAAACTACTTCAAAGCAACAAGCAAACATAAGGGAACGAGATGTTTTTACTGCAGCAAACTGACGATCGGGAATGCTTCTTCCTAGCGCAAGCAGTGCTTGATTTGATGACAGTTATAACGAACACACCTGCACATAAAGAAGGTTAAGCTGGATAGGATCCCTTGAATCAACATTTTGATCGGAATAAAAGTATTTTCTTCTTAGTACGAGAGTCTCTGTTTCCTCGACTCCTTGCGCACGTAACGTCTGACCATGATTCATCCAGTTCACTGCATGCAAATATCATTTGAATGAATTATTAACATATTGTCAGCAAATAGCCGCTACCAATGTCAATTGAAAAATGCGTTGTGAAACATTCTCGTTCGAACAACCAAATTTAACTAACATAAAGTCGCTACGCTTTCCACTTATTTTCCCATATTTGTATGCATCCTCTCTTCATGCGTTGCAATTGTGAAATATATAAATCCAAAGCAAGTTATGTACTCTTTTCGTCAAAACCTAATATGCACTCTGTGTGAGCGCTAACAAGCTCTTTTAATTCATTCAAATGCAGCAAAACTGGCTGCAACTTTATCTTATCGATATATTTTCGGTCACACTCAGTTGTTCCTTACCGTGTCTTGTTTATAAATGCGTAATAAAAATATCTGTGGCTAGCGAATTCCACTGCAGCAACATTGACGGCAAATTAGCTAAGTAAACATTGGTTTAATTGATAACAACTGGCCAAATTTGGTTGCAGCATACGCCAACGTGTTTTATTAATTGCATTTTTCTACGCAAAAAGTGGTTGTAGATGTTTATAATAGGGTTGACACAAAACTTACATTCATCGTCTGTATGAAGCTTCTTCTTGAGGGTTTCGAACTTACGATCTGTCGCCCCCGGTCTTAGCAATGTTCCTGTGTCCTAACAATAAAATAACAAATTCTTGCTAAATGCTTTAAGTAGCCAGTGAATTTTTCCAAAAAATCTTGGAAAACGTTTTTCGAGCAAAACAAACTTCTTAGGCGCTTTTGAACTGATCCTTTCTCGACCACAACTATCCCACAACAACCCCCTCTCATATATAAAATCGTTTTCGCTTTTATCTTCACAAATGAATTATAAGCACGTTTGTCACATTCTTATTTCAGTCCAAATTTTCACTCAATTAAAGCCAGCGCTAACTATAACTCACAATCCGCAAACGACATCACACCGCCAACACACAAAAAATTACTTTTTTCTGAGCAGTGTTTTCCTCACTTGGAGCATCTCTGACCAGCGAATATTCATCATGATTGACAATTCCTGCAAGTTACAACACAACATCTATATAGCACGTGTCCAATCACACTGGAGAGTACGGTATTTTTCTGTTTGGCAGATTGCAATATCTAAGCTGATAACTGTTCCAAGAAACAAATTCGTAGACTTAAAAAGCTCTATCGAATAAAAATAACATATATTTTTTAGAAAAATCCGGTTAATATTCAACACGCATTTAAGCATCAGGAATTCCGTTGACCTCGCTGACGACAAGTTGTTCATGAAAATGAAAGCTTTCCGGAGAGAGGAAAACAAGGATATACTACCAACCCACCTAATCTTGTGCAAATAGTCACCATCAATTGATCGACTGTGTTGCTGTCATCTATCTGTAAAGCAAGTGCAGCTGATAGTTTGCAATTAAGTTTCATCAAAACCATGAGCTAACAAACCTACGTCATTATATCTACAACAAAATGACATCACTTTGATTAATGAAGACACTAGCCAAACAAGGGGGATATCATAAATCAGGCAAAGTGGAGAAAGGGAGTGCACTTTACTGTCCATAAATGAAATAAATCCGGCCATCACCGTCTACAGCAAAAAAAACACTGCATTGAAAAATATAGCCAATTACAGAGTAGATAATTCATCTCGCACAATGGATATAACAATTGACCGAAAAAAAGAGTATCAAAAATATATCCTGGTAAATTAGCTGGCATTACGTGCCCAGTAATCAGTCAAATAACAAACACTTGACCCCGTTAATACTGCATTCTTCACGTATGTTACTTGCTGAGCACTAACGTAAAAAACAGAAGTGATTCAAAATTACGAACTTTAATCAATTACTGAGCGCCAACTCTCTAAACAAGAATTTCAATTTTGTGCAAATCAATGTCTGATGCAAAAGCAGGTAATACCTTACATCAGCAGAGTCTAACACTTAATGCGAAAAACATAAAAGCAAGCCAAAACTGGAAAAAACAAAACTGCATTAGTTTATCAACGAGTATTTGGGCAGTGAGGTTGTGCATTGGTGTGCTAATATGGACGACTGCACGAACATCAAACTTACCATGACCGTTTTGACTGAACCGTCTAATGTCCTCACTTTCAACGGTCGGGACTTTTGTTTGTATTCAAGGACATCCTGTAAAAATAAAGGCATAGTCATAAGTATTCCAGTGAAGTGAAAAACGTATAGGCGTTGGCAGTAATGCTACTCGACTGGCACTTTCACCGCTGCGTAACTTGCTTGCATAGGGCAATAAATCATATCAACGTGACGAGCACTTCCTGTGACGTCACAGCGTTAATCGAAGCACCAAACACAAATCGAAAACAGCACGCATTCAAATAAAGCTCAGATAAATGCTAAATAATTGATAGTGAAGGTGTCGGTAAAAGATCAGCATTAAGCCAGCCATCACCTTCTCCGTCGTTAATAAGTATGGATTGCTCCATTAGCAGTTGTCCTTTATCCATAAAGATTTAATTACCTATCTATCGTGCATCAGATAAACACACTATTGGTTGACAGCAATATAACATTAATCTCGCTCGTTTCTATTCGTAAAAACTTCAGTCACGAAGAACTTGCTAAATTGGGAACTAATAATCAAATTGAACCAAAATAATAAGAACTTGCAACTTTTTGACCAGACCAAACAAAGAAAGCGCGACTTTGTTTCGTAGAAATCGAAAACTGCAGTCTATAAGAAACAAGAAACCTAAAAGGTCATTACTTAGTCAACTAGCTAAATGTTGGTGTACTACTAAACTAAGCCTAATATTTTTTTGTAAAAAATTTTGTTGTAAAAACTAAAATATTTTGCTTTTCTAAAAAAGAATACAATACACAGTGAATACATTTTCGACGGCAAAACACTGATCGATTGTTCCTCGGCACTCTGAACAAGATTTAGAGCCCGCTTTGCAAATAACTAATTGAAAAAAGATTTCTTTAGCAACGTAAGATTTCATATTCTGAACAAATCTTTAGATTTGCTTACCCCCTCCACTGTGGCATTTACATCCACTATACCAAAAGGAGCTGCACACAATGGCATTCTAGGATGGCGGATGAATGGAAAAAGAACTTGAGCCATCGAGTATACTTAAAAATAATGTGAAAAAGCAGTAGTTGCATAAAGCTGAATCTCCACAACTTCGTGATGACAATTTGACTTGTCCTAGCTGACGTGGAAGCTATGCGACATCTACAGCAAATGATTCTAAGTACAAAACTTCTGATAAGCGTTATCTATTTTCATCAGAAACAACATTCAATGGCTCGCTTGAAAGATTACCGCGACTGAGGAGTCACATGGCCGAGCTGTTCTTGCTTTGCAATGGAGCATGCAAGAAACATTCTCCGCCTAAAACCGCGTTGTTTAAACTCAAAAAGTTCGGCGGCAACGTGCCGCGATGAACTGTGAGCGATTTGTCATCGAAAGACAGCAAAACGAGCGCGTAGGGTCCGGGGCTCCTACACTGGAGGGCGTAAATATGGCAACTTCAGGTCTCCAAACTCATGGCGGCCATTGCCATCAAAGAGAGAAGCGTCATAGCTAATGAAACAAAAGCTTTGGTAGGCATCAGCGAATTTTTAAGTTTTGTTGTAAATTTTTTATCAAACGTTAAACGCTCTTTTATTACCGGTATATTCTTTGTTCAAGCACAATACAATTGATGGCCAACACTGTTTCATTATCTCTCTGCAAAACGCAATCAGCTGCATGAATTGCTGCCATTTATTTATCTTTGCAAATTTCTTGTAAAGCTGCAAATCTAAGCGGTCTGATCAATCAAGTAAAAGAAACCGCAGTGATTTGTTTAATCAACTAATTAACTCTGTGGAGAGAAAATTGGCAGTGCCAGCTGCGTGATAAAATAAATAATTTCAAGTAAACTTATAAAACTAAATAACACATTGGAAAACCGCACTGTAACTTATAGATGAATAATTTTTCTATTCGCAAGAAATGGTTTTGGCCGCCAGAGTAGACATTGGTCGGCCATTCTTGATCGCCAGAAAAGTAAACGAGTTTATACGGCAATTTCATATTGTTGAAAATTATTAAATAAATTCATCCTGTTTATCATTTTAATTTCATTGTTAGCTTCTTCCTTTTTTAGCAAAGCTAATTTTAGCACATTTTATTATTCGTAAGAGCTAACAGTCAAGCTGAGGTCTGATATGCAAAAAAGCAAAGTAAAAAAGAAGTATTAAGAAGAATATCTACAGTATGGTTTTATCGATACCGTGGTGAATAGTCAAATTGTATCACAGTGCGTTATAGGTTTCGAAAATTTGAGTAATCGCGCTTTGCAGCCAAGTCGTTTGCAGTGTCATCTTCAAACAAAATTCCCTTGTCATCAGAAAAACCTTTGGCTTTCTCTCAAAGCGAAAAAGATTCTTTTTAAAAAATGAACGTTTTGATTGCCGAAAGCTTTTGCCAATTGTCATCTACCGAAGTGGTAAAAGTATCCTTCGAAATTATACTCAAATGAAGCCATGCATGTTAGAAGATAAAGGATAAAGCAGAAGATAAAGGATAAAGAAAATAATGGCCAGGATAAAGCAGAAGAGTCTAAACGCAGTTGGAACTCACTGCGTAAGCCATCGAGAAGCTTTGGCATCCAAGACACTGCCTGCTGCAATGAAGAATAATCTTGCAATAACTATACGCATTGTGAACTTTAGCCAAGCAAGTGCTATCAATTCCAGATTGTTTGCCGAGCTACGCAGGAACAGGAGATGCTGTTTCACACAGCTGTTCGATGGCTATCAAAACGTAATGTGTTAGTTCGCGTTTAAGAACTAAGAAATGAAATTAGTTTCTCAGAGAAAACAAGATCTCCTGATGTCAATTACTTCAAAAGGGTTTCAACTCATACTGGCATATCTAGTTGACATATTCGAAGCTCTAAATCGTCTCCATCTCCAATTGCAAAGAAAAAATAGCAACCGTACATATGACTATAATGTTATGCATACTTTCATTTCAAAGCTGGGATTGTGGCATCGCTGAGTTCAAAAGGGAATCGCAGCTTCCTTTTCCCACTTGGACGCATCCCATGAGAAAAGTAAAGGAGATCTGAAAAATGAGCTTAAGGTCGAAGAATCCCACCTCGAGCTTTCAAAAGAGGAATTCGAACGCTAATTTCCAGATTTGGATAATACAGAATTTTCAGAATGGCAGATGACGAGAAACCCCTTTCGTATCAATGAAGACATTTTTCCGGATGACTGCAAGAATTCTTGGAGATGAAATGCAACTCCATGGCAAAAGGTGACTTTGAAGCAATGTCTCTCAACGATTTCCGCGCAAAATATGCGCCTATATTTAAGAATGTGGGAAATGTGGCAGTGCATACCTTCCTTTCGTTTCACGCACTTATTTGTGCAAAAGTGGCTTTTCCACAGTTGTCTGTGTGAAGACAAAATCTCGGAAAACACTTCAATGAGAAAACCGATTGGCGATGTCTTCTACAAAGCTACTGCACTTGTTTCCAAAAAGCAGTTACATCCTTCCCATTGAGCAGTATATCATACAAATGGATGGCTGCTTTTTTGTTTTTGATTTTAAGATGTAATAAGTAACTTCACAGGGTGCGCAGCTAAAAAAACTTTAAGAGCCTCTGGCGTAGGGCGTTAAGAGTGGTTTAGACTTAGACGAAGGGCGACTAAACTCTTTGTTTGTATTATTTTGGCTCAGTCGCAAGTCGCGCTTGGCTTTAGTGTAGACCGGGCTTTAAGTTTCTCGTAGCATGGCCGAGCGGAATTGACCTCTGCATTGCAGCTTGCTTTTCAAATTCGAACTATGGTTTGCGGCTTCCAAAAAGACGCGTGCGGGTGACTGCTGTCTCGAAAACCGTGAGGTCATATCGTGGTCTCTGAGCTGTCTGTTTCTCTCGTGGGCGATAGAGTGAAATAAGTTTTTGTTACATTTTTTAACTGGCTATGCAACAATAACTGACATCAACAAAACTTGATCAGGTACAACGCAATCTTAATATGGTTCGTGCGAGTAATGCCTAGCAGATTAGATGTAAAAGCTCTGAATTGGTAGCAGTTTCCTTAGTAATTCACTTGCTAAGGTGAAAAACTAATCACCACTTTAAAACAGATTGCATAACGGGAGAACCTGAAAATGGCACCGGCATCCAATAATGACAGTTGGATCAAAACATATACATGGTGATGATGAAAACTTAATAAACCCATCGACGACAAAATTAATGGAGTTTGGGAAATTGCAAATTGAGTCAGCAGCTGCCAATAGACAACACAGTGATCAACCCAAGTCGCAGTTAGAACGTGAAATAAGATCGAGCAAGCAAACGATGGTTTCGCTCGGGTACGACGCATGCAGAGCAACGTTCTAAGCCAGTGCTTCTCAAACTTTTTTCGGTGCGACGCATTTAAAAAAGCTTGCCAGACTTTGCGACGCACCAGACAACATCCACAAAGATTTAGTTTGCCGTACTGCGAGATAAATGTGACCCATAATCTACACATATAACTGTCCTTACGCTCCCGAGATTTTGGATTGGTCTGTCATCTTCAATTGTAAAATTGCGCTCTTCTAAGTATATAACTCATCTTTCCCGTTTTCGTCCAACATATAACTGAATGCTTTATTCTTTATATATTTTTCGCCAATTAAGCTAAATTTTTGCAGTTTGATTCTTGAATAACAAGTCAACAATAACAACAGTGTATTAAAAACACTATTGTGAAAATACAATTGATTATTAATGTTAGAAGAAAATAAAAAGGAATCTACGATCAGAGTTCTTTTGACGCAATAGAACCTAGACTTATTGACACAAAACCAAATTATCTCGCGACGCCCTTGGAAAACTGAAACGACGCATCGGGGCGTCGCGACGCACAGTTTGAGAACCACTGTTCTAAGCGCTTGACCTGCAGATTTCCACAGCGAATTTCAGGCTACCCGTGTTTTACCGGATGAGAATAGTGAAGCTATCGTAAGAGCAACTTTTAGGTACCAACCAATGGCAGTCCGCCTTGTTGGTGGTGAGGCTACCAGTCAGGAATTTGCATTCATGACTGGTTCGAAATGGGCTGCCGCTTTTTTGCTAGCGTAATTTAATTAGGTTTGCGACATGAATCTGGAAAATCGTTTCATGCCGTGCCTCCATCCCAAGGAACAGGGGGTAACTACAACAACAATAGTTTGATACTCGGTCCATCACGCGACGCTGAGACCGAATGTTAAATGTTGGGGGTAGAAGCAAATTTACAAAGACAAAACAGAACTTACTCCATCTCGAAGCAAATAATATTCAAGCGGTCTCCGTGATTCTAGCCACACTCCTTTCTTTGGATCCTTGTCCGATAAAAACAAGCTGTAATCTTGAGCTGTAATATTATCAAGATGTCAGAAAGCGAAAAATATTTCTATAACTTGCTTGATAGAACGCGCTTCGACGCGGTAGAAATCACAATGGCAGAAAATCTGCTCGTTGAGGTACAGTATATACTGCCGAACCCATGGCAATTTCGCCTTGTTGATTGGAGGACTACTGGTCTGCATCCAAAACCGTTTATGATTTCCGCTTCACTCAAGCCCAAGTACCATGATTCCATAATTTAATGGATTTAGGCTTACGGTTTAAACTCTGATTTATCGATTTTGTGTTCTTTTTGTGGTCATCTATTTTTCTATTATTCCAAAAAAACAAAAGTGAACAATCAAACTACCAAGGCATCTGGCAATCCCAATAAACGTAAAGCCTATCGCAACATGATGCCAAACTCAATTATGCCACAACAGCAATGACTGTTGAAATTTTTTGACAAACTACACATGCTTTGCACACAACCCTATTGTCCGAGTTTTGATCGTTGAAGAAAAGCTGTGTACTTTCCTTATTTACATCTGGCACACCTTAATATGGAAGCAAACACCTGATTAAAATTATCAAAGTAACAAGCATTAATGTAAGCACAAGCAAAACCATGACTGGTTACTCCATCATACAATTTATAATACAAGAGTCGGGAAACTATTTGGAAGTTCTGGCCCCAAAATTATATTAAGGACAATGAAATCATCACACAAATAGTTAAGCACCGAAAAAGATTAAATCCAATCCATAATACCAATGCAAATAGAAGGCGAAGACTAACATATTAACCTGCTTATAAATGGTTGCTGCATGGTAACTCAATCATGCCATTCAACACCATACATGGCTGCTGTTGTATCACGCAGCGAATGAACGCGTCATCAAAAATGGACAAATATGCGAAATACCACGCTTGACTGGCGCGCCGAGTTTGGCGCGTGACGGAAGCAATCACTATTACTTCAGAATAAACGGCACCGGCATTGCTTGACAATTGGGCGGGGCTAAATGAATGGTAAAACAACCAGCAAAAAGTCGCAAAATGCCCAATAATTACGCATCAAAGGTAATAGCTCACAAAAAAAAAAAAAAAAAAAAGAAAAACACTTGAAATTACAAAATATAAAGAGTGTAAGCATATAGTGTGATGTCTGCGTGCGGTCGTTAAGAACTGCATGCTGTCAATGCTAGGGATAAGCTAACGCTTGTGAACAAATAGTGCGACAGTCCACATAAAACTGTGAACTTATGCCTGTAAGAACATAAATATCCACACTTTAACCCTCATCAAGACAAAACTGCATAAACTTCTTTGGCATTTACAGGTATTATTAGTGTTTATTTTGCCAACATCTTGTTAAAAACTTTTGAAAGAATATAATTAAACACATAGGTAAACGAAATAATTTACTGGCAATTCTGCGATGATCCTTAATCGCAGATACAGAGATTATAATACCTAATTTAGTAAAAAATACTAAAGTCACCTTGTCCATTCGCACTAACCTTGTCCATGTTGGGCCTCAGGCGTCTTTTCTCGTATAATCCGGCAAGCATCGTATACGATGCAGGCAGGATCAAACTGCATCGTTTTCGTGACATTTTGCTTGATTAGGATTTTCAAAGCTAAGTGAACCATCGTTCTGATTGTGCAATATCGCTTCACAACAAAAAATTAGACTTTACTAGACATGATTAACAAAACTTCTGCAAAGCAAAATGCAATTAACAGTTTTTTTGCAATTCAAGATGTATTTGGTAGAATACCAGATGGTTTCTCGCTGCCCGGGAGTACGCCTATTTTTCAGCTTGTATACCGGACCTAAACCAAATCTGCTAAAATAAAAGAGAGCCTACCTATGCTGATACTCAGCCTGGGCCCGCTAATCGGCAAACGTCTTTTTCAGAACGGGGCGATGTATGTGAATCAAATCTGTTCTTATCAGGGCACATGTCTGGCTGGCTGGTTAAGCAAGTATCAACAGCCTTACTATCCTATATAACTCCAAGGATTTTGTCAGCTTCCACTCTGGCTGCTAAAAGAGTGGTACTAACCCTGATCTTGCTTTGGTAGTGTTAACTTGGACAGTTACTTACCTGACAGACTTGTTTTGGAGAAGCTACCCAGGTCACAAGATCGGCCATCACTAATTATCTCACCAAGATTTGCTTTGCCTGTGCCAAGCATGACCGTTGAACGATAGAACTTCCACCAGGCCAAGAGAAACCACTACATAGCTTTGATAAATAAATTTGCTAAGACTGTGTTGGCACCTGATTCATTAGATATGGATCAGGTCTACCAAGACTTCAGCTGAGCAGCCAAAAAATCTATCCCACACAATTGTGAAAACAATCCCATAACATCCTGGGATGCAGAGTGTGAGAATCTTTATTGAGTGTTCTTGCAATCTTTAAATAGAAACAACTCTAGCAGGGCATCCATAGCCCTGCTTACCAGGCTCGATAGGAAATGGAGAAATCAATGGTCTAAAGCAGATCAGACTATCAACTATTCACACTCTAGCTGAAAAGTATGGAGTATATCTTGAATAACCTTAGTTGCTGCCCTCACTCAGCTTAAACTATCTCAGCTGGTTAGAAACGGTAGATACGACAATGTTAATCACGAGTTATTTGACTTTTAGAAGGCCACAACACCAAGTCCGATGGATATATCTAGAAATTTTACATCAAGAGAATTCACTGTTACCCTTCAACAGTTAAAGGAGCCCTGACCCTATTTGCCCAGGGCTTATACTCCTTGCTGGAGCTGGTGTGAAGTCCTGGTTAAGTGGGTTCCTCTTCTCGACTCAAAATTTCCAAAATTTGAAGAAGAGTGCTGGTAGTCGCAATCCTTAAGCTAAAAAAGCCTGTGAAAGCCCTAAGAGCTATCATCCAATATCTCAGTGTCCCCTACAAGATCCTTAAGAGGCTTGTCTACATCTGCGTTGAACCAATTAATTATCGATCCACAGCTCCTTAAGAAGCAGGTTGAATTTCAACACAAAAGGTCAACTGTAGATCAAGACGTTTAGCTGATGCAAAACATCAAGGACTCTTTTGAAGGCTGGTGCCATGTTTCTTGACCTGACAGCAAGTTACAACACTGCCTGGCACCACAGCCTCACGTGTAATCTGCTAAGACTTCTCCCAGATAAGCACGTAGTCTGAATGACCTTGGAGCTTATCCAGAATAGAAGCTTCACTCTCATCACCAGTGAGAGCAAGCAAAGCAGGCTTCGATGTCTGAGAAATGGCTTCATAAGGGATTGGTATTGGATCCCCTCTACTTCAGTAACTATGTATACGAACTTTCCTTCACAACTTCCAGAAAGTATGGTTATGTTGATCTGGCTCTGCTTCATTCTTTATTCTTCTGACTGGAAGGTCTTGAAGGTAACTTCAAGCCAAGACATGACTACACTCTCAGCGTATCTGAAGACTTAGGAAGCAGAAACTTATCCATGCTAAGATGGTGATGTGGCCTTTCATTTACACAATTGAGAGGCCAAACGTAAGCTTAAATTCCTAAGGTGAAGTTTGCCATTCTGCCCAGTTCCAACCTATCTTGGGGTTAAATTAGACAGATCACCAACGTTCCACCACCATCTCGAGACATTGTGCAAAAAACTAATTACCTGCATCACTCTGCTAAGGTGACAGGTAGGCTCGGGATGGGGTGCTGGCACTAAAACAGAGCATACAACTGCTCTATCGGTGATCTACTATACAGCTGAGTGCTGCATACCAGTTTGGTGACCCAGCGCACACACCTGCCTCATCGAGTGTTCTGAATGGTGCCTTGCACATTGTCACTGGTTGCCCACATCCCACTTGCCAATCCTTTCTGACATCCGACTTGCTGTGCTTTGCTGCTCAGGCGCAACAATCTCCTTGGCCAAGCTTGGCACCCTGGACCATGGTCATGCTTTAGATGGTCAACTAGCTTAATCATTAGATGTGCACCAGCTGAGACTGAAGTCGAGAGCCCCATTTGCACCTGCTGCACAGAACTATTAAGAGGCTTATCTGAACTAGGCATCCATGCGGCTAAGTGGTAAATTATAAATGGAGCACAGAGTACTCTTACAAGAACATCCATGCTCCATGTTTTCATTCCTAGGGCCAGTATCTGGCCCTGGAAATGGGCTTGCCCAGATGGATTATGCTCGATTGCCTGTGGACTGGGTGTCTTTATTTGTTTACGCATAAATGGGGTCTTGCTTCCTCATTGAATTGTGAGTGTCACACCACCATACATACCAAAGACCACTTCATTTTAGAGTGTCACATACATTGAACACTTCAAGGGATAGCTGGTCTGATGGTTTTAGATGATACTTTATGCTGGCTCAATACCACCGCTGCTTGCATCTAATCTAGACAGCAAATGGATGCCCTTCCAGATAAAGAAGAAAAATGTAATTCTAAGTTCAGAATGTTTACTATCTGCAGGGCTTCCATACCATTCTTATTCCTAAAATTTGTTCTTGTGATGCTGCCGACAGATCCCCCTTAACAGAATATAGCGTGAAAATAGTCAAATAGCTCCCTTTACACTTTTGTTGTTTCTATTTATATAAAATATCCTCATTTTTTAATTTAAGTCCCTGTTTTATCTAATTTCAGCACTGCAACAAACTTTTTGCTTAAACACTTTTGTGTCAACCTAAATTTGTCGCATTACGGTTTAAATGAGATCACCATTCAAAGCTACATCAAAAGTGTTTAAATGCCTTGTGGTTTAGGACAAACCATTTTGGGAACTCTGATATACCAGAAAGTATTTAATTTAACTTACCCTTATTAAGGCCCATATTGCAATAATCTAATCGTCCTTAAATATATTTGTTTCTTTTTGTGGGGAAAATATTTTTCCCAATCCCTTATCTTTGATACAAGTCAATGGTAGCCATCACTAACTGTATTTACAAGTGACCAAAATTTGGGACTTCCTCGTTTAATGACAAACAGAAAGTATTACTTAGAAACCTGCAATGCGGAACAGCTTACCAACTACTTTCTTAATTATTACTCGTTTAGATAATAACAATAACCATCGAAATTGTAAAGCGTTATTAAATTCGCTACTTCGTACTGAATGACAAATGCACCGAGAAAATGTTTCTTTTACATTCTTCCTAAAGTGAAATCGCAAATGACATTCTGTTTGTTTTTTTGTGGAATGTAGCCAATAGCACACTTACAAAACGAAGTTGTTTGCAGACCAGTTATTTATGAAGAAGAACTATATCTTTATACTGCAGTCATATCTAAAATTATCAACCGAGTGACCTATTACAAATGATTATATTCCAACAAGTACTGGCCTAATGCAAACTCATTACATGAAGAATTGTTTACAGTGTTCCAAGTTTCTGTGCAGTTCACAATATAGTATTAAAATTCCTTCTAGCAAGCCACTTAATTGAAATCTTTCTCCAAATTTATAAAAAGTTGCTTCCAACTCGGCATTTTTCTTCTCACAACTTGTTTGGTTATTTTTCGTAATCAGAGCTTTGATAAATTTTTGAATTAATCATGTCAGGAAATATATATTGGGAAGTACTGTCTGTTTTTCAAACCATCGATGTTACGTTGCAAATACTTTTCAACACATTCACTCAATCATTTATGCAAATAAATCAAGTCAGCTACAGAAAGAATCAGTTAATTGCACAGACCAGGTCAATTTTCCAAGCATTTTTGTGCACACACGCATAGTGCAAATGTTACCGAGAGATTTGGAAGCATGGAATTCCATGCACCAAAACAATTATGCTTCTAACCAGTATAAAGTTTGACTGAATTTGTTAGTACCATATAACTTTGCAGTGATATCAACTAAAATACTATATCATACTCAGCATACCAGTAACAAGATTTTTTCAGTGAGTTAGATCTATTTAAACAGAGTTTCACACCTGTTTACATTAACAATACCTTGATCAACAAAATATTCGCATTTTAAAGTTTGCAAGAAAAAACTTCGCTACACCCATACACAAAACTATAATTATGATCTTTTATTGAAACAAAAATTCAAAAATAGATGACCGTCTGGTTGCCATATAAGCAAAAACAAGAATGGTTATTTTTCTCTCCAGCATACACACTATTAGTAGACATTGGTAGATGAAAATTCTATAGATATACTCAGTGTTCACAACAGTTAAAAATTGCAGTAGTTCTTGGGATCTGCTGTAATTATGAGTATTTCAGTTAAGCAGAACCAAAATAGACAGCTTTTGATTCACAGATGGGCATGATGAACAAAAGTTTTTAAAAACTCTGGTGGAGCTCCGGAATAATTATACTTGCACGTACATACTGCATCTGCATCTACTGCAGAACTTAATCATCCACTGCAGAACTTAATATTTTCTAAAAAACATAAAAACTTGCTTTTAATATGTGAATAAATATAAAGAGAAAATTACACAATAATGCAACCTGATCAACAGTTGCTGCAGCTACAATTGCTAGATCACTTTCTTTCAACTTGGTAAAGCTTCAAAGTAGTTTAATGAAAGCAACCAAAAAGTTTCATATTCAGTAAAACATGAAAAACACTAAATACATAACCACTAGCAGTTTAAACTCTAGAAAAACAGCAATAAATTTAAATTTAAAGCTGGTAAATGTTTAACAATGTTGATCGGTTGTCACAACTTCTGATAAACGTGTCTTAAATTGTAAGAGCAAATGATTTAAGGACCATATAGAACCATCTGTTGCAATGTTGCAAAAGTCATTGTTTTCTTTGCATGTTCACCTTCACAATTTGGCCACATTTCACCAGCTTTGTTTAAACAGAAACATAATATCGACTTGTAATTCTTAACAAATAGTCTAGTCCATGCATTTTCAACTGTTTTTACATAGTGCATATTGCAGACACTGTCAGTAATGAAACTTCTGTTGATGACCATTTAGATAACAGTGACATCACCGCAATCTAAAATATTAGACTTTGCCTAAAGAATATTTCAAACTTAAACCTCAATTTTCATCAGCAACAATATTAGTTTTGATAGTTAAGCAACATAATTAATCAAATACACTAAGTCCAATTCTGTCTGTCTTAACTCCTCTGAAACTGCTGGGCGCACAAACATCAAGTTTGGCACGATTGATCAGCACCTCGTGGTGAGTGTCACAAGGGGGTTAGTGACATCATGATGACGTCATAATCAAATAAATTATTTTTCAATTTGCATTACTTGACAGAGAACAACTGCTTTTTGTTCAAACAAAAGCCAGTTTCCCACTTACCACATTACAAAAACTTTCGTTTTTGAGGTCTAAAATGACGTCACAATCAATGCTTTATTGCGCAATGTATTTTTTGTGCTTTTTCAAACAGTACTGATCGCAGAAACGCGATCAAACGCTGTTTCAGGAGATATTAATAAGGTGCTTTCGATAAAAAACAACTTTACAACAATTAACGCTTATTTCACAATGCAACAAGCAATTCTTTACGGTCTCTAAGCATTTTTCTACTCTCTTTTGCTTAAAACAAGCTTAGAACTCGTTCTATGATGCAATAATATGTCTGGTGCGATTAACTCAAGTCTTTCACTACCGCAGACTATAATATGATGGTGTTTTCAAAAATTGCACCCTTTTTGCAAAATTGGTTTATTAAAAAACTGATTTCTGACTTCATTTCTTAACCGATTTTCAAACTTTTTTCACCAAATTGAAGGCTTTTTCAAGGCAATTTCGATAGTGTATAATATGCACGATTAACAATTTCTTTTTGTACTAAACTCCAAGAACTGACGAGTAACTTTTACCCCTCCCAAAAAGTGACAAGCTGAGTAAAAACTGATAAGTTTAATACATAAAAGTTATAAGGCACTAACAATTACTGCCCTTTGAAAGCTTAGGAAAGTTGCTTTCCAACAATATGTGATTTTAATTCCTTAGGGCTAACAATTAGTTCATAATGGCAGATCAAAATTTGGTTGCCATACATCATGTTTTATTTTTAGTTGAACAATTACCCTACTTGACCTTTCAAACTCGCAATTATTAGACAAAGTGAGTTCTTAGGTACATTTTGACTACTTTTCCTCATAAGCATGGCTATTTGGCATTATCTGTCTACTTTTTCAAAAAGATTTATCAAAAGATGTAGTCTCTAAACACTTGTGAAATGTAACCTACCTGCTAGAAACACAGAAAATTTCAGTGCCTGCACTTCAAAGAATTGCAATTTCTACAAAAAAGTAAATGCTTTGGTACATTTTGTTTATTCTTTCTCAATAGCGTGGATCTTTGGCATTGTCCATCAAAATATTCATCAAAAAATGAAGTCTCTAAAAATTTTAATAAGCCAATTTCAACCAAAACACTTGGTGATCACCCCAGAAAAAGACGATGGGGTAAAGATGGTCCTGTCATGTCTTTTGCAACAAAATGTTAGTGGAAAGCTACACATCATTTAAATGTTGAAGCAATTTTCTTTGTAAGTGGGTGAGGCTGGCCCAGCCAGCTGATTCAATACTCTTGACCTTAACATTATTAACGGGGGCCCCTGCTATAGGTACAACTTAACTGCTAGTGCTTCATTTTGGGTTTATTTACTTTTAGAAAGCAACATTTGCACAGTCCAAGACATTAGTTTATCCTAATTTGTTAACAGTCCTACCATTCAATGGCTTAATCCTGAAAATACATATCAATCATCTGGGCACCCTCCCTCAACTTTGATATGCTTTGACAAACTTGCTGAATTTAACATATAAAAGTCTGTTTAGTTTCAGAATGCCTAAGGTGAAAACAGGGAAAATTAGACGTTACTAGGGACTTGACAAACTTTGGACACATGGAGTGGCTATGCGCACCTGCCCATAATGATTTTTTAATATATTGCATTTTAGGAAACGTTTATTTTTGCTAAAAGTAATTCTGTAGCATCTTACATTGTTTGAAGGTGCAACAAGCGATTGTTTATTTTAGTGTTCTTCAAGCAGGCTTTTTTCTTTTGTCCTAAATCCTTTTAAAAAGCACAGTTAGCTCATAATCTTAAATGACATCACAATGCTTGCCACTATATAGTGAGAATAGCAGCAGGTAGGAAAATTATCCACAATCATTTTAATAGCCTACATAAATGGTAAAGCCCATAACTGATATTTGCAATTGCAAGGATATTTATTTCGGAACAAAACACTAATCTTCATAAAAGAGTAGGGAAGTCTGGATTGGAGGCAAAATTAAAAGTAACTAAGTCCCAAGTTTAAGAAAAGATCAAAATTAAGCAATTACATTATCAATTTGTAACACTGGATTAAGAAGGTATGTTTTTGTTTGAAAAGAGCTAAATAAGTGCCCATTGGATTAGGTTATATAACTTAGGGGAAAGGCATGGCCATTTTTCATGCTATGGCCAAATTAAAGCAAACAGCACGGCCAAAAAACTTAACGCCACAGGCATAATTACAAAAGCAGGGTCACTGAATCGTCAAATAGGTTTACCACTAAATAGCTTATTTCTTTAATTGTCAAAATGACCACTACTTGGCCGATGCCATCAATTTTTATTTGTTTCACCCCTTCCCAATTTTAAAAAGTACAAATGGTAGTTTACATTATCATTCATTCTTTTCAAATACTTCCAGTCTTGAACAATTGACCAACATGATCACCATTACATGTTCAAGAACTATGGCTTATATTTACAAAAACATTTCATTTTTGCACTCACAAATGTTTGTATGGTGAAGCTGGCACAGCCTCATTCACACATTTTAAATTGGCACAGGTGACGGTGTGCCCTGCCAGAATAAAATTGCACCATACCTAGAAGAAACATTTTTTCCATTTTGGTTGATAATAGCTTTATAGAGCTACTGGGTTTAAACCTAAAAATTTTTGAAAAGCTAGAACTCTTTTGACTTCTCTAAGCATACTTAAGCAAGGAAAAACAAATATGAATCACACTGCAGAGCCAACAGGGACTCGAGAAAGTTTGAGGGGAAATCAAAAAACACAATGCCAGTTTGTCAAATCAGACAACATGGAACAGATCGTTGGTATTTTGCTTTATAATAGCTTTGTAAAGCTACAGGGATTAAACCTAAAAACTTGGGGAAAAGCAAGGACTGTTTCAACTTTCCGAGGCATGTCAAGCAAGAGAAAAGAACATTAAACATAAAATAGGCTTACCACTAAATAATATATTTCTGTGATTGTGAAAGCAACCACCATTATTTTTGATTGTGTTTTAACCCATCACAAGTATTAATAAATCATGGCAAGATTCTTTGTGAGCACTACCGGTCTTGATTAAGAGAAAATTTTGTGTGTAAGAATTGAGGAAGTGCATAAATTTCATCAACTTTTTGCTACTGCTCACACAAGAGTCCAATGGGTAAAGCTAGTACAGTCAGTTGAACTGAAATACTAAACCCTGATGTACTGATAGAGGGGCTCTGTCAGTTGATGCCAGCAAAGCTGGTTAGTCTGTATTATAAAGCGTGATTTTGTTTGTATCTTTGTTTGAACTCCTCTGAAATTGATCATCATTCAATGGTAATTGTCATAAAAGGGTTAATGCTGTCATGGCAAGGTCACAAATCAAGGAAATTTTTTCTAAATTTGCATTTTTTGATGGAGGAAAACGTTTTTTTGCTTAAATCAAAGCAAGCATTCGACCTACTAACTTCAACACAATTCACTCTTTTAGAACATAAAATGACATCATAACTAACGATTAATTGTACAATTTGATTCCTTCATAGTTAAAAAGGGGTTACTGAAGAATCACAATCCATTACAATGCAACAAGGAAAAAAGTGTAGGTACAATTTTTTCTTTTTTCTTGAATGTTTGAAAAAAGCTTTGTTTCGTCATAATAGTTAAGTGACGCTATAATACTGTCTGGTACCACTTCAGAGAAAACAGCAGCAGCCCTACTTAAGCTGCCTGTTAAAGTACAATAATATATTACAACACTAACAAGAAGGTATAAAACCGATTATTTAATCATGCAATAGCAAGCTATAATAACTGAACTGTTTCTATTCTGGGACCAAGGCACATAGGTGCAGACAAGGAACTGGGTGTCACAAATATAATTACAAGGGAGTTTGCACAAAGTTGTGAAAGAAACCTACCTCCAAATAACTTATTTCTGTAATTTTAAAACAAAACCACCAAAGCACCTACCTCAAACTTTGTCTTTGCACTCATGTATTAATTGGAAGGAACAGACAGAATTTGTGAAATGATCAAGAGTTTGTAAGACTACTCTTAATTCAATATACTATGATTAGGATTAGAGACAGAGTCATGCCCCAACTAGTACCAACATTTTGTTACTACTCTCAGAAATCATATTTGATAAGAGCCATCATAGCCAACTGGGCCCATACTGATAACCATTTGTAATTGACTGGTAGCCCCAAGGAGAAACATCAGCAGAGCCAGATGTAAAAAATATTACAATGAACCCAGGGGTGCAAATAATAAGGTAGCCCACTGGTATTTTTAGAGATTGAGGAAATTCTACATATTGTAAACAGACTTAGAAACTAAAATCCTGATTTATCTAAAGCTCATATTTCTGTCTTTGTATTTAATTTATCAAAAAAATATGCAGTGGCTATTTTGCTGTCAACAGCATTTTTTACCCTTGAAGGCTATTTTGCCACGAGTTACCGGTATTTGTGATTGGTTAATCTTAGTAATGTATTGAACATGTGACTTTTGGCTGTTTCTGATTAGTCAATTTTAATAATAAATTTAAAAAATTTGCACCCCCAGTGTGCACTCCTCCATGCTGCATATTCCCTCACAGTGTACACTATCCCGTACATTCACATACAGAGTCTCCCCTTCAGTGTACATTGCCTTTCTCCAAGTGCCCTGCCAGTCAAGATTCCAACCTGTAATCATTGCATTTCTAGGCAGGTGCACTATCCACACGCCACAGGGTCACTTGCTGACCTATAGCAATTATGGCAACATAAACACACATCAATGATTATGGCAAAATAGTCTCCAAGAGCCAATTGCCATTAACGACAAAATAGCCACTTCCAAAAAATAACCATGATCATCAGAACAGATTTATTGTTACTAAAACTGCCTATGTAAGAAAAATCTCAATTTTCAAATCAGTGTCTATATGGGTTAGTAACTAGTCTTAATTATACAAAACTTTTCTAGAAGAATGAACAAAATATTTCCATTTAAATGGCTTTCAAATCTTCAAAAGACTTCCATGTAAGTCAAAATTGCTCTTTGATAATCTCCTCAAAATGTCTTTCCAGGCTCGTCATTTGCAAGTCAGAGATGTATACATGTTTGCATCAAGGAAAAGCTATTTCATTTTATGCTGTGAAAATACATGATTGACCATCCAACAGACTTGCACACAGACATGAGCACACCATATAAGATTGTCTTTTCGATTCACCCATCAGAAAATCTATGGGTACAACTGGGCATGTCTTTACTACTTGACCAGTCTGAAAGCATGCATTTGCATCGAGGAATGACTCCCTAGATGCAGTATTTCCTTAAAATCCTGAATTTAAGCAATTAATTAAGCACACCTAACTTCAAAATATGGCAATTTATCTAGAAAAAAAACATTATCACTATTGTCAAAGAAAGCACTGCATTATTCTAATCACTTCTACCAGTTACAGTAAGCTGGCTCACTTCAAGATAACTATAATTCGCTAAGCCACTATCACCGGTAACTCAAGTTATATTCCTCGTTTCATACTACGGTATGTTCTTGAAACGCTGAATCGTGTTGATTTGTGCGATGGCAGAATTTCCAAATATGGACTTCAAATACATGGACAAACTGGAAAGCGGATTGCTGCAACGATCACAATCACATAAATGAGGAACCAGCGGAACAGTAACTATTTTTGTCTATGACAAAAACCTACCAACAATGCACTGCTCAACACGCAAAATCTGCATGATTCTTTCGGGTAGATATAACCAGGTAAATCAAAAGATAACCCATAAAAATTGGATAGGACACTTTAGTACATAGAGTCTACCGCTCGCAATAGGAAGGTTGCTATGACGTCACACATTTGGCGCGAAAAAAGTGCCTAACCAAAAGCTGTAATTTATGCCAGAAAAGTATAGGGCGAACACCCAACTTTTGGGGTTGTCTTGAAAACGAATAAAAAATTAATTAAAAAGTGGAATGAATTGCTGCTAGTTTACTTCTCGGAAACAAATGAATTCAATCAAAAGCGATTTGGATGAGATTTGGCCTTTCAGTTGGCTTGTCTTAAGCTTAGTACTGTGTGCCAATTGGCAAAAAAATCGACCCTGAAAGAAGTGCCATCTAAATACCATTTGCTCCTCAGTTAAAAATAACTCTTTGCCAATTAGGTACTCGTAGGTACATTAGCAAAAACAACCATTATTTAATCATTACTACCGGTATCTTAAGTTTTTTAATTACACTTGATCCAGCAGCCTTGGCAATAGCCAAAAAAATTGTTTACGGAATAATTAAGGTCACAAAATTGCATCCGGTATAGCAAGCATTGTTGACGAAAAATTTTAAAGAATTACGGATTTTACCCATCGATATCTAATCCAACAAATGACAAACTGTACAGAAATCTGCTCTGTCATTTTGGCTACAGTATATGTAACGGTAGCGTACTGAGTGGGGCTGGGCACTCGCTGGCGTTACAAGATGGTTCACGTTGGATTACTCGCTCGCTGATTCTACTTCTCTATAACCGACGACTTCCAACACGATGATGTTTGTTAACAAAATATAATTATTTGAGATGGAGAAAGATGAAAGTTGTTGTTGATGAATGAAATTTTACAGCGAAGCGGTTTCCTATAAATGCATAATTTTAAATAAACAACAATCTAATTTTTTTATTATGCGCTAAACTCACCAAATTATGAACCACCAAGCCCAAAAAACACGAGCCGCGGGACTTTAGGCGCAGGCAGAGACGTAGCAGCCGCCCCCAAACCCCCCAATTGGGGGGGGCCAGGCCAACTTTGGGGGCCCAAGTTAGTCTGAAATTGCTTTTTGGCTACGTGACTATTTTCAGTTCAGCAGACTTGTTTACAACCGATTTAAACTGTAGAAAGAAATTGGCTTGTGACATCATAAGTGAATGCGACGTCATTTTATCTCGCAGAATCTAGAATATTTCGATTGATTTTCTGGTAGAATCTTGAATATTCGATTGACGTAACAATGCCGTTGTTACGCAACAATCATAGAATGGTCTGGAATTCTGTTTGGCTATAAATACCGGGACAATATATATATATACACTGCAGAGTGCAGATAAAGTATTTTATTGACATTGTATAGAATGAAACGTTCAAAAAGTGGTGCTCAAAAGAGAAAAGAAGCAGCCACTGCTCGAGATGCTGTAGCGAAATTGCCCAAGATGACAGATTTTTTCAAGATTACTGAGCAGAGTAGACCTGGCACTAGTACCGAGAGGGATGAAGAAAACTGTAGTGTACAAGAAAAAGAAGACTATGACGATCAGCATCAAAGTGATTGTGAATTTCCAGAAAATGTAAGTTGTGATTTACCTGCCAATACGCAACCTTCAATATCAAAAATAACTGAATCTCAATTTACCCCTATCCCTGATGACCCATGTAAAAGTATTTCTGATGCTCAACGATGTGATATAGTAAAGCGTGGACCACATCAACTAATAATGAATTTTCCATATAATAACACAACTCCAAGGCGACGTTTTTCCTCCAACCATTATAAACGTGTGTTACCTAATGGTGAAAGTGTTTCACGGTCGTGGCTAGTTTATTCTGGGGAATCAGATCAAGTTTTTTGCTTTTGTTGTAAGCTATTTGGAAAAACACTAAGCCCCTTTTGTAGTGGTATAAATACATGGGAGGGTTTTTCGAAAAAACTGAAAGACCATGAAAACGGCATTTCCCACCAAGAATGCTGCAGTCAATGGATGTTGCTAGCTGAAGGGATAAGAAATTCATCCACTATCGACAAACGCGAGATGAATATTTTTTTCAATGAAAGACGTTTTTGGAGAAATGTTTTAGAGAGACTTATCGACATTGCCTTGTTTCTATCGGAAAGGAATCTTGCTTTTAGAGGATCTGAAGAAGTCTTAGGATCTCCTCACAATGGAAATTTTCTGGGTATATTTGAGCTTTTGGCAAGAAGAGATCCGATCCTAAAAGAGCTTCAAGACAGAATCAAGAATAAAAACACTAAAGATCACTATTTGAGTCCTACCATACAAAATGAACTAATTGAATTGCTAGCGACAGAAGTTGAAAAAGAAAATTTACAGCAATTGAAATTGGCAAAATATTTTTCTATAATTTTGGACTGCACTCCAGATATGTCACATCATGAACAAATGTCTGCCATTCTCCGTTATGTACTATGTAATGAAGAAGCTGCTATTGTTAAAGAAACATTTTTTGGCTACTTGAGAATAAGTGACAGTACTGGGAAAGGCTTGTTGGACGCTTTCTTAGAAAAAGCGACCGAACTGCAACTCGAATTGTCTGATTGTCGAGGTCAGTCATATGATAATGGTGCTAACATGAAAGGAAAACATTCTGGGGTCCAAGCAAGAATGCTAGACATCAATCCCAAAGCTGTTTACGTGCCCTGTGCAAACCATACCCTTAACTTAGTTGTTGTTGACAGTGCTAGTTCATCGACGGAAGCATTGACATTTTTTGGAGTACTTACAAGGTTGTATGTGCTGTTTTCTTCCTCTGCTCAGCGTTGGGAAATTTTGAAGAAACATGTGGAGCTGTCCATAAAGTCACAATCTGATACTCGTTGGGAAAGCAGAATTAAATGCATCAAACCTCTTCGATACAATTTAAAAGAGGTGTTGCTGGCACTGAAAGACTTGGAAGCCATTTCCATAGAAAGAAAAGATGGAAGAGCTGCCTCAGAAACAAAATCGTTGATAGCTCATTTATCAAAATGGAGTTTTCTTTTGTCGGTGTTTATTTGGTATGATATCCTATTCCAAGTCAATAAAGCAAGCAAGATTCTTCAATCGTATGGAGTCTCCCTTCATACAATGGAAACGGAAATCCAGGCAACTGAAAAGTTTTTGCAAAACTATCGCACAACGGGTTATGACAGTGCCGCAACATCTGCTGTTGAAATAGCACAGGAATTGGCTATTGATCCTTCTTTTCCTCCGTCAAGAAGTGGAAAGAAAAGAAGATTGTTTGATTACCAAGGTGAAGAGGAACAACGAGCTACTCCTGAACTGAAATTTAAAAGCAACTTTTTCTATCCATTAGTAGACCAGGCTATTATGTCAATAAAGGAGCGCTTTAATTTGTTACGTGAGGTTTCTTCCGCCTTTTCGTTTTTGTACACACGAGACAAACTTTTGCTTGTGCAACAAGAAAATGCTCTTCTTATTTGCTGTAAAGAGTTCCAAAAAAAGTTCGGTGACATTGATTCTGATGAAATGAGCGCTGAGCTACAGCGGTTTGTTTTAATTTTACAAAACAAACGCAATCTCAATACGGCTCAAGACTTTCTGAACTATCTTCTAAAGACTCATTTATTTGAATTGTATCCGAATGTGTACATCGCACTTCGAATCTTACTAACTTGCCCCGTGACTGTTGCCAGCGCTGAAAGAAGCTTCAGCAAATTGAAACTGATCAAAACTTTTAATAGAACGTCTATGACAGACAGTAGACTATCTTCATTAGCCATGTTGTCAATCGAAAATGACTGCGCCCGATCTCTTGATTATGACAATGTTATAACAGCATTTGCGAACAAAAAGGTTCGCTCCAGACTATTTAAATGATACTGTGTTTTTATGACTTTTCATGTTTTTCAGTGTCATTGCTTTCGTTTCGCAGTGTCTGCATAAATGTCCTACTGAACTCTGGCATCGGTGCCGAATTTTTTATGACTTGCACCTTCGGTATCGGCATGCTTTATTCTGACATTAGCCTGTTTACTTATGTACAAATTGTGGTGTATTTTCTTAATGCAGCTTTTCAATTTTACACCTCTAAAGTGATATGACCTGTGCGCAGGGGCTCTTGCGCTTACTTTGGGGGAGGGCCGAAGTTGGAGTGATACGGGACTGGGCGCAGGCAGACAGTTCAATATCACAACGGAGCTTACAAACGGGGTAATGTCACGGGAGCAAAGCCTGCACTCCGCAAGCACAATGGGACAAACATTAATAATATACAAGCTACCACAATTAAACACTTACGTACCTGTGCAAGCTTTACCAACTTCACAATAAACAACTAAACACCGAGTTAATTCATTACAGTCTCTAAATGACAACAATAGGTAACACTAGAACTGATCAACAATATATCACTTCCCACTAAATTCTTATTTCGATTGCTAAATCCATCTTCAACTATTGCACACACAACAGCAAAACGCTCTACAAGTCTGCCTGCTAAAGCCCGCGGTTATCTAGTTACGTTACAAAAGGCAAAGTTTTGCACACGGGTTAATAGGAAGGTTGCATGTGACGTCACGGATTTCGCGCCAAAAAAAGTGGATGACCAAAAGCTCTAATTTATGCTGGAGAGGTATAGGGCGAACACCAACTTTTGGGGTTATTTTGAAAACTAATAAAAAATTAATTAAAATTTGGAATGAATTATTGCTAGTTGGATTCTCGGAAACAAATAAATTTGACCAAAAGCAATTTGGTTGAGATTTGGTCTTTCAGTTGGCTAGTATAAGCCTAGCATAGTGGGCTAATTTTTTAAAAAATGCCCCTAAGAGAAGTGTCATCTAACTACTATTTACTCCTCACTTAAAAATAAACAATACCGGTACCAATTAGATACCAGTCGGTACATTAGCAAAAACAACCATTATTTGATCATTACTACCGGTACGGTAAGCTTACTTGCTGTCTCCATGAGCAAGGCATTTAACGGTATGCCTCCATCTTTATGTGGCAAACAGGTGGTGGGGCCAAGCAGTCTACCCGTCGCGGTGATCCAGTGTGACAAAAGACATGCAAACAGAGCATGAGCTCTACGCATGAATCAATAAATCGGTACCGTAATTTTTGTATTGCCCTTGGTCCAGCAGCCTAGGTAATAGCCCAAACAATTGTTTAATGAGTGGTTAAGGTCACACAATTACATCTGACATATCAATATGACTGGCCTGCAATCATCATTCCCAAACACGCTGATTAATCGAATATCAAACCCTCACAGAAGCTGGCTACAAATAAGCCTGCATGTTTAGCCCATAAAATTAGCCCAACTATTTGCAATACCACAAGCAAACCTTAGCACCTCTTATCTTACTTTGACCTTAGATTCATTCCTTAACATCAGTAAAACAGCATATTTAACGTGCATTCAACAACTGTCACGTTTCTTCATTTGCTTTGCAAAAAACGATATCACTCCTATTCAATTCAATGCAAAAACACTGACTTTGGTCATCCACTTTTTTGGAAAGCGCATTTTGATGACGTTTGATCACGTGCGTGCAACCTTCCTATTATGCAAACGAAACAAGCGCTACTAAGTAAAAAAGGAAAACAAAACAAGAGTTCGAATCGCATCTACAACAAAGGCGAACGGAAATTTTTACAGTATAATTTAGATTTTCCTCTTTTCAGCACACTCATGCAGCTAAATATACTGTATAAGTTGTACATTACAATTAACTTAAATTCAGCATTCCCAAATACGCTAATTAATCGAATACAAAACCCGAACAGATGCTGGCTACCAATAAGCCTGCATGCTTAGCCCATAAAATAAGCCTAACTAGTAGCAATAACAAGCAAACCTTAGCACGTTTTGCTTTACTTCGTCTTCAGATTCATTCCATGGCATCAGTAAAACTACATATTTAATGTTCATTTAACAACTGTCTAGTTTATCCATTTAATTTGCAAAAAAACGGTATCACTCCAATTCAATTCAATGCAAAAGCATTGAAAGTGGTCAGCCACTTTTTTGGAAAGCGCGTTTTGATGACGTTTGATCACGTATGTGAAACCTTCTTATTGACTACAAAATATCTACCAAGACGCACTGAACATTGAAATATACAAAATAAAGGTCTAGGGTGGTGAGAATTCCCTAACAATTTCCCAACTGTCTTCCCTTAGTGCTACTCATAGAGACGATTTTTTGATTGTAAGTCGAGGGACAGCTCCAGAACCAGGCTCTCATCAAAATTGTCGCGTAATGATCTTTTTCTTAATTGTGATTATTTTTATTTACTTATCTCAGACCGAATTACTGTGGTCCATATTGAACGAAAGTAAATATACATAGTGCAGGGACACACAAAACAATAGCATGAAAAGCACCAAACCTATATCTATGTTAGGCTGACCATATTTTCATTACCAAAAAGGAGGACATTTTTTGATAATAATTATTATTAGCCCTACAAGTTGTTCTGCAAGGCTGGGAAAATTTTTCTGGACATTTGTTGGTCACTGACCGCTTTTGCTAATTATATTTTGATAATTAGTACAAATACAGCAGTTTATTTTTTAAATTTATTATGCCAATGAACAAAAAAAATGTAAATCGGACAGCTTTTTTATGCTTTCAACTCTCTACATGCATGTCTAGACTAAGTTTGCCTTTATTTGCCACAGAAACAAAAGTTTCGTAACCACAAGTAATGCATTCTGCTTCGAACTAATTTCGTCCTTTTCTATAGAATGGATACTTCTGTTGAAGTTTTTCAGTAAACTTTGATTTTCTTTTTGGCATACCGCATTTATTTTTTAGTTTTTTGTTTTATTTTTCAAAAATCACAGCAATGATAATTATAAACAGTTCAACTAAAAATATTGTTTGATTTTTTAAACTAAAATAAATATGTACAGAAATGGTTTCTTTGAAATTAGGTCAATCGACCAGAACAACAAAGCAAAATTTATCTCCCTATCTCCGCTGCGTAAAATACAAGAAATGCAGTTTGGAAACTTACCGGTATTTGTACTGTTTTCCATGTAATCTTACTCTTTCAAACGTAAAGCAACAGTCAGTCTGAGGTAGACCGTTAGAAAACTCCCTTTTATCATTCCTTACCAGTTAAACTTATTATCACTTGAACTAATATGCAGTGACATAATTTTTTAATCACAGGGTAAACGTAAAAAGGGAATTTTTGAACGAGTTTGGATGACCAAATTAGTTTTTATTAAAAAGGAGGACAAAAAAGGCATTTTTAAACATCCTCCGAGAACCAATTACTTTTTACCAAAAAGGAGGGTATGTCCTCCGAAAAGAGGACGTATGGTCACCCTAATCTATGTAGGCCTACAAATAGACATGCGGAGATTGGCTCTCTTCAAAAAAATGGTGTAACACACTAAAACTCTTGAGCGCTTGTAGAAAACCATTTAATTTTTCTTCCTTATTTACAAAGTATAAATAGTGCTAATTGTTAGTTAGCTAATTTCAGGCGTTCTCCAATTTAAGAGGAATCTGCCTTCAGCATCACACTAAGATAAAAGAAAAATTGCTCAAAAACAAGCACCAACATCATACTGTACAATACAACAATCTATTACATGTCTATAACCCGCCACCGGTTTCGACCTTGTTGGATCTTATCAGGCGGGTTCAAAAAACACACAATAATAAAAATGCTATGCCTAAATCAAAACAAATTTGCCATTGTGTGCGAAATGATGATGAAACACAAAGCAGTACAATACGGCAATACCTTTATCAATTGAGGGGGTCTCATTTAAGGTCACACACACATGATAAGGACAAAAAGTCACATCACAAGCTCTAATAGGGGTGTAGCGTGTCGCGCCTCGTACTTCATCGAGCTGCCATGCCAAACATCTTTTTGTCCTTTTTTATTTTTTGTTAGTTTGCTTTCGGCGGCTCAGCACCTTACTCCCGCCGTTGTGTGTGATTCTAGTTTTTACTATGGGTATTCGTGTATCATTATTGTATGTGTCTAAAATCACACAGACATATTTTTATTTTTTTGTTAGGGCTAGATAATGTTTATTTTTGTCTTCTCATGGTAGCTCGTTGATCGGCTTGCCTTTCCCGCCATCATGTTGTTTGTCCATTGTTTTCGTCCATGTGACATGTGCAGCATTCTGATTTACATAGACGTGTGCAGCGACCTAGTTCGTGGTGACGCGTGCAGTATTTTGTTGCCGACCATGCGGTCGGAGATTTTCGACTCTCTTTCTTCGTTGGATTTCGTGACGGACGGACGTAATTCGATTGTTGCCACATCTGCGTAAATTGATGCAATAAAATTTTACTGTGATGCCTTCCTCCTTGTGACTGCCATAGTTCCCAGCAATTGGGGTTCAGTCAGCACGCTCTTGCTCAAGTAACTTATTTCCTACAGGGGTGTTGGATCATCATTAAGACTTTATCAATTTACAAAAGTATGGATAGTGCTAGCTGCTAGCTGGCAAGTTTCAGGCACCTTCCTATTTAAGAGGAATCTGTCTTGAGCGTCGCAGTAAGATAAAAAGAAAAATTGCTTAAAAACCATCCCCAACATCATATTGAGCAATACAACAATCTATTGTATTTTGTATTGTTGTATTGTATTGTTCACGTTTGTCCTCCATTCACAATAAAGCGAGTTGTATCGCTGTCTTTTAAACGGGAAGTCCGCACTCGCTCGGGAGTTGCCATTTCCAAAGTGTCTGGGCCACCTGTCTTCCACATAAAGGTGGGGGCGTTCTGTTAAGTGCCTTGCCCAACGACACAACAAGCCAACTTGCCGGCTTGTTCTCCACAACCTCCCTTAAATGCCGAGCGCCAAGCAGGAGAGCTGTGGATACCATTTTTTAAAGTCTTTTGGTATGACTCGACAAGGAGAATGAACCCCAGGTCTACCGTCTGCGAAGCGGACGCTTTAACCACTATACCATCGCGTCAGTATTACATGTCATTATTCATTATCTATCATTGTATTTTTTTAATGTATTTTATCTGTTATTGTATTATATACGATAATAATTATCATATTGTAATATGTTATTGGTTTTGTATTATTTTGTTATTATTGTATTTATTATTATTTTGCACACAATGGCAAATTTGTTATGATTTAGGCTTAGCATTTTTATTATTGCGTGTTTTTTGAACCCGCCTGATAAAATCCAACAAGGTCGAAACCGGTCGCAGGTTATAGACATATAATAAATAGTTGTATTGTACAGTATGACGTTGATAATTTTTTTAGCTTTTTTCTTCTTTATAATGTTTTTTTGTGAATTAAATTTATCAGTTAGTTAATTATGTTCATATCAGCACAAGGCCCACATCAAATTAAACAGGTCTTGCAGGGGTTATGCTGATAGATTTAACAAGCTCGGGCTTTTTGGCAGTAGAAGTACGGTAACCAGCCAAACTCATTTTTTTAAATTTTGTTTTGTGTAACCAAGATTAGTAATACACATTATTTTTACAACTTAACGTATAAAGTTATATTTTAGCCTAATATGTTGACGTAGGCGTAAGTGCAATGGAGGCAGAATTCTTTATTGTTTAATTGCAAATTTATTCTTTACGCTCATTGGAAAACAGCACTAAAAATGGTAACAATTGCCCACTCCTGTTTCAGTGTTTCATGTTTTGACATTTGCTTTAATTGCGCTCAATTGGCATCACTCTCAACAAAATTGCTCAATACAAAAAGAGAATCGGATTAAGCTCAGCTGGGATCAGAGCGTACCTTTATTGAAATGAGCTTTTGGGATATATCTGATTTGTTTCTGCTCGATCTCACTTGGATCGAAACAAAGCACCTCGAACGTTAAAATTTGACAATTTGACTTGATCCTAAATGAACGTAAAACAATATACAATATACTACGAGTGCGATGGCACAGTGGTCAGAGCGTCCACCGCACGGTCGGTAGACATGGAGGATTTATTTCTTTTGTCGAGTCACAACAAAAGGCTTTTAAAAATGTTGTTCACAACTTCGCCGGTTGGCGCTCAGAGCAAAATGGATAGGATGGAGAAAAAGCTGCTACGTTCGCTTGTTGTGTCCTTGGGCAAGGCACTTAATAGGATGCCTCCATTTTTTTGTGGCAGACAGGTGGCGGGACCAAGCAGTCAATCAATCGTAGTGGTCCAGTCTCATTAAAGACTAGCAAAAAGGTGTAAGGAGATACGCTCATGCGCATTGTAGAGCTCCACGCAGGCATTTGACCGAAGTCTGAGTTAAAATGAGTACATTCGGTGGGGCGAGTAATTGCTTCTATTATGATGGCTAATGAGGGTAGATGGCGTTTGATACATAAATCCAAGGATAACTTTCTGGTTTTGATTTGTAGTTGATAGCCTATACAATTCCCCTCCTCAAGCACGCGCAGCCAGCGGAGACGTGCGAAAAGACGGAAGAAGTTGCTGAGGTTGCAACATGCCTTCTCCGCCAACGTTGAGAGAATAAGGTTTTCCAGCCGAAGTGAGTAAAATTTCTGCCAACACATTGATTGGAAGGCGTTCTTGACGTTTAGAGCTCGACAAAGCTTATGCTGCTCGACCGAAGACGCTGTCCTCCAGCAGATCACGAAAGATGTAGCTTCTTCGCAAGGTCACCATTGTAGGTTTCCGACAGGCATCTGGCTGTAGTCAGGGCAAAAATGGGTTTATTTGAATGGCGACTAGTCGCTTCTATTCTGACACCTACTGACCATAGATGGCGTTCCATATATAAATCCAAGCTGTTGTTGGTGATTTTCTGCTTGTGGTTTGTTGTTGAGGTTGCTACAGCATGAATGAACAATATGCTACCGCGAATGGATCTGATTATGGTTTCACAGAAAAGCTAATAACTTGCAGAAGTGACAACCTGGAACACTACAGCCACGAATACAATGGCTGTTCTTTTAGGTGCAGCAACCACACACCAATTTGATTTTTTACATGGTTACGAGGTAAAATTGTGCGTCTTAACGAATAGCGTTAGTTGCTGCTTCCTATTTTAGGCTGTTGCTTTGTTGCATTCTTTTGCTTGGTGCGTATTTTGCTGGCCAAAAATAAATGTACCAAATGAAAAATGAAAAGATATTCGAGATTCAAATGTATAACTTGACACTCGGCCAAATTTTCCAATAGGTTACATTAGCAGTCAAAGTTTAGATACAAATAGAATCTTTAGTTCTAATACAAACTTCATCTACTACGAGTATTGCTATAGGCCTAAATGCTTTGAATAAACTTAGATCAATTTTTAATAAGTGTCTGGCTTTGTCAACGATAAAGTGCAGTAGCTGCTGAGACATTCAAATCGATGGCAATGCCACGCCACGAAGCATGGTGAAGAAGAATAAGGTACGCTAGGCAAATTACGCAAAAACTAGGTTGATTACGTAATTATGAATTGCATTCAATCATGAAAGATGAGTTTAAAAAAATGTAAAAAGCACCAGCAAGCCAAATCAATTTTCAAAGTAAGAAAGTTATCAAATTTAAAAAGTGATCTCTGGAAATAAATGAACAGGTATTCAGCCTTTTTAGTCACCCTCTTTAATTGTTTTAAAAAAAGATTTCATTTTTCTCTCCCTGTGATTTAGGCTATCTTTGACCAAAAGTTGGGATATTTGATATCTCGATAGCTTTTTTGACCACTGGCAGTTTCTTTGCTGCAAATTTGGAGTGATCTTTGAAATGTCTTTTAGAAAAAAGGTTTTGTTTCTGCGTTTTCAAAAGTTGTAGTTAATTTAGCTACAACCAATCACAGCCCCCAAACGCATTTAGGCCAGACCACTACTGTTGACAGATGTCCACCATGGCAATTCGGAGGATACAATTTTAGCGGAAAAATCAGAACATTTTAGTTGGAACAGCTAGAAGTCTAATTTTGTCAATACCGGTATGGAATGTGGTATTACTTAAAGGTGTGATGACAGTCCAATTACAGCAGACATTAAACAATCAATAAGTGCAACATGTCCTTGACCTCTACAGATTTAGTAGAAACCTGTGTAATTTGGCTGCCCCGTATATTTTGAACCACCACATTAGGCTTATTACCTTTGATACAGTTTCATATCCATACTTTTTTAAAAACAGCTTGAATGAAGATGTCATCATGCAAAACTTTTCGCACTAGATTACTGACAAATCTGATAAAAATCTACGAAAGTAAACTTTTGTGACTTTTTGCTCACAACAAATCAAGATTTACTGAAAAACAAAAGAGTAAAACTGAAACCAGGTGTTACTTTTAGACACGATGGCTGCTCATCACAAAAGTGCAGAATTACGTGTCTTTGATATTATCTTGTTTTGGTAAGAGACAAAATTTTAGTCACCTACCGTGCCATTTAAACTAACCGAGTTTGTAAAGTTATTTGCATTAGGCCAGATAAGATATATTGCAACATTGTGAGGGGGAATTCGCCAATTAAAACTAGCTTCATTATTTCCCATGCAAAATATGGGCTCATGAAGCCTGTGACAACATAACTGACACTAAGAACTACGATCTCGTGAGTAAGTTAAATTTTCAAGAACTATGTATAATTTTATTGCAAAACCATAATCTTTTTATTGTCATATACAGTATGCCATTTTATGTCATTCAGTCCCGTAGCACTCCAACTTCGGGCCCCCCCCCCAAAGTAAGCGCAAGAGCCCCTGCGCACAGGTCATATCACTTTAGAGGTGTAAAATTGAAAAGCTGCATTAAGAAAATACACCACAATTTGTACATAAGTAAACAGGCTAATGTCAGAATAAAGCATGCCGATACCGAAGGTGCAAGTCATAAAAAATTCGGCACCGATGCCAGAGTTCAGTAGGACATTTATGCAGACACTGCGAAACGAAAGCAATGACACTGAAAAACATGAAAAAGTCATAAAAACACAGTATCATTTAAATAGTCTGGAGCGAACCTTTTTGTTCGCAAATGCTGTTATAACATTGTCATAATCAAGAGATCGGGCGCAGTCATTTTCGATTGACAACATGGCTAATGAAGATAGTCTACTGTCTGTCATAGACGTTCTATTAAAAGTTTTGATCAGTTTCAATTTGCTGAAGCTTCTTTCAGCGCTGGCAACAGTCACGGGGCAAGTTAGTAAGATTCGAAGTGCGATGTACACATTCGGATACAATTCAAATAAATGAGTCTTTAGAAGATAGTTCAGAAAGTCTTGAGCCGTATTGAGATTGCGTTTGTTTTGTAAAATTAAAACAAACCGCTGTAGCTCAGCGCTCATTTCATCAGAATCAATGTCACCGAACTTTTTTTGGAACTCTTTACAGCAAGTAAGAAGAGCATTTTCTTGTTGCACAAGCAAAAGTTTGTCTCGTGTGTACAAAAACGAAAAGGCGGAAGAAACCTCACGTAACAAATTAAAGCGCTCCTTTATTGACATAATAGCCTGGTCTACTAATGGATAGAAAAAGTTGCTTTTAAATTTCAGTTCAGGAGTAGCTCGTTGTTCCTCTTCACCTTGGTAATCAAACAATCTTCTTTTCTTTCCACTTCTTGACGGAGGAAAAGAAGGATCAATAGCCAATTCCTGTGCTATTTCAACAGCAGATGTTGCGGCACTGTCATAACCCGTTGTGCGATAGTTTTGCAAAAACTTTTCAGTTGCCTGGATTTCCGTTTCCATTGTATGAAGGGAGACTCCATACGATTGAAGAATCTTGCTTGCTTTATTGACTTGGAATAGGATATCATACCAAATAAACACCGACAAAAGAAAACTCCATTTTGATAAATGAGCTATCAACGATTTTGTTTCTGAGGCAGCTCTTCCATCTTTTCTTTCTATGGAAATGGCTTCCAAGTCTTTCAGTGCCAGCAACACCTCTTTTAAATTGTATCGAAGAGGTTTGATGCATTTAATTCTGCTTTCCCAACGAGTATCAGATTGTGACTTTATGGACAGCTCCACATGTTTCTTCAAAATTTCCCAACGCTGAGCAGAGGAAGAAAACAGCACATACAACCTTGTAAGTACTCCAAAAAATGTCAATGCTTCCGTCGATGAACTAGCACTGTCAACAACAACTAAGTTAAGGGTATGGTTTGCACAGGGCACGTAAACAGCTTTGGGATTGATGTCTAGCATTCTTGCTTGGACCCCAGAATGTTTTCCTTTCATGTTAGCACCATTATCATATGACTGACCTCGACAATCAGACAATTCGAGTTGCAGTTCGGTCGCTTTTTCTAAGAAAGCGTCCAACAAGCCTTTCCCAGTACTGTCACTTATTCTCAAGTAGCCAAAAAATGTTTCTTTAACAATAGCAGCTTCTTCATTACATAGTACATAACGGAGAATGGCAGACATTTGTTCATGATGTGACATATCTGGAGTGCAGTCCAAAATTATAGAAAAATATTTTGCCAATTTCAATTGCTGTAAATTTTCTTTTTCAACTTCTGTCGCTAGCAATTCAATTAGTTCATTTTGTATGGTAGAACTCAAATAGTGATCTTTAGTGTTTTTATTCTTGATTCTGTCTTGAAGCTCTTTTAGGATCGGATCTCTTCTTGCCAAAAGCTCAAATATACCCAGAAAATTTCCATTGTGAGGAGATCCTAAGACTTCTTCAGATCCTCTAAAAGCAAGATTCCTTTCCGATAGAAACAAGGCAATGTCGATAAGTCTCTCTAAAACATTTCTCCAAAAACGTCTTTCATTGAAAAAAATATTCATCTCGCGTTTGTCGATAGTGGATGAATTTCTTATCCCTTCAGCTAGCAACATCCATTGACTGCAGCATTCTTGGTGGGAAATGCCGTTTTCATGGTCTTTCAGTTTTTTCGAAAAACCCTCCCATGTATTTATACCACTACAAAAGGGGCTTAGTGTTTTTCCAAATAGCTTACAACAAAAGCAAAAAACTTGATCTGATTCCCCAGAATAAACTAGCCACGACCGTGAAACACTTTCACCATTAGGTAACACACGTTTATAATGGTTGGAGGAAAAACGTCGCCTTGGAGTTGTGTTATTATATGGAAAATTCATTATTAGTTGATGTGGTCCACGCTTTACTATATCACATCGTTGAGCATCAGAAATACTTTTACATGGGTCATCAGGGATAGGGGTAAATTGAGATTCAGTTATTTTTGATATTGAAGGTTGCGTATTGGCAGGTAAATCACAACTTACATTTTCTGGAAATTCACAATCACTTTGATGCTGATCGTCATAGTCTTCTTTTTCTTGTACACTACAGTTTTCTTCATCCCTCTCGGTACTAGTGCCAGGTCTACTCTGCTCAGTAATCTTGAAAAAATCTGTCATCTTGGGCAATTTCGCTACAGCATCTCGAGCAGTGGCTGCTTCTTTTCTCTTTTGAGCACCACTTTTTGAACGTTTCATTCTATACAATGTCAATAAAATACTTTATCTGCACTCTGCAGTGTATATATATATATATTGTCCCGGTATTTATAGCCAAACAGAATTCCAGACCATTCTATGATTGTTGCGTAACAACGGCATTGTTACGTCAATCGAATATTCAAGATTCTACCAGAAAATCAATCGAAATATTCTAGATTCTGCGAGATAAAATGACGTCGCATTCACTTATGATGTCACAAGCCAATTTCTTTCTACAGTTTAAATCGGTTGTAAACAAGTCTGCTGAACTGAAAATAGTCACGTAGCCAAAAAGCAATTTCAGACTAACTTGGGCCCCCAAAGTTGGCCTGGCCCCCCCCCCAATTGAGGGGTTTGGGGGCGGCTGCTACGTCTCTGATGTCATTGCATTCTTGCAATTGTTTTCAAGTTTGAGTGCATCAATGTGATAAAACAGCTTTTGCATTTTCTGTTAAAATACTGGCAACGTTTTTGTAGATTTTTTTTCTTCAATAATAGTTGAATCCGTAGTGGAACCTTGGGATTATTAAATCACTCAAATCTTGGTTCAAATTACACAGGCCATGTGCAAACTGGACCATTTTGCTTAGAATATCTTCGGCTTCATTAATTATTTATGCCTTAAGTTAACACATTGACCGCGGCGAAGTTTTCTCGGTACACGCTAACGCGTTTTATCGTAAAAGCGCATATTTCGCATGTTTTGCCGATATGTCAGACAACTGAATAAAGCGAAACGTGGTTTGTAATAAAACGTAAAATTGCGTCCAAACAATAATGAAACAATCAAGCAAAATAAGATGCGTAAAGAAAGCAATGCAAGTTCGCAAAATCAATATGAAGAAATCAGTACTGTGTTGTTTGAAATAGTACGCTGACTGGTTTATCGCATTCAAATGCAGACTTCAGTGTGGAATTTTTTGAAGCAAGGAACCACACACAAAGCTGGTTTTGAGGGACATGTTTCACACATGTAGCGAGTTTCTTTGCGTTGCCTTTGATGATTGCAAACAACGCACTTTCTAGCAGCATTTTCCTTTGAAGTTGCTGAAGGGATGTGAGCCAAATAGTGCTGGCCCGACAGACGAGAAAGATCAGAACTTTTATGATGATGAAATGCGGTTGTATCTGATACTTGTGGGAGGTCTTCATATATTCTAATATCAGAACTCAATAGCGAAGCAATTACACTCTTTCGAAATTTCAACTGCGCCTTTGTACCACCAACCTTTTTGTACAAAATGAAAGCATTTACCATAGCCATGTCGAGGTGCTGTAACACAACTTTGCGGTACCATTTTAGCGTTTTTCGTAGTGGACTATAATAGGACATCAGTTGATCCATTCTGTCCACACCGCACATAAAGTTATTATACAATATAATAGACTCTGGCTTTTTTTTCTTCTGCCCTCCTTTTGTTTGTCTGTTGCTCTCAACCATTTTTCCGGAATGATGTGTTGAGAGCATTAGCACTTCCGTTTTATCTTGCCACTTTTCTACAACAATACGCCCTTTTGTTTTGCAATGTGCTGTCCTTTTTTTTGTTTTGTAGAAACAATATTTTTGGGAGCTGTTTTCTGTTTTTCCTCAATGTTCCACAAATCAATGTTTTTCGATTTAGTAGAGCTTCCGCTAAAGGCACGCTTGTGTAAAAATTATCCACATAAAGAGTATGACCACGATCTAGCAATTTTTCCATCAGCTTTAGAACAACAGTTTCTGCGTGACCGAAACCAGAAAGAGAATCCATTTTTCCGCAGTATACCAGGTCATTCCACACATATCCTGTATGTTCACACAGCATGTAGTTTCACATCGTATTTATGTCTTTTATCAGGAATATACTAACGAAAGATCAAGCGGCCTCTCCAAAGAACCATTGATTCGTCTATAGATATTTCTTTCCCAGGGATGTATAAAGCTTGAAATCATTCAAGTAGAGCATTGCATATTTTTCGCAATTTGGATAAAAGATCGCCATCAACTGCAGATTCGTTGTCACTAAAATACCAAAAACGTAGTAGTAGCTCAAACCTGTCTCGTGGCATCGTAGAATTGAATATGGGAGTCTTTATCACAGGATCAGTAGACCAATAATCTTCTATGCATGCTTTTTTTACCAAACCCATTGTAAAAAGAATTCCTAGAAACCTCTTCTTTTCTGTGTTTGTGGTGGCAACCCAACGTCTCATTCTGCTTTTTGCAGTTACTACTGAATGTGCTATTATTTGCTCAGCATATCTATTTGTTTCTGTGACCATAATCTTTATCATATGCTCGGTCACGAACAGCAAAAAAATTGCACTGGCAATGACTCTTTGTTGAGAGTGACAGAATTGCTTATGCCACTTTATTCAGAAAAATGTATATCTGATAGAGATGTCTAAGTTGGTTCTACAGATTTTCAGTTGTGGTCAGCGAAATTGGATGCTGAGGCAGTATCAGAATCATCATCGCTGCTAAACAGTTCCAGCATGCTCTCATTGCGAGTTGCGTCGGTAGTTGAAATATCACTAGTATTGCCAGCAGACTGAACAGAGTCATGACTGGTGTTTGCTGTAGCTACTGATTGCCAAAGAGCAACAGTGTCGGTGTCCTTTTCAAATTCTGAATCACTAAAATAGCTCTCCCTATCCGAATCATTATCGTCAATAAGCTCATCCTCAGATAAATCTACAAATTGAAAATTATCTACCAAATCGCTCAAATAATACTTTTTAGTTCTTTTTCTAGTAGCCATGATCATTTAGTAGCTCTATAAAAAAAATCTGAAATAAAAACGTCCGGCTATATAAAGATAATGTAAGACCGCAGTAAACTCTAAACAGTCTAACGAACAAATTGCAAGTCATCTTCCATCCGAAATTGCTTTCAAACATAAGAACTGCGGAGTAGACACTTTTCTATCATTGTATCTGATTTCAAATAAACTGGCATTGAAAAAATAATAAAAATAAAGTCTATTTCTTTTTGATACTGAGCGGTAATTTCTACCAACGTTGTTTGGTTTTTCTGAGAAAAATACAATGGCTTAGAACTTCAGTAAAACGTCATAAAAAGCTTTAGAAACTAGAGAAAAAAGAAATTAGCTTAGTTATTTTTATAGGGAAAGATTCGGCGATTATACCACACGCTGAAACGATCGAAATCAAAATTGGCTGAAAGACGTATTTATACGTCTTCAGCGTACAGAAAAGAAAAATAAGGACGTATTAATACGTCCCTCGCGGTCAATGTGTTAAGGACAAATATCAACATTTATGATATATGTCGGTAGATAGTAAGAGCAGTGGTTGTGAAAGAAATGGCGAGAACTTTAGATTTGAGCGAAATAAGGACCGTTTTACTGAAGTGGTTCAAATTACACAAGTTTACAGTCATTATTTCTGATCGAATTTTATGGGATAAGACGGGCGCCTAAACAAAATTTGCGAGGCGAGATTTAAGTGTTTTCTTGTCACTGTTGTCGTTATCAGATGGTAGTATCGTTGCAAGTCTACAATTTGGGGGTTAAAATTGCCTCCATCAACTCTTTTTAATTGAAGGCAGGTTTCTCCTGGTGTTAGAACCGCCACTGGCTGCCCGACAGGTAGCTGGAGGGTCGATGCTGCTTCCAACTACAGTACTTGCAAAATGTTTGTCAGCGCTTACTGAACATAAAAAATTAACGTGAGAAATTCTTAGGAAAGAGATTCGCCGACAGACTCTACCCCAACCCCTAAAGTCTTGGATAGCTGAAGAGTTTACCCGCTTACAATATGGTAGATAGTTGTCAACGTTTGTTGAACATGAAAACAAACGACAGAAATTTTCAGAGATGAGGCCGTAGTGAGAAGGCCTATAATTGTATATTACACCCTTCATCAAATATGCGCTTCACACTGTAATCTTGCTCATTAAGGTCATCACGGCCTAATGGTGACGAATGAGCTGAAAGGAAGAAATATAGTCAAAGCTCATCACAAAGATATGTATGGCTAGGGTATTGTTATGATGATGACGTCTTCAAAACGAGAGATAATACGTGACTAAATTAAACTTTTAAATTTTTCATTTATGCAAACCAGCAACTATAGGGTACATAACTCATTCGTGTTTGCACAAATCCAAAGAGCGAGACAACGGTAGAGCGTGAACAAGCACTTTGGCAGTTGATCACGAATTTCTTCTCTAAGTTAGGATAGAAAACATTTCGGCGCTCTAAAGAACAGGTGAGGTTAAAAAAATGCGCATGATATTCTCCTTCCTGATTATGAGACGCAATTATGCGTTTGTATTGGCAAGGAGTTTATTCCTGATTGCAAACTCCACAATGTGCAAGCCTAATGATTGCAGCCCTCGCGCGCATTTCGTCACTGTTGCCACAAATCCAAAATTTTTTTATACATCATTGGGCTTTCCAGCTGGACCTACCTTTCAAATTAAGTTCGGGGCTGTGGGAATCGCCCCCCTTCACCCCTGGCCGGGGGCTCTGCCTTTACAACGCCCTGCACTATTTAATGCCACGAAATAAAACAATAATAAAAACACTAAAACAGACAGGCTAAATTATTCAAAAGGTACTTTTTTCTACTTTGAATTTTTTTAATTTCCACATGCAATGCGTGAAATACAAGCATTTTTGCTTAAGTATTTGTCACAATGGGAGTTTTTCCCATTTTGACAAACTCTTGATTGGTTGAAGCTTTATAAATCTGGTGATTTCCTCCGCTGAGTGTTAGCCACAAGATAACCTCGTGTCGAGCAGTTATTTCTTTGCGACTTGGTGGGGGGGATAGACCTTGAGCGATAGAACGTAATTAAATTCCAGTGTATTGAAAAAGTTTCTTAGCTGAAGTAGTTGGGAGGTAGCAATTTACGATAGCAGACATATACAAACGATTCAATTGTCAATACCTGTGACGTAAGCATAGCGTAGCCGGTATTAACGAAGTGCTGAAATTAAGATTAAATAGTGCATGTGCACTTGTGCAGACTAATATTGTATGATACATTGGATCCTCGATTATCCGCCGTACCTCGTTTAACCTGCATTCTACAATTTGGTTGCCAGTGTACAACCTAAAATCTAAAAAGTCCCTAATTCATGTTCTAAAAAATCTACTGTTGTAAGTGAGAGCAAAGCGTGAACTTTCGCTGCAGATCGCTAAACTTCTTATCAATTTTTGAACCATAAATGCGCTATGTGGTGTTACGTTTCTGCACATACATGTGTGGTGCTTTTCTTTGTTTCGATTGCTTTGAGGCAAATATAAGAATTTAATAGTCAAGATTTTTAACTTTTCCATTCTGACTTCTGAAAATATTGTCCCAACTAAACTAGATGATTGAGAAAGCTAGGTGAAATTGTTTCCACATCTTGTTATAGTGACATAATTCTACAGTTTTGATGGGAGTAAGGTGACTGAAGTTCATATTTATACATATATTAAAACTAAGAAACTATACGTATATGCTTCCCAAACAATTTAACAGCAGCAAAACTGGTAAAAGAAAAGTATACGCTGTTTGAAAACGAAATCGTTAGTTTCAAAAAGTTGATCGCCCAAACAACGTCTCCACGTTGTTTTGGAGACCAATCGGCGAAATCTTACCTTCAAAAGGTTGGTCTCTAAAGAATAAAGCATAGAAAAGTTCTTCTTGATCTATTGAAACAAGGGATGTGGAAGCGGTGGAAGCGGTCCTTTTTTCTGTGGAAGCGGAAGCGCGAAGAATCTACCGCTTCCGCTTCCACATACGTTATTTGACTTGAAGAGTAACTTGGCCAAAAAGTTTTGTCCATTTCCCAGTATGGATTAAACGGTGAAGTTGCACTATAAGTAGCTAATAAAATGATGGTTTGATTAAACTTAACAAACCTTGGTTAGGGGGTTGAAAATGTTGAAAAAGAAATTACTCACGACGGAAACAACTTGATCATTCCACATCAGTGCTTTTCAACAGGGGTTTCGCAAAGTATGCAGTTGTGTTCCGTGAGTTTTAAGGGTTCCGTGAGGGGACTGCGAAGATTCTTTGTTTATTACTAGTATTTGTTTCTTATTTCAGTACATTGATTTTTTATATGTAGTGGTGTTCCGTGTATATAAATTCAAATTGTAATGGAATCTTGTGATAGCAAGTTGCAGATTTTGACGTAATTCTGTTTACAACTTTAGGAACGTCTGAATTTGCTAAATCCCTTTGTTACGTAATAGTGCATCTGTAATTTCAGTTTTGCTGTTGTTGTTGCTGTTGTTGTTGTTGTTACCCGACCCCTTCCGAGGGATGGGGACATGGCGGAAGAACATGAGGCCCCAGAAGCCGGGCAACTTCCCAGGGCCTGGATCACAGGTGATAGAGAAACAGAAAATATATAAAAGAGGTCGTAGAGAGACAGAAAATTGCCAGAGCGAGCGACGCAAAGAGTCCGTAGCTGGACAGTGCAGAATGAGATAAGAGATGTCCTGGGACGGGTGTTCGTAAGCGCTGCAAGAAAGATTTTTGATTCTGCCAATTCTAGAGAGATAAGAGCTTAACAGAAGACTGTTTCCGTTGCAGCGAAGGCGAGAGAGAACACAGCGAGCATGTCGTAGAAGCACAAGTTCCTCAGTGGAAATCGAGGGAACCTGTGTTCGAAGAATTTAGATGAGACAGTATGCCTCCAGTCCGAGAAAAGAGAAGAGTGGATACGAGAGATAAGAGGAGAGAGACTACAAGGGATTCCTGAGGAAATAAGTAGCGCTTCCCGTCTGGCCATCTCATCAGCCGCGTCGTTCCCCGGGAGACACGAGTGCCCTGGGACCCATTGTAGCCTGATAGAACAGGAGGAGAGAGAAGACAGTTCCTGCCACAAATTGAGGTAAAAAGAAAGATGGAGGAGAGGACAAAGTGGAGAGGACAGAGCTAGAATCAGATAAGAGAAGACAAGTGACAGACTTGTTGGTGCTACCGAGACCAGCAAAGAGCTTGCAGAATGACGCAGGCTTCAGCGGAAAAACTTAAGCATACTGGGCCTACTAAAAAGAAAAGGGTGGCCTCAGTGCCACAGAGAGAGCAGTTGGCAAGTACGTCAGAGCCGCCTTTGCCAAAAGGGAAAGGAACAAAGCCGTCTGTCCACAGCACCAGATCGTAAGGAGGGCATTCAGTGTCACAGAAGTAAAGAAAACAGAGGCAAAGGAAAGAAAAAGAGAAAAGTATTTCTTTGTATAAGGACACTGATTGTCAAAGTAAAAAGCGAAGTCATCCCAACGAGCTTTCTGCAAATTCAAGGAAGGGAGACGTTCGTTGGGGCGCAAGACCGGAGAAAGAGGAACGGTTAGTAGAATTGGTAGGTGATCAGAGCCCAGGTTCCCCACAGGGGTCGGAAGTACCTTTTGAGACCTAGACGGACCTAGACCTAGACCGGGATGATGGCAATTGAAGTCTCCCAGAACAAAGAGATTTGTGGAGGAGGGAAGAATGCAGGGAAAAAAGAAATTGGTTCTGCTATCCTTTGGAGAAGAGCAAACAGGGGGAGCATAAATATTAAGAAATGAGAGCGAGGAGGAGTCGTTTAGAGAGATGTTAATCTCTACATAACCAAAGTAGGGGTCAAGCGAAGAAAGAAAAGGAGTAGAAAGCTCAGAGAAGGATAAGCCCTGCCTGACGAAAATGATGACACCGCCGCTAGCATCTGTGACATTAGTTGAAAAAATACCAGACCGGGATTGGCTGCGATCAGATCGCAGAGCAGAGAATCCAGAAATCCGGAAAGAGGAAGATATATTAAGATTAGATTCCTGAATACAAATAAGGTCAACGGGATGAGACGAAATAAAGTGTAGTAGTTCAGTGCTCCTGGCTCGGAGACCCCAAGCATTCCATTGAAGAACCCTGAGGGAGTCAGGGAGGGGAAGAAGAATCAGGAGGTACAGAGAAACAGCCAGGAACATGAGGCGGTGGTGAGGGTGCAGAGGGAGAAGATACAAATGCACGGAAAAAGGATAAGAGGTTTGAAGATGAGGGTGGAGTGCAAGTGCTGCATTAGCAGAAGGGGGCCACATTGAGCAATGAAGGTATACCAGCTGGAGGACTCCGAGGAGGAAGGCACAGTGCTGGTAGGTGTGGGATCTCCAAAAATAGCAGGAACGCAGCAGGGAGGGCAGCTCCAGGAGTGAGAGCTGCCAAGAGTTCTGAATCTAAAAAAGGAGAGTAGTGAGCACTTTAAATAAACCCAATTAGAGCATGTGCAGCATTGCACTGACCTATTTCGCCAGGTCACATTTCCAGCGCACACTGAACAGGGAAAAACGGGACAAGGGTTAGGATGAACGTTGCCGCTCATCAGGAGAAGGAGAAGAATGAGAAGACGGGCAAGAAAAAGACAGGAGTAGAGAGAAGACAGGCCAATTTTAAAGAGGCTGCGTGCTACCCTTCTGCGGCCGTTCAGGGGGCTGCATGGTGAAAAAATGGTTTGTGTGAGGGGAGTGCCAGGGGTAACTGGGACCTTCGGAAAGGCCAACAGCCATTTTGACCCAACCCAAACGGGTCGGGGACCGCACCACCACGTTGAGGCGGTTGTTGATTGGTACAGTTCAATTTTGGTCGCTTTACATTTATATACTAAATATACGACAGAAATTTTGCTCTACACTATCCAAAAAGATTAGAGTCAATACGTGTTTTGAGGACGAACAGAAGGTCCGTAATGATGATTAGAGTTAAAGTTAACTCAAAGTCAGAGTTAGTTGAGGATAGATAGGGAAAATCAACGCTATACGGTGTAATTTGTTGTTGCGACAACAGGTTATTGTCGAGAGCTGTGATATGTGGTCATGCGGTTTAGATCTGAGAAGCATTAAATTAACTGTTGTAAAAGTGGTTGTAAGTAGTGAAGAAACTTGCAATAACTGTTTATTTCTTGAAAGGTTTAATTAATTTTTGAAGTGCATTTATTTGATTTACTTACAAGCAACTTGTGATTTCTAAATTTTTGTTTTTGGGGGTTCCGTGACAAACGAAAAAGTACATTAGGGGCTCCGCGTTGACAAAAAGATTGAAAAGCGCTGTTCTACATTCAGCACGAGTTTTGATATCTAAGAAAAACAAACACAGAGTAGTTCGGAACAATTAGCTCAAGCGAAGTAGGTTAGGTAATAGCAATAAATGAAGGTTTTTGTTTTCTCAAAATGATAAAGTGTAGGAGAAGGTAGGCTACAGACCCACAAAAGTTAAAGAAAATGTCAACAGTCGTTTTCTCGTTTTTTGTTAGTGGAAGCGGAAGTGGTTGAAAAATAACCGCTTCCACATCCCTGATTGAAACCCTATTGGAAAAAACTCTCGCTTTCTCTTTCTCAATGTTGCCCCCCCATCCTTCTCCCAAAGAAAATTGAGCACGCCTATTATTATATAAGACCACTTGATAATAACATCAAGCTTAGGCAAATTAATGTTCTGCTTCCCCCAAAAAATTTGGTTTGTAATATGCTATTGCTTTTGTTAAACCATAATGAAACGCTACTACATTAGTGGAACTCACAAACATATCGAAGCTGCATCAGCCAAATAATATGTGGCCAAGTTGACAAAAGTAACGCCCCTTTTTCTGTTGCTCTCATTGCTATAGAAAATAGTACGTACTTTGACGGAGTTAAGCAATGGGACCTGGCGCTTTCATGAATTCATCAGTTGAAACTGTTTGACAAGTTCAGCCTTTTACGTCCAAAACAATTTCAGATTACAATCTTCTTATTCGTAAAGAAGCGCCCAAAAAATACCACCGCTTCTAGAGTCTTCATTCGATTTCTTCTCCAGTGACCCAGTTTCTGGCCGGTTATCATACATTGTCACAAGATAAATTTAGACAGGATCTCGTCTAACATTTCGAGAGCTCTAATTTTGGATTGCCACGACTCTGATTAGCCTACTTACAAAAAGTTAAACTTTATTTGCGTAAAATAAGATTGATACAGTAAATCTGATACACTAGGGTACAATCAAGTCAACTTCTTACGATGCTCCAAATTAGAAAATTATAGAAACCATGTTCAATCGAACATCATGTACTGTTACAGTGTAGATTAAAGCTCGTCCCAAAGCTTTGTCTTTCGTTTTAGCTTTCCCGGTTTTGGAATGCTTTCTTTTTTCGCGCTACGGAGTTTATTCTGATGTTGTTCAATCTGACTGAGTATTTGACAGTCCACTTTTTCATGGCATGGACAAATTTCAATAGTTGACTTCACAATTTCCTCGCATTTACCTTTGAGGCTAGCAGGCATTCGTTTGTCATTTGCGCAGTGGCTGCAACAATGTAAACAATTTAGTGTTGGCAAAAAACTGTTTATAGGCTACAACTAATCTTTGAGGTGAGTAGGTTTGCCTGCACCCTGCTAGAAACTACAGAATGTTTACCCTCAACTAATAAATACCTCGTTTTTGATTATAGTTGATTCCCGACTCTTAGAAGAGCTGTAGCCTATTTCATATATATTCTCATTTTATATATATTTAAATTAATATAATTAACACTTTCTGCGAAGACCGGAAAAGATCCAGTGGCACCTTACGCCTTGGTGCACCTATGTTAAAAAGAATGCTAATCGTAAGTGCTCCCATAATTTTACAAAATTGTCTAAACAAAATGTATTCATTAAAATGGCAAATCTCTTCTTTACCACGGGCCTCGCACGTACACGCTGTGCCATCTTTTTGTCAAGCAGTGCTCTTCCCATGACTGCAATTAAATTCCGAAAGGGGCTGCACCAAATCGTGAAATAGGCCTACCACTAAATAATTTATTTCTGTAAATGTGAAAACGACCACAATTTGGGTCCCACCACCCTTTTTGACTATATTTCATTCCCCCGTCACTTACATTTTTCAAAAGTATTAATCATAGTTTATTACAACATTCTTTCTTTGTGAGTATTACCACTCTTGATTAATAGACTAAGATAATCACCATTACATGTACAGGAATTATGGCAGTGCATAAAAAACATTAACTTTCCTTTGCTGTTCACACAAGTGATGGGTGAACTAACTAATATCCTTAACCCCGACGTTAATAACCAATATTATAACCCCTGTCGAACTAACCAATATTCTTAACCCCGACGTTACTGATGGGAGCCCTGCGGGTGCGACGCCGGCAGGGCCAGGTAGTAACTAATAAAAATGAGTAAATTTATTGGTAGTATTGGCTACGGATCACAAATAGAAAGCTGGTAAGTAATCTAAAGTAATCGGTCAGCCGACGCCGTCGATGGCTAATCACGAATGCATCCATTTGACCGTATTCAAAACGTTTAAAGGTTTGCTGGTAGCAAAATAGCTTGATGTCAAAACGTGCAACCAATCCTCCTTTGATTTCGGATTTGTAACCGAGAATAGGTTTATATACAAATTTTGTATCTGCAGAATCGACAATATCGGGTGTCGCATTTTACTCGAAACTGCAGAATTCATTAATCTTTGGTGCAGCGTTTGTGGTCACCCAGAACTCTTCGCATGTTGTTCCGACCTGTCGTGCAATGAACTCTTGACACCGCAGGCTCTTTGGCAACCCCTTTTTATCTATTTACTACCTCTGGTCCAGGTTGTAGAGTATTGCCCGAGATGTGGGGCTTCATGGTCGTCCGCCATGCGCCTATCCCGAGAAAGAGATCAAACAACAACAACCAGATAGGTTTGTGATCAAGCAATACTCACTGGCAAAAGCAATACATTTTGCAGTTCGCTTCTGGATCCAAGTCTGGGCACTGCATATTTTCTGGGCACGGCGGGCATCCGCTGTTAGGCACAGAGATAATTTTATCGCACATTTTCTCCATTTCAGGATTGCTCCATTTACACGCGCTATTCAAAACAAGAAGAATACGTGCGCTTGAGTAATTATAAAAAACACCAAGCGGTGGCCTACGCCTTAACACAGTCTACCCAAATGAGAGTGTTGTGTTCCGTATCAGTGAGTGATTTTGTCATTTGTTAATACTTTTATTTGGAATGTAAAGTTATCTAAAGCTAGATTAATTTTTGATGCAATTTAGAATCCAAACTTGTGATTATAATTTCCATCCAAACTTGGCAAACCGTTTGATTAATGAGCTTGACTTTATGCCTCTTTTTAAATGATTTTAGATACAAAATAGACCGCAAAGCGAACATGCTCAGCCAACCAGGAAACTAGCACAAACATTTGATTAGTCTCAAAAATATTTCTGCAGATTGAAGAAGGGAGGATAACCTGTTTTCGGGTTCAGATCCTTGCCTATGCATCTGATCAGTCACATTAAGATTACAAACAACGTAAACATGCATTCTTGCCGCTACTAGCGTATTTAGGGTTGAGGTTCCATTTGGCCTTGACAACAAAAGCGAATAAAAAATCTTTAATTGGCGTTTGTTCGTAACCTTTTCTTAGATAGGTTTCAACTAAACTTTACCCGCAAAATACTCATTGTTGGTACAAATTACTTGTTTTTGGCAAAATTCTGAGTGACTTCTACTTATGCCTCTTCCTCCCCTCCACTCTTCAAAATTTCGCAATAAATAAGTGCTTATCACTTACTTGCAAAAGCACTCCATCTTGCACAAATTCGCTTTTAAGCTGTCACTTTTGAACACCTTTCTGTCATCATCATTGCTGGATCCCAACTAAAAGCAATCAGTAGTTTTTTAAAGTCAAGCCCAATGATGCAATTACAAGGAACATAATGGTAAGGCAAACTAAACATGCCTGCTGTCCTTGGCGACCTTAGATGGTAAACAGATTGATTAATAAAGAGAATTAATTTAACACATTTGCGCAGAGAGCCTAACACTCGGAGAAAGGGGCTAATTTTTAGGCTATAGTTGCAGGGGTGGATCAACTTGAAAACCTTTTTCGAAGATATTTTGGTCAAGCACACTTTTTCTAAGGTTGTCAACTTAATGACTTTTTTGGGAAGATCAACTATTCGAAAGCAATTGCTTCACCCATTTTGGTCAAACAATTCGGTTAGATTGAGCTTTTAAAATTTATCGGGTTCCGACTTTTCGACCCAAATTTATATCAAAACTCGAAATTTTTCTTCCATTTGCAACTTATTTACTGTGTTTTGTGAAACAAAAATTACTAGAATTCTATATTTCAAAAAAGTCAAAAATACTGCCCGATTGCACTGACGTAGGATATACCAAGTGGTAAGAGAGTGAGAGACAGGCTTGGTACCAAGTAATAACGAAAGCGGGGTATTTGTTGCGCTACGGTTTTTAGCGGGAACTGCAATTTAAATCCAGACGCAAATTTTTCATGTTAAGTTTTTTTGCCGCCTTTGTTTACGTACGACATTAAAACTGAAATGTCAGTAGGTTATATACATTATTTAACGGCAACACGGTTGAGTAAGTTGGAGCGTCATGTTGTGCAGGCAATAGTGTGAATGGCCTTGCATTTAGAGTAGTTGAGTAGTTTTGCCCTCGGAAAAGACACTTTATCATGAGTTTATCAACTCAAACTCGGTAAGTCTGTTCTGCTTTAGCCGTTCATTGACACGATTCTTGCGATACGTGACAACTAAATTATTCACTTACTGCGGATCATTTTTTTGTTTATAACTTCAGTACTGGTTGAGATGTCATCGTGAGAAGTTGTGTATGTTAATTATATACTGTATCTTTTTCGTTTAGTAGGTATGATAAAAAGCGTGACTCAAATGTGGTACACATTGTATGCAAGGCTTTGTTTTGTTGGTTTACTGCGATGTGAGTCACTGGTGGTTCTCATCTCATAGGTACATGGTGTGAACCATATGTGTGTCACATTGCAGAGTACATGTATCGGGTTTTAGCTAATGCAATGTGGCACACATGAGGCTAACACGCTGTTGATTTTTTTTGTTTTAACAGTAGTGTTGTCTATAACAAATGTCGTTTTTTGAACAAAAATAATGTATTTTATATATTCCTAATAACTATAGGGGCCTACTTATATTTCAGATGCTATGTTATACAAACGAAAGTTGTAGCAAATATAATTCAGTAATAGTTTCATTAGATCCTCATACAATAATATAGTTTTATAATATCCTTATACAATAATCCTTTCTATACAAGACAACATTTTAAATCATCTTATATCTCGAAAAATAAAAAAATATATATGAACCACAGGTGGTACACATAGCAGTAAATGGGATTAAGGTGTGAGCCACGTATGGTACACATAGCAAGAAACGCGTTAAGCTGCTACGTCTCTGTAGAAAACAACCCAGAGTTTTCCTTTGGTAAGCATAACGCTTCTGTTGTGACTGTTTATAACAACATAGAAGATCATCGCGACTGCAAAAATTACAGAGGTGTTTCTTTTCTCGACAATGCTAGCAAGATTTTTGCTAGAATAGATTTAAATACCCAGAAGATTGTTGTAAATCGTGTCTATTCAGAGTCCCGACGAAGGTTTATGGATGGCAGCTTCTATGAATCAAAAATCCACTATATTATACGTAAACCATAGATATGACATGACGCAGACGTTTGATTCAGTAAGCAGAAAGAACTTGTTTGGTCCTATCAAAAAAATTAGATACCCGCCAATGCTCGATCGTATGCATGGTGATCACTTTTCATATTATGATGAATATTAACTATTGATGGATGCTCTCAGGATTCTTTCCCTATCAACAGTAGTGCCAAGCAAGAATGTGACGGTTTCAAACTATTTTGGACTGTTTTTCTCGCTTGTTCTATACTTTGCTTTCGAAACAATACTGACGGTGGTGTATTCATACCAGATCTGATAAAAAGCTCCAACAATGCCAAGATCAATACAGTGCTTATCTGAATGATGCTTTTTGATGATGACACGATCTTGGTGCCCACACCGAGGGCGCCACACAGGGTCTATGTCAATGCCGGAAGGTATTGCGCTCTGATACTAAGAACGAAGACAAAAGTCTATGCCAATGCAAAAGACGTTTGCTTTGTCGTCATTGACAGCGTAACTTTTATAGTTGTGAACAGTCTCATTTATCTGGGATCCACCATCAGTAATTCTCGTTTCTTGAAAACAGAAGTAAATCGAAGAATCGACCAGTCCAGATTAACCGTGATCAAAATGCCAGTGTAGGCACGAGAAAGCAAGGCCCCGAAAGAACGCTCGCAGCTTCAAGTATGCCGCTCTCAGCTCGTTACTCTGTGGTAGCAAGACTATGTTAGCTTACACAGCGCAAGATTTTCGCATCAACGTATTTGTTTCGAGATACTCCAAACACATCTTGAGAATGAAATGGCAAGATTACCCATTACGAGGGCACATAGTGGAGAATGTCAAAATACTGGTGTTCGGCGAATAGTAATTATTCGTCAAAAAGTAAAGGATAACTACAAGTAGCCTAACATTTAGAAACAGATTCGTTTCGCAAAGTAACGATTCGAAGTTGTGATCATCTCGCTTTACGGACGAAGTTTTGGATCTTTTGTAGAACACCCCCGCCACCGCTCTTATCCAGTTAGAATTTTTATTTATTGATGGAATTCAACACTGAATTCAGCGATGACAGCTAATATTTTGTCCAAACCCTTATCCTAACCCTAAAATCTGCAGTACTTAAAACGTGGCGGGGGTGTTTTTCTCAAATCTCACATTTTTGCATTAGTGGCGAGGGCTTTCTACAAAAGATCCGAAGTTTTTCTTTTTTTATTTTTGACCTCCAAGTGGAATCATGCTTGTTCTAACTTTACATTGACTCCTTATACCTCTCTTGGCACGTTATAACGTTTTGTTGCCTCTTCCCTATTCTGTGCCCCTGACACTTGACCCCAAACTTTACGAGCGTTGTTGTTATGCATGCTGACATTGCAGATATAAATACACTACTACCACTACTGCGGCTACCAATACCACAACTAAGTTTTTCTCTATTTTGCCACCAATACTTCATTTGCAGCAAAACGCAGGTGAAAAAGAGAAAAGCATTTTTTCTTGCGAGTTTTAATTCGAAACACTGTTATCTGTTGGTTAGTTGGTGACTACCGGCGCTGCAAAGCAAACACTGACTACTACGTAGCAGATGTTCACTGAGGCATTCAAAAATTTTGGAACCGTTATTGAATTGCAATTATTCCAAATATCTCGGCATGTGCGAATAACAATCATTGAGAACTTACTATAAACTACAGCGCTTTTTTCGCGAATGAGAGATACAAGCTCTGATATGTTGAACTCAGTTCACCCTTTTACCTGTTAGTACCGGGTGGAAGCGGTACTTTCGTGGAAGATCGATATGTGAATTGAACTCAACGAATCACTTTAAGTTAAAAGAAGTATGAAATTACAGTATGAAACAGGTTGAAATAGAGAGGACACGACGGCTTTTCACTCAACAATCAAATACCTCGCGAGCCGCGACAGCTTTTCGCTTTTACGTGTCGTTTTGATACCAGCTAATGCCGCTTTGTGATCATAAGTAATGGATAAAAAGTAACGATTAATTTGGGAAAATATTCATTTGGAACCATAACTTCAAACTAACGATTCTGCCCATCAATACAAAATACTCAGTTTGGTCAACGGTGATTAAGTTGGCCAGCTTACGCATGTCGTTAAAAGAATGACAATCTAGGCTATTATTAAGTATTGTGAATGACCTAAAGGCTATTATTAAATCAATTGCACATGGTAATGTGCAGTATATGAATGCAATGATATATAAAACTGACTTGTTCAAGCATTTGAAGCTGCTCTTTAGTTGGGCAGACTGTTCTTTTACAAGTACAATTTGAATGAGAGTCTTGATTTTTTTCTTTTGCGCATTCATCTTGAAATTTGGTTGGCAAATCTTTGCGGCATTTTCTGCAACAAAACTGGAAGATCACCAGGATAATTATTTATTGTAATTGCAACTTAGTCTTTTCTACAGAAAATTAGACATTAAAACATTGGAGCAAATTTATAGAATTGTCGGTTTTCCGAAAGAAGTTTTCAGATACAAGGATATACAATTCTCTGAATAATTGCCATGTTTTTTGTACAATTAAAGAGTTCAATCCTTGTCTTCTCCAACACAAAAAAGAACGTGTTTTTATTACTTTTCCATTCTGCATTTTTATTTGCAATACACTCACTGACAGTAGCATTGCACCATGCAACGGGATTGCTTCTTTATTTCGGTTAATTCTTGTCCTTCCCTAGAAGAGAAGTCTTCGTCTGTTTCGCACTTAATTTTATTCATATCTCCGCATTCACAATTTGGCTCAATTCCACGGTAAGTTTCACATGTCTCGTCGTACTGAGGCAAATTATCTTTACATTTCCTGAAGTGAAAATAGGTAAACGTAAAGTCAACGACAACTATTGATCAATGTATACTAGGGTGCACCATTTGCCCAATATTTTTAAAACTACAGTTTTTACTCTAACTTTTTTACTGGTGAGGTTATACTAGAAACCAACTACTGCAAAATTTGAAGTTTCTTTGAAAAAGTTTCACTCCTACTCCTGGCCATTATCTGATGGGATTTACAGCAATCTTTGATATTATTGCCACTAGGAGGCGCCGTGTATAATGAGCAGCTAAACACTCCATTTTAATTAATGCCCCTGGTTTTTCCAAATCATTTTTAAAAAATCGGTCAAAATTGGTTGAGGTGATACATAAGTATTGGCAATTTTATACAGGTTTTTTGCTCAAGAGCGCCACCAGTGGTGATATCAAAGCGTCTATTATCTCATTAACTACTAATCATAATCAAGAAATAATGGTGTTTAACCCCGTTTTGATGGCTGGACAATTCATTTTTATAATCAGTATTTCACATTTCTTTTACTAAGGAATAGTAAAGCAATTCATCCTTTTTCTGTCAAATTTTTAATAATATGCATCACGGCATGTGCTGTAAACGTTTTATTTCCCACGGCTTGTACAGGTATAGATCAGAGGTTTAAATAAACTTCTTTTTGTGATGAAATGGATCATTTAAGCGTAAGAAAATACGCTCTCACTTTGATTCCATCACTTGTTGACTTGGAAATAACAAGTAGTAGGCTTCCTACAGAGCATCAGGTTTTTCTGTGTTATCTGGGTCATAGTCAATTGCCCCAAAACAATTTCAAAAAAAATGTGGCCAACAGAGCTGTTGAAACTCTGCTTACATTTTACAACATAGCTAGCATACCAACGCTTAACTATAAAAAATGGCAGAAGTTGTTGAAAAATTGTGCACTGAACTGAATAATCTCATGAAAATTCAGCAAGTGCAAGAGCATTTGGTAAGCTAAAGAAAAAATTGAAAATTTGGAAGTACGAATTCAAGAAAAAAAAACAACAAACTTTTGGTTAAAAAATGTTTTGATTTAGGTAAGAATAAAGGAGCTCGCAAGGTTTTGCAATTCGTAATTACAGGCGGTAAATCTTCAATGTCAGGTTGATATAAACATTCAATCAAACATGAAAAAAGAAACAGAAGAAAAGTGAGCAAGAAAGCAATAAAAAGAAATCAAGAAGTCCCGTGTTCTTCATTTTTTAGCTCAATAGTAACGCCTCCCCTGAAAGCAATTGTGGTAAAGACCAGTATGAACCCCCAGCACCAAATGATGAAACAACTGGAAAGCACAGAGGTGCGAAGACTAGTTTAGTGGTAAATATCCCCCCACATATTTTGAGAACACCCAATGTTGCACAAGCTTTAGCTCTCAACAAAATTTCATCAGCTGCTATTTCTGCTTTTATACACGAAATTATTAAGTCAGTAAATGGAGATGCAGCAAGACTTTTGTTTTAGTTACACCAGAACAGAAAGATATGAAGCAGAATCCCTTCAAATCATATGTGGAAGAATTGCAAAATATTGTGAACACTGCCACCGGTAGCCTAAGTTTTTTGGGATGGTAAGTTAATGGCTGCATCAGACGGAACAGGTCAGGAGCAAAGATTACCAATTCTTTTATCGAGAGTTGAAGGAACAAAATTGTTAGGTGTACCAGTTATTCCACACAAATCCTACACCTCGGGGGGTAAACTCATTTCAGAAAAGTCTACTGAGATAATTTAGGATATGGGACTGCAAAAGCAGTTTACCTGGAATGGTGTTTGACACCACAAGCTCAAACAGTGGAGCTCTACCCGCCGCATGTATTGCATTACAAAGCGCTCTTTTGAAAGCTTTCCTCTGTTTTGCATGTCGTCATCACATTGGTAAAGTAGTGCTGGTTCGTGTTTGGAACATTTTAAAGATTAAAGCATCCCAAAGCCCAACAATAAGCATTTTTTTAAAGATTTAGGCCAAATTTTGCTTTGATCCCTATAACAGACAAAAACTTTGAGTTTGATATTTCAGAACAACTTATTAAACAAAAAGATGCAATTAGTTAATTAGGTTGCGGTTGCCTGAAACAACCACGCAGCAGAGATGATCATCAATAATTGGTTACTTTAAACTCTTCTCTACCTTGGTCATGCACTATGAAAGACAATTTTGTGGCATTCAACAGACTCGGTACCTTGTATAAAGCGTGTTGGATTGCGATGTTACTACTCGCCGTCAACATGAATCTTGTGGGTAGCAGAATATTTTATGGAAAGCGAGGCAATTTTTGATGCGTTAGTGATAAATTTTCATTAAACCAAGCTATTGGTGTTACCGGTACCGGAGAAAATTTTGTAGTGAGACTAACAATACAAATCACTGGTCATAAAAATATACTTGATTGCAAACCAAAAAGTTGTGGTTAACTTATCATGTCGCTTTTCTTTTTTGTGAAAAAAAGTAATTTTGGTATTCACTCTACGCGACGAAGTATTTTACATCGTTAATTCATTATTCAATATTCAGTTAAAATCTTTAAAAAGGGAAGTAATTAAAAATTTGTCGCTTTGTGAAATTAGTCATTGTTTGTGACGTTCCATGGAGGTTTGCGACTACGGTACCATCAAGTGATCCAACAAAAGATCAGCTGGTAATTCATTCCTTCCTGAGTTTTCGTATTGTCGATAATATTATTGCTGATGAATCGCTAAATAGCTTTGCAAAGCACATGTGGTATTTGACAGAAGAGCTTGTTCCATTAGTTTTCTTCAGCAATAATGTCAGAAAGTCAACGAAAACTATCAGGAAAAAAGTTGATATCTTTAGAAAATAATGGTTGGTGGATTAAAAAACTTGGATGCGGATATCGAAAACCACAGTTTCCCAAGCTTCCAATGGGCTCTCAAAGACACCTAGACCTTTACATATGAGAAGGCTGGTGATCATTTTTCAAAATTAAAAAAATTGATTCAACATTAAAAAAAGCGGCTGAAAGTTGAAACGACAATCAATTCTATGAAAATGCGAAAGTAATTGTGAATAATATTGAAGTGGTAAGTGATGCTGGGAGCGGGGGGTAACATTGGCCCTAGATTTTCATGGAATTGCTGAAAGTGAGAAACAATTTTAGAACATCGTGCAAGTGGCTAAAAACTCCAGAAAATATCTACCAAAGTGAAAAAATCAAAAAATTTTTTCATCATCATGGTCTTTTGCCATTTACTTTACTTCATTGGCTTGATTATTTCATTGGCATATTTGAAATTTTTTTGAAATTAAATTATATTTCTCTAACTTTGTTTGTCTACAGTTGTACACTATTATTTGTTTTTTACTTAATAGCTTGGTAATAAAGTTTTTTTTTTTATTTGCCATATTTATCCTCTATTCACGAGAAAGCGAATTGTATCGCTATGTTTTGGACGGGATGTCCGCACTCGCTTGGGAGCTGCCATTTCCGAGGTGTCTGGGCCACCTGTCTTCCACATAAAGGTGGGGCGTCCCGTTAAGTGCCTTGCCCAAGGACACAACAAGCGAACTTGCCGGCTTGTTTTCTACAACCTCCCCAAAATGCCGAGCGCCAAGCAGGAGAGCTGTGGATACTATTTTTTAAAGTCTTTTGATATAATTCGACAATGGGAATGAACCCCAGGTCTACCGACTGCGAAGCGGACGCTCTAACTACTACACCATCGTGTCGGTCATTGTTAGCTTGATAACGTTATGTTTAACCAGACCTAGCACCGAACTTTTCACCTGATTTTTCAGCTCAAGTGTTAAACAATTTTAGTTTGTTAAAACAACACCAGCAATAATCAAAATTTCCATCTTCTAAGGTGAAATATGAACAACTTTGATTAGTGTCCCCTAGTGAAAGAAATGTCAAATACTGATTATGAAAATAAATTCTCCAGCCATCAAAATGGGTTTAGTCACCATTCACACTAGACTATGACTAGCAGTAAATGGGGAAATAGACGCTTTGTTATCACCACTGGTGGCGCTCTTGAGCAAAACCTGTATAAAATTGGCAAAAATTATCTATCACCTCAACCAATTTTGACCGATTTTTATTTACATGATTTGGAAAAACCAGGGGCATTTATTGAAAATAAGTGAAGTTGCTCTGGCGCCTCCTAGTGGCAATAATATCAAAGATTGCTGTAAATCCCATCAGACAATGGCCAGGAGTAGGAGTAAAATTTTTTCCAATAAACTTCAAATTTTGCAGTAGTTGGTTTCTAGTACAACCTCACCAGTAAAAAAGTTTGAAGATTTAATAAAACCTTAAGGCAAATGGTTTGCTCTGGGATATACCCGTGCTTCTTCCGGCTAGAGTGGTTAACCTCCTCACCTCTCTACCAACAAGGCCTCCACCCAGCAGGCCAGCATATTGTTAGAAGTGACAATTTTGATACCAACCAACGGCAGTCTGCCTTGTTGGCAGTGCAGCACCAGGCTGCAAATTGAATTCATGACAGGTTCGAAATGACCTGCCGCTATATCCAAGTCAAAGCCGCAGCCTTGGTTTGTTTTTAGTAGATTTCAGTTTTAAACGTTTTTTATTTGCCATATTTATCCTCTATTCACGAGAAAGCGATGTATCGCTATGTTTTAGACGTTAAGTCCGCACTCGCTTGGGAGTTGCTATTTCTGGGTCACCTGTCTTCCACATAAAGGTGGGGCGTCCCGTTAAGTGTCTTGCCCAAGGACACAACAAGCGAACTTGCCGGCTTGTTTTCCACAACCTCCCATAAATGCCGAGCGCGAAGTAGGAAAGCTATAGATATTATTTTTAAAGTCTTTTGGTATGACTCGACAAGGAAAATGAACCTCAAGTCTACCGACTGCGAAGCGGACGCTCTAACCACTACGCCATCGCGTCGGTCATGAACAAATGTAATATTTTCATGAAGCTAAAATTTTACCTCTCTGTACATTGGCCTGGTTTTCTAATGTACAGTTTGTTATGGAACGCGATGACTTTATCGAGTACTTTTCATGCAGTTTTTCAAATAATCAAGTTTTGAAAATAAATAATGCAATCGGTGGTCTAAATTTTACTTCAGCAAGGATGAAGAGTGGTTTTATTTTCTTGCCGAATATGCTCACAGCCTCAGACGCTATAAATAAATTGTGATTATTGCCGTTTGATGTTAAGCATACCCGTTCTTTATCGGATTACAGAAGAACTATGAAGCAGTTATTAAAAACAAAAATAAAGCAAGCCAAAGCTATGCTAAATATAGAATATGCAGTCTCAGGCCTATATCTGTTTAAATCTACAAAAAAGCAACAATTTCCCAGTGCCATCAATTGCGAAGGGATCTTTTCAGCAAAAAATTAGTTTTGGCGCATGTTAAGTACATGGGTATCTTAATTTGTTTAAGGAGAAAATACATTTGGAGAGCCTCTAATGTTTTAGTTTCCAATACAGAGGTGATTTTCATGAAATTTGGTTGTTGAACAAATAGCATACTGTCTTATACAATTGCGTAATGAACTGTTTACGGGAACGCCGTTCCATAATGAAGAACTTCAGCAACTTGAACTTCTGCAATTTGGTCCATTACAATTGTTAACTTGATGACACTATTGACACTCATATTCATCCACACCAACAAAAAAGGTAGAGCATGACGTAAGACTCTTTCCTGGTCTGGGCGATGACGAAATATCGATGAAAATATAGGATTGCACGGTAGATAACGACAGTTAATTATAACCTCCAAATTTCTGGTTTTGGTCAAACTTTAAATTTTCTTGTCGCTCAGCTGACAGTCGCTTTTTACAAGGTTTAAACAATGATCGATTTCTTCATTGAACGCTTGGCTCGGTGTAAAGGAAGCAAAGCATTACAACTATGTGTTGACTGTAAAAAACAATGTCTGACACCCTGCAAGGCAGTTAGGTTCCTAATTGTGACAAACAATGATTTGTAACAGTTTAGGAAATTGTTACATTATTCTGAGTAGAAATATGATAGCCTAGTACACATTTTATTTTAAAACGTTTCGCTTTATACTCAAAGCATCATCAGTTGTAATTAAAATGTTAAGCACGTAGAGAGATGATGCTTTCAGTATAAAGCGAAACGTTTTGAAATAAAATGTTCACTAGTTTGCTGGCTATCATGTTTCTACTCAAATTAGTAAAGAAAGCTCATTTTCATGCTCCTGTTATATCATTATTGCGTAACTTTGATCTATATTTAGCTAAAAGCTGTGTACGTGACGTGACCTTTGCATACAATTTTTTTTGATAGCTTGTTCTCAACATTTCAATTATAAGATTGTGATGAGAGCATAACTTTGGTCGGTGATGAAATCTGCAATCATGACATCGTGCTGTGACCAATTATTATTTGTATTGCAAGGGTCTCTAACAGGGATTGGTAACTTTTTTGCACGTGGGCCAAATTAGTCTGTCGGTCGAAATTGCTGCGGGCCGGAGTGCAAAGTCTTTTCGAGATGAGGATTTTTTTTGTTTCTTCTTTACTTGAAGACCTTCTTTTGGAAAAACAAGCTTTGAAAAGTGCAATTTGTTTTGCAAGTTTTTTTCCAAATCCTTTGTTGAAATCGCTGCGTTTTTTCGCTGCTTTTAAACCTTTTTCTTTGAGATCAGATCACATTTTCGAAAGTGATTGAAGAATATGCTACAAAAGTGGGTGCCGCGGGCTGTACATTGCACGCCTTCGATCTAAAACATAAGAACACTCTACGCTTACTATAGTTACATGACTGAAATCTTTAATTACAGAGAAAGAGAGAGAAGAAAGAGAGAGGTTAAGCCGATGTTAATTTGCGTCTGTTTATCTTCCTAAAAAGTGTTTGTTGCTGAAAGTCTTGAGACTTTGGGCAAGTCCTGGTTTCAGAACATTTGTTAGCAGTGCAGTTGAGAGTTGAGTTTGTTTGTGAATACGTTTCCTGTCGTTCAATCAGGAAGTGGTGTTAGTCAATTGAATTTGGAAGGTTATATTTCAGACAAGAAGGAAAACTTTTCTTTCCAACTTTTGACAACGATAAAATTCGGCTATTCGCAAAGAGCGGAGTTGTTTCCATATGTTTTTATAGAGAGATGAAGCAGCAAAATGTGAAAATTTTTCATACAGGTCTTGCTGTGCTACGATTACTAAAGAATGTTTTATTTTCAGATTTACTGCATGTAAGTTAGTCCTTCGCGCTGATGAAATCCCTATGAAAAATACGGGCGTTTCATGATCTGTTTATTTCGTTTAATACGATTCTGTTTATAATTAACGTTATCAAAAATTAATGAATTATTTACTTGCGGCTGAAACAGCAAGGTCTTACTGGAGTTAGCAGTTGGCTCGATTGTTGGAGCGGTACGCTACGTCGCCTCAATTTTACTATAAGTATCGATTACAGAACCGAAATTCTATCATGCGACAACCATTACAATCTAAACATGACTTTGGTGGAAAGTGAATCGAGGGGTTAAATTCAGTTTCAAAGTGTTTTAAACCCTTAGTCTCCATAGCCGACAACGTGGTCGAGTGGGTTGGAACCCATTCACTATGATGATGATCGCGCGTTCGAGCATCACGATGGCAACATTGTTGTGCATTTAGAAAAGGTGGCCTACCTGGAGGCAATTTTCCTCTGCTTGTTTGAACTGCTTAATTCAGGCAGTGCACTGGCAATCTCAAAGTGTATCGCCCACAACGGTGTTCTATGCATAATCGACAAATGGTTTTCTAGTGACCGGGAATATAATTATAAGACAAAAAAGATGACACCTGTACCAAAAAACATACATATACACATAAGATTTTTTTTATATTATTTTTGTTACTTAATCAAAAACTGCTGGGCGCAAAAATACCAAGCTAAGCACGACTGATCACCACAAAAAGATAATTTTTGTGAGGGGTTGGTGGCGTCATGACAACGTCACATCCCATGTAAAAGGCAAAGTTGGTACAATTGATTATTACCGCGAGATAAGTGTGATAAGGGATTTATTGACGTCATGATGACGTCACTACCAAGATTATTTATTCAAAAATGGCATTTTCGATAGAGGGATGCCATTTGGAGCTTAAAATAAAGCCAGTACTCGACTACTGAAAAATAATTTCCACTTTTTTGCTATCAACCATAACGTCATGATTACCAAATAATTGTAAAAATGGTTTTCCTTGATTTCTTAAGACATGCTGACCATAGAAACATCGTTAAGCCATTTTGTGCCTGAGCGTCTTTTAAGCTCAACTCTTCCAAAACTACTAGACTTACAAACTCTAAACTTAACATCATTTATCACCACACCAAGATAAATGTTACAAGGAGATTGATGAAGTCACATATGACGAGACATTTTTAAAAAATTGCAGTTTTTGAAGGAGAAAAGCGATTTTTGGCTAAAACATAAATAAGCCAGCGCCCAACTTGTCAACTTCAAGAAATATCATGTTTTTAGGAACTAATATCACGTCATAATTAAACACTGATTCTAAAATATGTATTCTTCATTTTCTCAAATAATACTGAACGTAGCAACACGGTTGAAAGTATTTTTGGAAGATATTTACAATGCACTTCCGCTAAAAGTAATTCTCCAACATTTTATGCGGCATCAAGATGCAACAAGCGATTATTCATTTACGTAGTTTTTAAGCATGCTCTCTGATGTCTGAATCTTTGTAAAAAGCACTGTTATCTCATAATCTTAAATGATATCACAATGGTTACCACTACATAGTGAGAACAGCAGCAGGCAACAAAATTATCTTCTGTCACTTTGATAGCAAACGTAAATAGTAAAGCCCATTAAGCTATTGATATTTGTAATTGATCGGTCGGGATTAGCGGAAAAGTTAAATGCAATAAAATCCAAAGTTTAAGAAAAGATCAATGTAAAACAATTATAGCATCAATTTGTAAAACTGAATTTAGAGGAAACTTTTTTCTTAAAAATAGCACAATAGGCGCCTAATGGAATAGAGTTATGACTTTAGGAAAAGGTATGGCTATTTTTTTCGCTTTGGCGGAATCAAAGCAAACAGCGCAGCTAGAGATGTACCGATACCACATTTTAAGCCGATACCGATACCAACATTTAGAACCGATACTGCCGATACCATCGATACTTTTTTATCTATTGAGCACCAACAATAAAAACTTTGTAAGCAGTACCAAAGAATGCATTTAGTAAATCTAGCTCTTTATTGCATTTTGAATTTTTTCTTGGTAGGCTACTTATCTATTATTATTCATCACAATATTATTGCAAATCTGTAAAAGAAAGTTGAAGAAATCTAGCAGTACTTTTTTATAGCAAAATACTAAAGCGGTGGATTGAACATCATTATTCAAAGAAAATAGGCTTACCTCACAACCATAAAAGATTAAAAAAATAAAATGAAATGAGAAAGTAACAATGCCGTAACCGAAGAAAAAAATAAGCTTGACAGCATAATCAAAACACCTCGGCAAGTGAAAATTTCCCATAGACGTATTAATAAAAAAGTATTAGCCAGTTGCAGCTATTATCAAACAAACAGCACTGACAAGTCAAAACTAAAAATATTTATTACTAAACTACAGCTTTACTAGCAAAAAAAGCAGCTTGGTAAGTCAAAACTGAAAAATGTGTATACCATACTTAAAAGAATCAAAACCATCCACAAACTGCACACTCTTTTTATCAAACAAACTGCCCTCATATTAAAGTCAAAACTAAAAACTTTCTCATCACCCCCTCCTCTCAAAAATTCATTGCTACATAAATTGCAGATAACTTTTTTGGCATCAGTAGCTTTAATATTAAAAAATTCCCATACAATGCTTTTATTAGAAGTAATTTTTATTAACCACTGCCTCTGAAGCTAAAAGAGAAACTAAAATTTATAGAGTACTTTTAATATGTATGTTTATATAAACACAATATTGAGGACTGCACGATGTTTGGATCCGCTTTGGAAGGCCCCCTCCCTCTGATCATTATTGAAACATTACAAATCGTTAATTATGTTACAAATCCAATCGAGTTCCAGGGGGGAACAAAAATTTTTAGTATTTATACTATGAAAAAATAAAACAAAAAGTTTTTATATCTATTTTGTGCTTAAAAAGTATTGGTACATCTCTAAGCGCAGCCAAAGAACTTAATACAGTGCTTCCTCAATTATCCGTACCTCGTTTAACCGACATTCAATTATCCGGTCGCTCTATTTTGCTACAACATTTTAAAATTAGATTGTTTTTAACTAAATGTTGCAGGAATAGTTTCCTGGGAAACTTTACGCTAAATCCCAATAAAAAATCTAAGCTAAAATACTGCACTGTCGCCGAAATTTCTGTGGAAGAAAACGCAATTAGTTCAGAGAGAGTGTTGAATGATGGTTTCGTTGTACAATTTGCCGCACTAAACAATAAATTGACGACCTCTGATATTGATGGCTGGTTTCATGCTGATGGGCCAGGTTATGAATATCTGGATGAGCAGGGAATAGTTGATCTTGTTTCAGTAGCAAAAGGGAACGAATGTGATGAAGAAGAGGATGCAGACGAGAATACACAACATTCAACGCAAAAAGCACAATGCTCTTTATCTCGTGAAAAAGCAATGCAAATGTTTGATTAATGCCTAACGTGGCTCCGTATTCAGCTGTAGGCAACAGTTTCAAACACTTCCACATTGGTACGACTTCGCGAGTTTGCTGCTGAAAAACGCGAATCTTCCCGCAAACAATCTACAATTGATTCCTATTTTAGTAGATCTAGTGCTGCAAGTTAAGCAGGAAATTTCTTAAAATATTGTAATGTTGAACTTCTATTACTTTTTAAATCATGAATGTGATGTGTTTTTGTTTGTTTTTGTTCCCTTGACTTAAACGTTAAAAATTCAGTTGTCCGGCTTTTTGCTTATCCGTTCAGATTTCTGAAAGTATTATCCCAACTAGACCGGATAATCGAGGAAGTACTGTATTACAAATATAAATTCAAACGGAGGGCACCAAATTGTAAAATGACCCTACCATTAAATAGGTAGCTTATTTTTTTTAATTGTTAATACGACCGCCATTTGGGCGCTATTATTATTTTTGACTGTCTTTTACTCCCTCCTAACCAGGGATGTGAAAGCGGTTATTTTTCAAGCGCTTCCGCTTCCACCAACAAAAAAACGAAAAAACGACCGTTGACAATTTTTTTTTAACTTTTGTGGCTTTGTAGCCTGCCTTCTCCTACACTTCATCATCTTTTAGAAAACAAAAACCTTCATCTACTACTATTACTTTACTTACTTCGCTTGAGCTTATTGTTTCGAACTACTCTATGTTTGTTTTTCTTAGATATCAAAACTCGTGCTGAATGTAGAACTGTGCTTTTCAATCTTTTTTGTCATCGCGGAGCCCCTAATGTACTTTCGCGTTTGTCACGGAACTCCCCACTAACAAAAATTTAGAAATCACGAACTGTTTGCAAGAAAATCAAATATTTCGTTACTACAACTCAAAAATAATTAAACACTTCAACAAATAGACAGTTATTACAAGTTCCTTCACTACTTACAACTACTTTTACAACAGTTAATCTAATGCTTCTCAGATCTAAACCGTATGATTCCATATTACAGCTCTCGACAATAACTTGTCGTCACAACAACAAATTGCACCGTATAGCGTTGATTTTCCCTCTCTATCCTCAACTAACTCTGACTTTGAGTTAACTTTAACTCTAATCATCATTACGGACTTTCTATCCGTCCCCAAAACACGTATTGACTCCGATCTTTTTGGATAGTGAAGTGCAAAATTTCTGTCGTATATGTATTATGTACATGTAAAGCGATCAAAATTGAACTGTACCAATCAACAGCCGCCTCAACGTGGTGGTGCGGTCCCCGACCCGTTTGGGTTGGGTCAAAATGGCTGTTGGCCTTTCCGAGGGTCCCAGTTACCCCTGGCACTCCCCTCACACAAACCATTTTTTCGCCATGCAGCCCTCTGAACGATCGCAGAAGGGCAGCACGCAGCCTCTTTAAAATTGGCCTGTCTTCTCTCTACTCCTGTCTTTTTCTTGCCCGTCTTCTTATTCTTCTCCTTCTCCTGATGAGCGGCAACGTTCATCCTAACCCTTGCCCTGTCTTTCCCTGTTTAGTGTGCGCTGGAAATGTGACCTGGCGGGGTAGGTCAGTGCAATGCTGCACATGCTCTAATTGGGTTCATTTAAAGTGCTCACTAGTCTCCGTTTCTAGATTCAGAACTCTTGGCAGCTCTCACTCCTGGAGCTGCCCTCCCTGCTTTTTTTTGAGATCCCACACCTACCAGCACTGTGCCTTCCTCCTCGGACTCCTCCAGCTGGTATACCTTCATTGCTCAATCTGGCCCCCTTCTGCTAACGCAGCACTTGCACCCCACCCTCGCCTTCAAACCTCTTATCCTTTTTCCGTCCACTTTGTATCTTCTCCCTCTGCGCCCTCACCACCGCCTCATGCTCCTGGATGTTTCTCTGTACCTCCTGCTTTCTCTTCCCCTCCCTGACTCCCTCAGGGTTCTTCAATGGAATGCTTGGGGTCTCCAAGCCAGGAGCACTGAACTGCTACACTTTATTTCGTCTCATCCCGTTGACCTTATATATATCCAGGAATCGAACCTTAATTTATCTTCCTCTTTTTAGATCCTTGGATTCTCTGCTCTGCGATCCCATGGCACCCACTCCCGATCTGGTATTTTTTCCTACTGATGTCGCAGACGCTAGCGGCAGCGTCATCATTTTCGTCAAGCAGGGCTTATCCTTCTCTGAGCTTTCTACCTCCTTTATTTCTTCGCTTGACCCCTACTCTGATTATATAGAGGTCAACATCTCTCTAAACAACTTCTCCTCGCTCTCATTTCTTAATGTTTATGCTCCCCCTATTCGTTCTTCTACGAAGGATAGCAGAACCAATTTTTTTTCTTTCTCCATTCTTCCCTCCTATGTGGAAGCGGAAGCGGTGAATTTTTCTCGCTTCCGCTTCCGCTTCCACAGAAAAAAGGACTGCTTCCACCACTTCCGCTTCCACACTGCTCCTAACGCTTTTTAAAAGCATGAGTAATAGCCTATCTGTCTTGATTAATGGACAAAGGTTATATAACGTTCACAGGAACTATGGCCTACCTTTACTAAAACTTTCGTTGTTGCTCTCACAAATGTTTGAACGATGAACCCGGCGCAGCTGTCATAATTGATGCGTTTTAACTTGGCACAGGTGATGGCATGACCTGCCGAGGTAAATCGCACTATACTTGGGAGAAACATTTTTTCTATTTTGTTTCATAATAGCTTTGTGGAGCTACCGGGATCAAAGCTAAAAATTTTGCAAAAAGCAAGGACCCTTTTAACTACTCTGGATACGTCCAAGCAGGGAGAAAAAAACATGCTACATAATACGTAGCCAGCAGGGACTTGAGAAAGTTTCAGAGGAAATCGAAAGGAAAAACGTCCCCATGTAAAATCACACACCATGTGGAAGACATTTCTGCTTCAAAATATCTTAATGCTGGAAATGCGTTTTCTACTTCCAAACTAAGGAAAACGTACCGTCCCCTCGGGTTTGCGTAAGCAATGAACGCAGCACATAGACCTAAGGCGTAGCCAGGACCTAAATATCATAAATCTTATTACGGAAAGGTGTGTAGCAAGTCGCGAAAATTGGATGTGCAGAAAAAACACAAACTTTTTGTTACTGTTTGCACGAGTGCCAGATGGGTGAAGCCGGCTTGGCGGCTAAACCAATATCTTTAACCCTGACGGGGCCCCGCGGGTGACGCCGGCTGGTTTTATATTATTGTGAGTCACACTAAAATTACATTGTGACCAAACATTGGAGCCAAACTATCACTTTCTGTTGCTCAAAATGCATGTATAATTTTATTACGTCAGCAGCGATAGCCAAGTGACGTAACGAACCGTTCTATTACTGTCTTGGTGTTACATTTTTGTAGCCTTGCAGAAGGTTTAAACGTCAATCACCCTGCATGTACCAGTGGTAGAAATACACTGCATTTTATACTGAAAACTTTGAAGCTGGTCTGGAAAAGCTATTCCAAATATTTGCATTCATTAGTATAGCTACAAGCAAATTTTGGAGGATGTCAAAAATGTATTTTTGCAGTCTTAGTGTTACTTAGTTTTGTTAGACGAATTTTTTTGTTGATCGATTTTCGAACACCAAACTTTGTCAATCTTCATCTCAAATCTATTCAATTTTGACAGATCGACGTTTTGTAGCTGCTATACCTGATAATGCCCTCAATCCTTGATTAAGTTTAAGAAAGTTGAGGGGATCATGGCTCCTGTAAGCCCCCTAGCCACACCTATGTAAACACCCGTTATTACTTACGAGCAATAACAACTTGTCGAACACTTTACTTCCCTCAGTCTTTCACAAAATTCTTCCGTACAATCATCGCTGATACAAGCGTAGTCCTCCTCGATCGACGGATCTCGATAACACTGATCGGGATCCTCGCTGCAGCACACGCATGAGCAGTAAGCTCGTTTCTGCATGAAGCATTGAATCGTTATTGAGCAATCAGGAAAGTAACTAGAATTTGAATTCGGCAATGGAAAAAGTAATGCTTGGTAGTTTTATAAAAGACCCAAAAATATTTTCAATTTTTTTGATGTTGTCTGTATAAGTGAAGATTTTTTTGAGAAGAAATTCACAAGGATATGTTCTTTCCTCTTCCACGACTCTTTTTTCCTTTCTCATTGCCCCCTTTTTCTGCTCCCACCCACTTTTTTGGGTGACAAGAAGATCACGTGTAGGCCTACAGGGCAGTGATTTAAACACCATTAATTTCATTTCGTATAAACTTGGGGTTTTTGGAGATAGCAAGAGCCAAAACATTAATTTTTTAGAAAAGTTTTTCTTTCAACAAGCAACTACATGCGAGTTCAATCCTAGTTCTGCAAAAAAATCATCTTCATATAGTAGCAGCCTTTATGGAATTCGAGTGCACAAAATAACCCGTCTTCACCGCTCCCAATGTAAGCCACCTGCATGCAAAAGCAAGTGGTTATCAAACTACTTACCAAGAACGGTGTATTCCTTTCAGGCTTTGCATCTAACCAGAAAATGAAAGTCCAAACGAAAATAGCAATAGAAAGTATTTTCATGATCTTTTACTTGCTCTAGTTTACCTAAAAATTTAACTGGCTAAAAGCAGAGCTATGTCTAATCTCGATAATACTTATGGGTTTGGGTGTGTAAACCTCTCTTTTAAAACAACATTTTTTTAGAAACTTTTGGGTGCCTTTTTCCTCCCCAATCATAATTGTTGATGTAGCAATTTCTGATCAATTGTTGGGCAAAAAACAACAACTTTGGGCAATATTTTTGCCACATTGCATGTAAACTAAGGATAAAAATTATTTGGATACCTTAAAATAGGTGAGCTGCAATCCATGCCCTTCGTATTTTTGGAACAATTCAAGCTTCTAAGTTAGGCTGCTGTTGTATTTGTGAATTGCTTTCCTATTTGAAAGCTTGCGACAGAAAACAATTGGCTGACAGATCTCAAAACGGTATTTTTTAACCGCATTGTTGAAAAACCGTCAGATTCTTAGCAAAACAACTTAATTAATGGCATTGAAGTATAAGTCTATCTGTTAATTAGTTGAAGTGCGTGCGGCTAGACCAGGGGTGGGCAAACTACGGCCCGCGGGCCGCATGCGGCCCTCGAGAGCAATCTGTGCGGCCCGCGAAGACTTTTTGAAACTTTGCCATTTGTAAATAAATACGACAAGGGGATTGACAAGGCGCAAAAGTGACGGTGTTCTTAAAAAAATGGTAATCGCCCCTATCTTAGACGGAAAATGCGTCAGAGCCTACAATTGCCCCCAATCAGGCATTTACTGTCTACGAAAAGGTGAAGACCTTTTTTTTTTTTTAGAGACACCGCCGATTTTGCGCGCTGAGATACCACATTGCCAGAGGATTTCGCCAAATTGTGAACTAATGCAATTTCTTCTGTATCATGCAGCTGTACGAGACAACAAGCCCTGGCCCTCGACCACCCTCGAAATGGTCAATGCGGCCCTCCGGCTAAAAAGTTTGCCCACCCCTGGGCTAGACCAAGAAATCATTATCAAATAACCACATAAGAAAAGGGTTCGATGAAGTAGCGTTTATTTGAACTAAGAGTATAAACAAAATGTTCTAGATAAGTCGCTCAACACTTAAACAATTAACAAGGAGCTATTTGAAAAAGCAGTTAGTTCGGCTTTTTCACGGAAGTTTTACTTTTTGAGTCTTACCACATTTTAAAAGCTTTTTCGTTTGAAAGCGCTACTTAAAAATAAACAAACTTCACTGAATCTGTGTACGTTCGGTCAAACTGACAAAAAAGCTATCGGCAGTAGTAACACTGTTTATTGTAGCCTATTTCTATAAAGGAGGAGAGTGAGGATGAATATATCGCAAATACAGCTATACACATAAAATTTCATTTAACAACTCGTTGGCAATATTTTTTCTGACTTTTATCTACTACACGAGCTCTAAAGAACTACTGCATAATTATTGTGTGGCACAGTAACTTGATCAAATCTTTGCAATATACCTCCACTTTTATATTACGACAGTTCGCAGTCGTCAGCCCTGAGGCGAATCAGTAAGATGGTGACAGCGCAAAAGAAAGAATCCGCAACGCAGAACTAGAATGCCCGCTGGCCGGCGGAGAGCTTAAAAAACGTGAGAGCAGGTCGACGTGTCCATTTCTGCGTTGCCGGCTCGATAACGTAGTAATTCGATTTAGCATCTGCTGCAGTGGCGTATTTAGGGGAGTTTAAAGGACCATAGCCCTTCAAATGGATTAATAATAGCAAAACATTAAAAAATGTTTTTCATGTATGTTTGGAGATCGAAATTGTCGAAATTCTTGCTTTGAAAATGTTAATCTCCTATAGAAATTAAAAGATTTTCGCGTCTGATTGAAAACCAAAGGAGGGAAAAATCGCGTTTTTAAAAAGTTGATCTCCAAGCCGAAATCAAAGGATTAGTTAAATAAATGGTCACCTAAAGCTAGGCTAAGCAGATACGATCAATGAGAAATCAAAGGATTTCAGCTGTTCTAATTGCTCCCGCCAAACTTCATTTCAAATGCGCCAGTGATTGGTAGCGATTAGGGGGGCCAGCGCTGTGCAACCGATGGGTCGCAAAACATTTTAAAGTCGATTTCGCAAAAATTGATCAAGAAACGGTACTCTGGGGCCAAAATGGGCCAAATAATCGTTTCCGTCAAGTTGACTTTCAAAAAAAACTCTCCAAATTGATAGTGGTACCCCAAAAATGACGTCAGTGATAAATGGGCGGCCAGCTGAAAAACTCTTTTCACGTCAAATTAATCGGAGTTTAATTGTTTCGACAGCTAATACAAAAAATTTTACTTCTGCAATGCGTTCAGCTGTAGGCTTAAACAATGACCCAATTACGAAAACTTGAAGGGGAAAAGCAAAAACTGATGACGTAATGACGATTTCGTCACAAGTGTAAACATAAAGTCACTACTTTTTGCACTCCAGCCACCAAAGCCACAATTGCGAAATCAAAAATCTCGTTGGTGGTACAGAATTTTAATAAGGCTTTGAAAAAAAGCTGTTGAGCCATAAGCTTTTCGTGACGCATATATTAAAATTGTAAAACCATTACTTCAATTCAATATTATCACATGGGCCAAGTGAAAAAATTTCGGCGAGACGTTTTGAATGTTGGCAATCTGGCTTGGTCTAAAGTGGAGTCGCCAAACCTTTTTCCTCGTCACAAAACTGCTGGCATAAAATGAATGTTTTTGAGCCATTTTCATGCTTAAACAAAAAGGCTGCTGCTGACGGTGTTTAGCTTGAAATATTGCCGTTTGCATCAGTAAACGCCAAAACAGAATAAAAAATCATGCAAAAACTTTAACTACTGATGAAGTCAGTTAGTTTTAACAGTTGCCTATTTCAAAAACAACTGTTTCAGCAACTTTGATGGCAGTGGAGATGATCTCCGAAAAAAAAGGTCATTGCCCCTCTAATTCACAGGTGCTGGTCTGCATAGCTGTTAATATGGACCAGTATTTCTCAACCTTATTCGGCATGCAAACCCATTTTCAAAGTACACAGACGTCTGTGGCCCACCCAACTTACCTGCTGGGGCCCACCGTTTGAGAGCCGCTGAACTAATCATTTACCTAAAAACAGCATTTTCCTGCCTGTTGGGTCATTTTTTTGAAATAGATCACTTCCGGAAGGGAGTAAATCCCACCGCTAGAGAGCAATTGTAAGTCCAGGTCTACCTGTCATCTTCCTCCTACCAATGGCGTAGCAGGCTTTAAATTTTTCTTAAATATTTTATAATCTAAAAGCGAAAGTTTGACCAAACTTATGATTTTTAATTAACGTATTTACAAGTTTTTGAGGAAAATTTTGCATCTAAGTTGCATAATATGTTTTTGACTGCAATTTGTAATCCATTGCTTTAGTCTACGATTGCGCCGTAGACGCAGAAATGTTTATAAAATAGCTTGAAACGGAAATCGGGTCAAAGGTAATATAGAGGCCATAGCCCTTTTTTCCCCCTCTGGACTATGCCTGTGTTCTCTTCAATGACCTAAATGTAAGCAATGACGTATGCTCGAAAAATTTTGATACAGTTAGCTTTTATAGTACTTCGTAAAGTTGAAGCAGCAAACTAAAAAAAATTAGCTTAGCTTAAAATCGAGTCAAAAATAAACACTAGAGCAGGTGTGCAGAACCTGCAGGCCAAATGCGGCCGGGACGTGAAATTTTGCGGCCCGCAGAAAGATGTGATTTGTTGCACGCGTCCAAAGACTAAGCGTTTTAGGTGGATGCCTTTGAAATTCAGCCCTTGAAAGACAGATTTCGCCATTTTAAGATTGATCTCCCGAACGAAAAAAGAATGTCAGCTTTATTTTGTGACTGAAATTGGCAAAAAAGTTACTGTGAAAAAATGATCTCAAAAATATTTCTTCTAGTTTGTTTAGTGATTGTAACTGACAAAAGAGCCCATGCCAAAACGTTGATCTCTTAAAAAGTCTTCGAATTTGTGCCTTCCATACCAATATTCACTTGAAAATCTCTGGTTGGCTAGTGGAATCTTCCACTACCGGAAAATCGGCTTGTCTGCAAAAAAAGTTGCAAACCCCTGCATTGAAGAATAAAATCAAACTTTACACAAAACAAAGACTTCAAACTCATTTAGACTTTTAAAAAATGCATTAAATTTTACAGCTTATAAAAGTGTATATTTTTTTTACATCTTGCAGGAGTTGCAAGGTCCCCAAAATATGCCAAATGGGCCATGGGATAACCAAGAGAATAAATGCCATGCGTAGAGTAATTGACTCAGCCAAGATTAAAATAAGTCCTGACGCTAAAATCAATGCAGCGCCTAAAGCCAAGTGTGCCAGCGACTCTTTTATACGGCGGTCTTGAAACATTTCAAAAACAGTTCGTAAGCTCAGGTTTGCTTATGACGAAATTTTACAGTCTACCTCCAACGTGTTTGGCTCTCGCTCTTCACCACTAACTTGATTGACTCAATCTAAAAGAGAGCAACGACCAATGGAAGGTTTCTATAAAAGTTATAAACACACAGAAAACGGCATGCTCAACTTAAATCAACTAGAACTAAACTCATATAGCTTATTACGTAACGCATAATGCGTCACTGCTAACAAAAAAATGTCAACTTTGGGTTTGTATTCGCACCTTCTTTGAGATATGCTCTATCGCAAAGTTCTCTGGTAAGTGCCAAAAACGTCTAATTCGAGATCAGTTTATTTGAATTATTTAACATCTGTTCTCCGTACAACAGTACACAAAGGTTGTTTCCAACTTCGACTTAATTAGTGCAAAAAAATAAATATCGAATCGAAATTGTCTGCTACATTATCGTGCAGGCGAACCAATCAACACTGCTTACGCAGCAGACTTGAAAAGATTGCCAAAAGCTTTAAATTACTCACGCAAAACCGACACGCAATGCATTTTAAGAGACAACATCAAATTAAATCAATTGGCGAGCGAGGGCAGCATTGAAAGAAAAATAGCTTATGCCACGCCAAGTCGTTGACGTTGACAAAATTTTACAGCCTGCATGATTATCCATCTTATTTTTCACATTGCCAACCGCCTTTATTTGATTTATTTCATTACAACTTCATTCAACAGTTGGGTGTTTTTTATTATTTTTGTTATAACCGGTCGAAGTCGATTGTTATAACCGGGCCAAGAGTAAAATAACTCGTCAACTGGAAAGACGCAACATATTGCTAACCTGGGGCCAGATTTTAAGCTCCTATTCTTGCCACATCCTTACTGGAAACTCGCAAGCAATTTTTGATTAAAGATTACCGTTTTCAAAAAAACGTGTTGCCTTTGTGATTACCCTCCTCTTCCTCGGGATGGAGGTACGGCAGGAACGGCAATTTAGATTCATGCCGTCAATATAATTAAATTAGGCTAGGGGAAGATGGCAACCCATTTCGAACCAGTCATGAGTGACTGGTAGCCCCACCACCAACAAGGCGGACTGCCACTAGTTGGTACCTAAGAGTCGCTTTTTACGACATGCGGAGTTAGCAACTTCACAATTGTAACCCCCTGAAGTACGGGTAGGCCACATAAAAGTGGGGCGTCCCGTTAAGTGCCTTGCCCAAGAACACAACTAGCAAGCTTGCCGGCTTGTTCTCCACACTATCCCTTTATTATGCTAAGCGCCAAGCAGGAAAGCATTGAATACCATTTTTTAAAGTCTTTTGGTATAACTCGACTTAGGGAATGAACCCCAGGTCTACCGACTACAAAGAAGAAGCTTTAACCACTACGCCATCGCGCTGGTTTCAAAAAAACGTCGCATATTCAGCCCAAAGTTCGACTTGTTGAGTCTTCTTTGCGACTCACAAGGAACTTCATTTAAACAGATGAGAAATGCGAGAAAAATAGTTCGAAGGAATTTAAGAAAAATTGAAGTCCTACACAACGAAGCGCAATTCTGTCTGTACGTGCGTACGCTTTGACTCCTCCGAAACTGCTGGGTATACAAACATCCATCTTGGCACGATCGATTACTTCCCAGGGCTAAGTGTTATAAGGGGGTTGTAACGTCATGATGATCTCATAATCAAGATAATTTTTTTTAATTTGCATTTCTTCACAGCGGAAAGCAGCATTTTGGTTAATTGAAAGCTAGTTCCTCATTTATCAACTTGCAAAAATTTATCCCTCTAGGTGTAAGTTGACATCATGGTTGATACTTAATTTTAGAATTTGCTCTCTTTGTTTTCTCAAAAAGTGCAGGCCGTAGAAACGCAATTGAAAGCTTTTTGGAGAGATGCTTTTGATGAAAATAATTCTACGACGATTTGAGCTGAATTAACGATGCAACTAGCAAATCTTATCGTAAGCATTTTTCAGCCTGCTCATATTATTTTTCTACTAAATTTTCAATACAAATCAAAAATACTTTTGATTTTTGAACGTGAATTGGCCAAGTCAAACTTTCGTTACTATTCTCACATCCATTCATTGAGTGAAACCAGCGCAGCCGGCTGAACCATTGTTCTTAACTTCAACATCACTGACGGCGGCCATGTTATTACAACAACTTGTTTGTCAGTGCTTGACTTCAGGCTAGTTTGCTCTTTGCCTAGCTGCATTTATGCCAACTACAACCAACCGACGCACAAGCATAGGCTTTAGGTTATACAAATAAGCCTTCAGTAACGAAAAAGTCGTAAGTAGTGGGCAAAATATTTAATAGCTTATTCGTGAAAACACATATCAACCACTTTGGCGTCTGTCCAAAACTTTACACACTTAATGAAATTATGCTTTCCATGCACTTCATTAAATGAACGCGTAAACGTTTGACAAATCGTTGGCTACTTCAATTGTAAGCAAGTCCAGTTTCAAAGTGCGCCTATGCTAGAAATCGTTTTAACAAGTTATTTCCGTAGATTCCATAAAAATATGGCAGCTCTGCGCAAACCCTATGACGATTTTTTCACTCGATTCCCTTTCTAAAAAATAGCACCTGTGATTTTGGAACGAGAATTGACTATGACAACAGTCATTCTCGACACTATAGCAATGATGGGGCTCTGCTAGCATCGCCGAAAGAGCCGGCTAGTCCACCTTATAAAGCGCGATTCTGTCCGTAGGTACGTGCGCTTTGATTCCTCCGAAACCCTTGCGCATGCAAACAGCAAACATGGCGCGATTGATCACCACACCGAGTTGAGTGTCATAAGAGGTTCGTGACATCATGCATCATGACGACGCCATAATCCAAGATAATTCTTTTAAAATTTACATTTTTTAACAGAGGAATAACGTTTTTTGCTCAAACGAAAGCCAGCCACCCACTTACCAACTTGCAAAAATTTACTCTTTTTAAGTTGTAAGGTGACGTCAAAGTTGATGGTTTATTGCAAAATTTGTTCTTTCTTGAAAAGCACTGATTGTAAAAACACGATTGAAAGCTATTTGGAAAATGTTACTAGGTGCTTTTGATAAAAATAATTCTACAACAATTTGAGCTGCATCAACGATGCAACTGGCGATTCTTTTTTTAAGCATTCTGATCATGCTTCATTTTAATTTTTCTTGAACGCTTCAAGCAAGCTCCAGAATGACTTGATGCTGAATGGTACCTAAATAGTGAAAAAATGCTGCAGGTAGCGGCTACGCGTAAAATCTATATTCATCGAAAGCAAACAACCGATATGTTTCTTGTTAAAGAAGAGTGGCACATTACTGTATGGACATAGCGACCGCCCAAGAAACCTCTCTTTTGGTAATATTAAAATACTTTTGTACAGTCGTGTCGCTAGCCTGACCAATCTTTACCTTTAAGACTTATTAATCAATTGAAGCAAAGTTGAACAAACTAATGATTTTTAATGAGAAATTTATTAGAAATCACAGAAATTATCCGCATCACAGAAATTATTCGCAGAAATATCCACAAGAACATATCACAAAAACCTGGTCAATGGATTGTACCCTTAAACCATAGCCTAACGCATTGTAATAATTTAACTGTAAGTGCTTGAGGTTGAGTTAGTTTGCACTCTCCCTACCTGCGTTTCTGTCAAGACCAAGCAGCACACGCGCAGCCATGGGTTTTAAGTCATACAAGTAGCATGCTATTACGAAAAAATTGTAAGTAGTAAGCCTGATATTGATTAGCTTATTCTTGAAAATACAAATAAATCACCTCGGCGCCTTTCGATAACTATAATATAGCTCAAGTACTTGCTCGATTGAGCAGAATTTGTTGAATTTTAGGACCCCCATGGTGAATACAGGACAAATATGACATTTCCAGGGACTACAGAAACTCGGGAAAAATACAGCGGTTATGGGCCACCCCATATGTTTTTTAATTAATATCCTTTCAAAACTACTAATTTTGTTTTGGAAAGAGAATTAGCTTCGTCAAAAAGAACATAAACTTTTTATTATCGTTTTCACAACTATCGAATGGGTAAAGCCGGCACAACCGCCTGAAGCGATATGCAGAACCTTGACATTGCTGATGGGACCTGTGGGCGACGCTGGCAGAGCCGGTTAATCTATTCTATAAAGTGCAATTTTTTTTGTCTATGTGTGCTTTAACTCCTCCGAAACAACCAGGTGTACAACCACGAAACTTGGAACGATTGATCACCACACCGAGGTATCATAAAGAAGTTTGTACGACACCACGATGTCATAATTAAAGATAAAGCATTTTTAACTTGCGTTTCTATGCGGGGCAAACCAGTTTTTTGCTAAAACAAAGCTAGCTCCCAACTAAAAGAAAACAAGTAGCGATGCAACAACAAATCCTATCATAAGCTCACTTAGAAATCTCTAAAAACTCATTTAGAAGTGAATCAGTTTTTGACTTTTCAAAAAAACTTGCATGGTGCCTAAAATACAAAGATAAACTAAATGTATCTCTTCATCAACTCAACACTGCGATCAAAAGTAAAAAGTAAAATAACTCAGCACAGCAATATCGTGTGAATATTGAAATTAAAATTTAAATAAACGCCCCTAAAAGAAGTAAATAGTACTGGCGTACGCTGCCTGGTATACATAATTGAAAAATACAGGCTCCTAAGTTAAAGGTTTCCTCAGTTGATAGACAGATAGACTCAAGGTTAAGGTGAGGTGCCAACTTACATAACGTATGCACTTTTTGGTTGGCTTCCGCTTGGCTCAGCTTAAATATGCCAACAGTCCCAAGTTATCACAAATAATCTAAATCTAAGCTGTCTTATTAGATAGGCTTGAATAAACAGGCTTAAATTACTGACGAGACAGTAAAATCTTTTCTGTGGATTAAATTGTGAGGGCAGGGGAAATATGAAAAGCTTTTTGCCAGAATTCCTGTGTTTCAAAATAACAAGCTAAAAGTTCTACTTTTTACCCAAATTTTTTCTATTCCCTCCTGATTTCCTCATTTCAATTATTTCGTCCAAAATTTCCTCTCTCATAAAGTGTTGAGTCAAATTTACTCGAATGCTGACATTTCTTCCAAAGTGTAAGCAATGATTTTAAACATTCAAAGCATGCTTCATTCGTTTTTTTTTTAACTCTTTAGAAAATCTCTGTGATAACAATTAAAATCGGAAAACAGTAATTAAACTCTAGCAGGATAGTCTATCCAAGCAACTTTACTCCAGCTGCACCAATCAACAGGCGTCTCAACGTGGTGGTGCGGTCCCCGACCCCGTTTGAAATGAGTCGAAATGGCTGTTGCCCTTTCCAAGGGTCCCAGTTACCCCAGGCACTCCCCTTCATTTTTTCGCTGTGCTGCCCCCCCCCTGAACGACCGCAAAAGGGCAGCACACAGCTTCTTCAAAATCGGTTGCCTGTTTTCTCTCTTCTCCTGCCCTTCTCTTGCTCGTCTCCTCATTCTTCTCCTTCTCCTAATGAGCGGTAACGTTTATCCCAATCTTGGCCCCATCTTTCCTTGCTCAATGTTCGCTGGAAATGTGACCTGGTGGGGCAAGTCAGTGCAATCCTGCACCTGCTCCAAATGGGTCCATCTAAGGTGCTTACAACTTTCCCTCTACAAAATCAGAGCTTTTGGCAGCTTTCACTCCTGGAGCTGCCCCCCTGCTGTGTCCCTTCTTGTAACATTGTGACTTCCTCCTTGGGACTCCTCCAACATGTATACCTTCTCTGTAGAAACTGGCCCCCCTCTGCTAATGCTGCACTCTCGCCCCACCCTCGTCTTCAAACTTCTTATTTCCCCATCTGCCCATTTTGTATCTTCTCCCTCTGCCCACCGTTCCTTGCTCCTGGCTGTCCTTCTACGCCTCCTGCCTCCTTTCTCCCCCTGACTCTCTCAGGGTTTTTCAATGGAATGCTGGGGGTCTTTGAGCCAGGAGCACTGAACTACTTTACTTTCTTTCGTCCCATCCTGTTGACCTTGTTTCTATCCAGGAATCCAATCCTAACTCATCTTCTTCTTTCTGGACTCTTGGATTCTCTGCTCTGCGTTGTAATGGTACCGGCTCTCGGTCTGGCATTCTCTCTCGTGATACCACGCACGCTAGCGGCAGCGTCATCATTTTCGTCAGGCAGGGCTTATCTTTCTCTGAACTTTCTACCTCTTCTCTTTCTTCGATTGATTTCTGCTCTGATTATGTAGGGGACAACATCTCTCTTAACAACTCTTTCTCACTCTCATTTCTTAATGTGTACGCCCCCCCCCCCAACTTGCTCGTCTCCGACGGATGGCAGAACTGATTCCTTTTCTCCCTCCATTCTTCCCTCCTCCAGAAATCTCTTGATTCTGGGGGACTTCAACTGCCATCAACCCCTCTAAGACTCAAGAGATACTTCCGATCCCCGCGGGAAGGAAGTATTCGACTGGGTCATCTCTTCTGACCTCCTCCCTCTCAATGACCCTGACACAGTCACCCTTCTATATCGCTCCTGTGGCAGTTGCTCCTCCCCTGACATCTTCTTTGCTTTCTCCTCTCTTTCCCTTTCTTGATCCTGGGAGGTGCTTCAGGACCTGGGTTCTGACCATCTACCAATTCTTCTATCTATTCCTCTTTCTCCGGTTTTTCGCCTCAACGAGTGCCTCCCTTCCTTTAACTTTCAGAAAGCTTGCTGGGATGGCAATTTTTCCAAATTTTCCATTCCTTTCGGCCGCATCAAACGCCATCCTAAAGCCTGGTGGTCTGCTGAGGTGGAAGAAGCGGTTAGTGAAAGACGCAAGGCTTTCGCTGCCGCTCATAGAAGTAATGAAGATCGCCAGGCTTACATCTCCGCTTCTCGACACGCCTCGTCAGTCATCGCCAAGGCCAAAGCTGAGGCATGGCAGACGACTTGCTCTTCTCTTTCACCCAAATCTAACCCAAAAACTGTATACTCTTTTCTTCGCTCTATCGCTGGCTCTCCTTCCTCGTCTTCCTCCTCTCCTAACTTCCCCAACTGTTCTTCTCCCAGGTAATCGGCTTCGGTCTATGCTGCTTACCTGAGATTCCACTTCTCCGTTTCTCAGCCAAAGGCTCTGCGTAGCAGAGCCAGAGGCTACCTTTCTGAGCTCCGCTGAACCACGTGCCCTGTGGAGTCTCACCCGTCCTTTTGCTCTCCTTTCTCCTCCGCTGAACTTTTTGCGGCTGTCTCCAACCTTTCCTGGTCCACTGCCACTGGTCCAGGCAAAGTTGCCTATCCTATGCTAAAGCACATTCTTCGCTCTGGCATGGATTTTCTTCTTCACATCTTCAATCTTTCCTGGACTTTGCATTCCTTTCCTTCCATCTGGAAGACATCTTGCATTATTCCCATCCACAAGATGGAAAAGCCTCTCGACTCTCCTGCTTCCTTCCGGCCTATTTCTCTCACCTCCTGCGTATCAAAGCTTTTTGAAAGCATCATTGTATCTCGTCTACTCTTCTTTCTGGAATCTAATTCCATTCTTTCTCCCTGCCAGGCTGGCTTCCGCCCTGGACGGTCTACTCTTGATCAAATTCTGTTTCTTTCTCAGTCCATTTCGGATGGGTTTAACAAACCCAGGCCGGGCTCTCGGACGATCCTGTGTACCATTGATTTCTCGAAAGCTTTCGATCCTGTCTTGTATCTCGCCCTTTTCCATAAACTCATTTCGGCTGGACTCCCTCCTTGCTTTGCTCGTTGGACTCAATCTTTCCTTTCTGACAGGCGAGCTTGCGTGGTTTATCAAAATCACAAACGTCGTTCCTTTCGAGTCCGTCGAGGTGTTCCGCAAGGATCCGTTCTTGGCCCTGTACTTTTCTCTCTCTTCATTAATGATCTTCCGGCCTCTCTGCCTTCTTCCGTCAGCTGCTCTCTTTACGCCGACCATCTAGCCATTTGGTCCTCCTCCCCCTCGGTCCCCACTGCGGTGAAGGCCACAAAAGGAGCTCTGTTTCGATTGGAGCGCTGGTCTGAGTACTGGTGTCTTCCTCTCGATCCAAGCAAATGTGAGGCCTCCTTTTTCTCAGTGGATCCCCACCAAGCTAATCTTCAGCTCAACCTCCTCCTACTTGGCTCCCGCCTCCGTTTCAATCCCACTGCTACCTTTCTTGGGGTCATCTTCGACCGCACTCTTTCCTTTTCTAAGAATGTATCTTCGCTGAAGGCCAAGTTTTTCCCTCGTCTCAAGGCCTTACGCTGTAACTCTGCTTCTTTATGAGGCCCCTCTAAGGAGTCCCTCTCTCTTCTGTATAAAGCTTTTCTTCGGCCCCTTTTCACTTACGCTTCACCCGGATGGTCTCCTTTCTTAAGCGTCACCAATATCACTAAATTAAAACGCCTCCACCGAGCGGCTAGTCGCGCCATCACCGGCTGCGTCTCGTCCTCCCCTATCCCACTTCTTCTCTGTGAGGTTTCTCTACCTCCCCTACGAGTCACTTTGACTCATTTTACTCTTTCATGTTATGAGCGGGCTCTTCGTCTCCCAACCTCCTTTCTTATCTCAGGTTTGGCCAGACATGGAGTGAAATCATTGCAGATCGTCCTGGAGAGCTTTTGCGTCCACTCACCTACTCATACTTCCTTCTACTTCCACTATGGAGGCTCTTCTTGCTTGCCCTTCCTCTCATCCTTGGAACCTGCCTTCTTTCACCGTGGAGTCCACCCTTTTCTCTCCATGCTCTCGCTCTGATCTCCCCTCTCTCGCCAACGTGCGGCTCTCGCCCACCTTGACTCTCTTTCCCCTCATGATCTGGTACTCTGGACTGACGGCTCTGTTCCTTTTGCTTTTGGCAAGGGCGGCTCCGGCATACTTGCCAACTGCATTCTCTGTGGCGCTGAGGCCACTTTTTCGCTTTCAGCAGGTCCAGTATGCTCAAGTTTTTTCGCTGAAGCCTGCGCCATTCTGCACGCTCTTTGCTGGTCTCGGCAGCACCAACAAGTCTGCCATTTTTCTTCTCTTCTCCTTCTATCTGATTCTCGTTCTGTTCTCACCACCCTGTCCTCTCCTCCATCTTTCCTCTCATCTCAAACTCTGTGGCAGATCTAGCAGGAACTGTCTTCTCTCTTCTCCTGTTCTATCAGGCTACAATCGGTCCCCAGGCACTCGTTTCTTCCGGGGAACGACGCGGCTGATAAGCTGGCCAGACGGGGAGCGCTACTTGCGCCCTCCGCAATCCCTTGTAGTCTCTCTTCTTTTATCTCTCGTATCCACTCTTCTCTTTTCTCGGACTGGAGGCGTACTGTCTCATCGAAGTATTTTGATACACAGGTTCCCTCGATTTCCACCGAGGAACTTGTGCTCCCTCGTCATGCTCGCTGTGTCCTCTCTCGTCTACGCTGCAACGGACACAGCCTTCTGTTAAGCTCTTATCTCTCTAGAATTGGCAGAATCGAGAATTCTTCCTGCAGCGCCTGCGGGCACTCGTCCCAGAACACCTCTCAACTCATTCTGCACTGTCCAGCTACGGACTCTTTGCGCCGCTCACTCTTTGGCGACTTTCTGTCTCTCTACGACCTCTGGTTCAGACTGTGGGGAGTTTCCCGGCTACTGGGGCTCCATGGTCTTCCGCCATGCCCCCATCCCTCGGAAGGGGTGGGATAATCAACAACAACAGCTTTACTCCATACTAGTAGATTTTGAAAAAGGATCTGCTATTAATAAACACTAATAAAGTCAGCTTAGACATTTATTTGCCTTAAGAAAAATTAATTTCGCTAACGCATCTTCAGTTTCTGCAAAAAAACAATAAAAATCGCACAAAAAATCATTGAATATTTTCAAACAAATGGTAAACCGGAGAAAAGGCTGCACTAACATAATAAAAACTTCGAATTTAACAAGAAGCAAAAATATTGATCTGCACGGGGTCTACAATAACAATAAACAACTATCAAAAACTACAGACCATAAAACTAGCTCCGACTCTTTTAAAAATGCATTTAAACTAATATGATAAGTAAAGTTATATAGAAATAGATGTGAGATAAAAGAGACTTCTATTTGCTAAGTACACTTATGGCAGTATATCATAATAATGAGTGCAAGATCATAACCTATAGAAGCCGTGACGTAGGTGATAAACAACGCACTGAGATATGAAAGGAAATAAAACTATAACAATACTTTAACAACAAAAAATACTTACACAATCACTTAATTGAGGGCAAGAGCATTTTATTTATGTTAAAGTGGCATTTAATTTGTCTAGCGATATGTTTTCGTAAATAAAAGATGTTTGGGCGGTTGCTCTGTAAACGTTACAAAAAACAATCGGCAATATCTGGTTTTGTCTGTAGTGTGAGTCTATGGAAGGTGTGGTAATGGTGTAGTAATGCTGCTTTATCGTCAATATTGTCGTATTTAAATTGATTCCAAATAAACCTGTGGTGGCACCAGCGTTTTGAACAACGAAAATTTCTGAGATATCAAAATGCTGTGTAGTGTCATTAAAGTAAAACAAGCAGCGGGCAGCAACCGCGTTTTTAGTTTTTGCACCCTGCCATTTCAAAAGCAAACAACCGATATGCTGCTTGTTAAAGAGTGATGCATTCCAGTATTAACATACCAATTAAACCAACAGCCTGTCTTTTTTGAGCAATGCAATGGCAAGTCAAAATACTTTTGTGCAGTCGTGTCAGTAGTATAATTTATCATTTTCGACCCTATTTTTGTGGAGTGCTTTGTGGATCGGGTCAAAGGTCACGAACAACTTGGGATTACGTGGTAAAGCTTCCGATTACATGGTATAGCTTCCGTTTACATTGTATAGCTTATTTTTATATCGTACAACTTTCGTTTACATTTGTATAATTTCCGTTTACATTTGCTTTCCGTTTGTTTGTTTTTGAAATGTTTTTATTTGTTTTGTGTTTTTGTTTTATTTGTTTTTGAAAACGGTTTTATTTGTTTGTGTTTTTTGGAAATAATTTTATTTGTTTTTGTTTTATTTGATTTTGAAAATGATTTTATTTTTTTTTGGAAGTGACTTTGTTCGTGCTTTTAGAAATGATTACACTTGCTTGTGTTTTATAGGAATGGTCTTGTTTGTTTTTGTTTGGGTTTTTGAAATTGATTTAATTTGTTTGATGTTGCACTCTTTCTTCAGAATACCCCACTTCAGAACGTTCTCCAGTTAGTACTAATTTCACTTTGGTTTTCACCTCGTCAAACTGTATTGATCTTTTGTTCTACCGCAAGCACAGCCGTTGTAAAGCGGAAACATTAACTTCTACATCGCGGTTTAAAAATAGAAGCCTTTAATAATATATGCATATCATATACAAATCTATTCAAACTCTTTTCTGAGCGGAAGCATCAGTCGCACGTAGGCGTTCGCGTCGTATCTTAAAAATTGAACCATTAGTTATTATAAAATTAAATAACCTCGTTCTGATCGATTCTTTTGGGCTTATTGTTTTGATCTTATGATCCCTTAGAATGTTAAATTTTTAGAATGCTCTTCTAAATGCGTTTATTGAAAATATTTTTTAAACTTGATATTGATTCCTTTACTCAATAGAGTTATCTTAACATTAGTTCTGCAGTTGGTTAGAATAAATTAAAAGGGTCTTTGAATCGATTTCAGCAGAAATATGTAAACAATGGATTCAGTCTTACTGCAATACGACCTTGAAGAAAGAGAATCTTGAAAATAGAGTATAGATTTCGAAATGCTTACCAGTGTAATGAAAGACAGATGTTTAAATAATCAGGCAATGGGAAATATTTGCGTGTCTATCACTAGTTGGCTGCGTTGTAAACTTACAGAAGAAAATAATTTAACAACTTTGTACAACTAATAGTTAAGAACTATCAGCAGGGCCGGATTTAGACTATGAGAGGCCCTAGGCTATTCCATTTTTGAGGCCCCTCCCGATTTTTGAACTCAAAATTTCTCTCTAAACAACATAACATGCCATTGCTTAATGTTAAAAATATGAGTGCAATAAACTGTTTGTTCTTTTCATTCTTTCCATTCATGGGTGCAAATTTTTAATTAAAAAATAAAAATTTAGTTATGACAATTTTGCTTCTAATTTTGATTTCTTCGCGAAATAGCCATTACAATAGTTTTAAAGTTTATTCACGAGGACATAAGAAATAGTTACAAACTATCAAATAGAGTAAGACTACACTATGAATTTTTTTCTAGCTTTCGTCAAAGCAAAATCATGCAAAAATTCATCAAAATTTATCTGTTTAATAATGCAAGAGGCTAGCGATGCACATAGCAAAACTGCAGACAGTGACACTGTTTCGACCTATCAGGTCTCTTCAGTGCAGTTGGTGACCGACAAGAGTTGGTGACCGACTTCTTGTCGGTCACCAACTGCACTGAAGAGACCTGATAGGTCGAAACAGTGTCACTGTCTGCAGTTTTGTTATCTGTTTAAGTTTGTCACTCTCAATGCACAGAATGCTCGGTGAAGACAATCTTTTTTGAGACATTGTGGATCTCAGTTCATTTTTGATGTTTTTGAGCCTTGAGAAAGATTTCTTTCCTGAGCAGTTAGTGACCATTAAGCCTTGAAATAGTCCAAATAATGCTTTCACATTAGGAAAGGCAGTGTGAATTTTTTCCTTGCACATAATTTGATAAAGGTCTTCATGAGACAAGGAAATAGATTGCTCTTCTGTAAGCCCCTGGCTTTGTGTTTGTCTCCCGTACAAATGAAAATGCAGAAGTTCATCGGGAAGTTTCGGGTCAACAACTTTTGAATACGCTTCTTCTAAATTTTTTACGCCTCGTACAATTTCTAGCTTAGTTGCTTTCAGATTAGCAAGAAAGAGGAACATTTCTGCAATGTCACTGTGCACGACAGCTCTTCTTAAATTGGCTTCAAGTGCATCAAGCATAGGAGTAAAGGAATTTATTCTAAACCTATCCTTTGAAAAAAGTTCACTTTAAGCGTCAGCTGCATTCCTTTGTCTCCTAGTGACAGCTCAGTAGTTAATATTCGGCAAGGTAGCTCTTGCTTCCTGATTAAACTTATCAAACTCATCGCTAATTTCGCTTAGAAAGTCTACAAGTGAACTGTACAATTTGACACAAGTACTAAATCACAATTCAGATTTCTGAAGAGCTTTGCTAACCCTGTGAAAACGACCTAGCACTTTGGTCTAAAAATGTAACATAAACACAATTTCCAATTTTTCCATTTTTCGCAAAAAGTTGTTAGCATGAAGCCTGGTATTACCCTTCTCACTTACATAGGAATGCAAATGACTGAGAGCATTAGTAATGGCACTATAATTTTCCAAAATAGCTTCCGTGGCTTTTGCACCTGCATTCCACCTAGTATCTAATAAATGTTTAGACTGAGGTTGCAAAAAATGATTTTAGAACCGCCCACCTCTTTGTGGAAGATGAAAAAAGGTGTAAATTCCATTGATAATGCTAAAACAGTTCACTGCATCAAGACAGCAATCAACAGGTGAGCGGCCCACCAAATTTAAGCAGTGGCCAGCACATGAAATAAATTTTGCAAATTTCTTTCCTTCTAAGATTTTTTGCTGCATACTGTTGTACCTACCCACCATGTTTGCAACATTGCCATAAAACTGCCCTCGGCATTTGTTAAAATCAAGCTAAAGCTGAGTAGTGAGATATTTATGCAATAAATCTGCCATGCCTACCCAAGAGTGGTCTTTCAGCTCAAGGAAAGTTATAAATCTCCCACTTGGTTAACCGTTTGCAGGAGACACGTATCTGATAATTAAAGTTAACTGATCAGTATGTGAAACATCGGCAGTACAATCCATAGAAAAGCTGAAATATCCCGCTTTTTTCACGTCAGCCACAATTGACTCCTTAACTTTTTTTGGCAATGAGTTGAGTCATCTTTTCGCAGATAGTTTTTGACAAATAAGAAGGATTTCCTGATCTGAATTTCCATAACGATTGATATGAGCAAGTAAAAATGGATCAAATTTTGCTACTACTTCTGAAAGATTAAGATAATTGCCGTTATTAGAAGACCCAAATTGTTTATTGTCTTCTCTAAAAGGTAAGCCTCGTTCTGCAAGAGTACATCTTTCCATGACATGCCACCAATACTGTTGTTGTGCTTTTATTTGTTTCTCCAGCTTTGAAGTTAGCGTATGCTCTCGCTTCCTTGTTCGGTAGGTCACATGGCATTTCTGTGCTTCTCTGAGTTTTCATGAGTTTGAATAAGATAAGAGTTGTGCCAGTCATCAAAACCATCAGAAGCTAAAGCCGAAGAAGATGCATGGCTTGGAAAGAGTTTACAAACAAAGCAAAATACCTGTCCTTCTGCGGGGGAATATACAAGCCACTCTCTGCTGCATGTTTCACCATTGACTTTCGTTGAAAAAAACAGAGCTTTTATGCAAAGCCTGGATTTCTTCTTGTACCCTCGCTTGGAACTAGAGAATGGTTCACAACTGTGCTGAACTTTAGAACGGCCCTCTCTATCCAGTAGGCTATTTCCTTATTAGATAATTCTTTCCACAAACAACGTTCTTTAAACTCAGTATACGTAGATCTATGTTCGGTATCATTTGCATAAGTATCTGTAATACCTCGGGATTGATTTACTTCACCAGGAGCGAGGTGAAAATTTTGACTATCTTCACTACTTTCATGTGTTTCTTTTTCCCCTCCTTTTGCAGTAACTGAGTTCTGAAATACATTTGTATTTTCATTTTCACTGGGCATGGCTGCTGCTTCCACATTACCACGTTGCTGTTCAACGTCCTGCATTGCTTTTTAATAATACTTTCTTCTGGTTCAATGCTAGAAGCTGGCTCATCAGCTTTATCATATTGATTTTCTTGTGCTAGGGTCAATGCCAGTCCCGTAGCACTCCAACTTCGGGCCCCCCCCCCCAAAGTAAGCGCAAGAGCCCCTGCGCACAGGTCATATCACTTTAGAGGTGTAAAATTGAACAGCTGCATTAAGAAAATACACCACAATTTGTACATAAGTAAACAGGCTAATGTCAGAATAAAGCATGCCGATACCGAAGGTGCAAGTCATAAAAAATTCGGCACCGATGCCAGAGTTCAGTAGGACATTTATGCAGACACTGCGGAACGAAAGCAATGACACTGAAAAACATGAAAAAGTTATAAAAACACAGTATCATTTAAATAGTCTGGAGCGAACCTTTTTGTTCGCAAATGCTGTTATGACATTGTCATAATCAAGAGATCGGGCGCAGTCATTTTCGATTGACAACATGGCTAATGAAGATAGTCTACTGTCTGTCATAGACGTTCTATTAAAAGTTTTGATCAGTTTCAATTTGCTGAAGCTTCTTTCAGCGCTGGCAACAGTCACGGGGCAAGTTAGTAAGATTCGAAGTGCGATGTACATATTCGGATACAATTCAAATAAATGAGTCTTCAGAAGATAGTTCAGAAAGTCTTGAGCCGTATTGAGATTGCGTTTTTTTGTAAAATTAAAACAAACCGCTGTGGCTCAGCGCTCATTTCATCAGAATCAATGTCACCGAACTTTTTTTGGAACTCTTTACAGCAAGTAAGAAGAGCATTTTCTTGTTGCACAAGCAAAAGTTTGTCTCGTGTGTACAAAAACGAAAAGGCGGAAGAAACCTCACGTAACAAATTAAAGCGCTCCTTTATTGACATAATAGCCTGGTCTACTAATGGATAGAAAAAGTTGCTTTTAAATTTCAGTTCAGGAGTAGCTCGTTGTTCCTCTTCACCTTGGTAATCAAACAATCTTCTTTTCTTTCCACTTCTTGACGGAGGAAAAGAAGGATCAATATCCAATTCCTGTGCTATTTCAACAGCAGATGTTGCGGCACTGTCATAACCCGTTGTGCGATAGTTTTGCAAAAACTTTTCAGTTGCCTGGATTTCCGTTTCGATTGTATGAAGGGAGACTCCATACGATTGAAGAATCTTGCTTGCTTTATTGACTTGGAATAGGATATCATACCAAATAAACACCGACAAAAGAAAACTCCATTTTGATAAATGAGCTATCAACGATTTTGTTTCTGAGGCAGCTCTTCCATCTTTTCTTTCTATGGAAATGGCTTCCAAGTCTTTCAGTGCCAGCAACACCTCTTTTAAATTGTATCGAAGAGGTTTGATGCATTTAATTCTGCTTTCCCAACGAGTATCAGATTTTTCAATCAGATCACTTCGTTCTTTCGACAAATTTTCTATTCAAATTTAACGTTTCGCTCCCCTTAGTTACCGGGGAGCTTCTTCAGAACACGGTAGATGTAAATAATGTGACATACAAACTGTACAACATAAAATTACAAAGACTACCTGTATTACTAAACACTAAAAATTATTTATCAACAGGGCAGGCAATCACGTAATAACAAAAACATTGTTACATCACAGATACAGGAGTGGCCAAGTGAAAAGTGTAGTGAGAAACATAAGACATTACTTATTGGAGACAAACACACTATAAACAGTCGGAATATCAGATTGTGACTTTATGGACAGCTCCACATGTTTCTTCAAAATTTCCCAACGCTGAGCAGAGGAAGAAAACAGCACATACAACCTTGTAAGTACTCCAAAAAATGTCAATGCTTCCGTCGATGAATTAGCACTGTCAACAACAACTAAGTTAAGGGTATGGTTTGCACAGGGCACGTAAACAGCTTTGGGATTGATGTCTAGCATTCTTGCTTGGACCCCAGAATGTTTTCCTTTCATGTTAGCACCATTATCATATGACTGACCTCGACAATCAGACAATTCGAGTTGCAGTTCGGTCGCTTTTTCTAAGAAAGCGTCCAACAAGCCTTTCCCAGTACTGTCACTTATTCTCAAGTAGCCAAAAAATGTTTCTTTAACAACAGCAGCTTCTTCATTACATAGTACATGTACATAACGGAGAATGGCAGACATTTGTTCATGATGTGACATATCTGGAGTGCAGTCCAAAATTATAGAAAAATATTTTGCCAATTTCAATTGCTGTAAATTTTCTTTTTCAACTTCTGTCGCTAGCAATTCAATTAGTTCATTTTGTGTGGTAGGACTCAAATAGTGATCTTTAGTGTTTTTATTCTTGATTCTGTCTTGAAGCTCTTTTAGGATCGAATCTCTTCTTGCCAAAAGCTCAAATATACCCAGAAAATTTCCATTGTGAGGAGATCCTAAGACTTCTTCAGATCCTCTAAAAGCAAGATTCCTTTCCGATAGAAACAAGGCAATGTCGATAAGTCTCTCTAAAACATTTCTCCAAAAACGTCTTTCATTGAAAAAATATTCATCTCGCGTTTGTCGATAGTGGATGAATTTCTTATCCCTTCAGCTAGCAACATCCATTGACTGCAGCATTCTTGGTGGGAAATGCCGTTTTCATGGTCTTTCAGTTTTTTCGAAAAACCCTCCCATGTATTTATACCACTACAAAAGGGGCTTAGTGTTTTTCCAAATAGCTTACAACAAAAGCAAAAAACTTGATCTGATTCCCCAGAATAAACTAGCCACGACCGTGAAACACTTTTACCATTAGGTAACACACGTTTATAATGGTTGGAGGAAAAACGTCGCCTTGGAGTTGTGTAATTATATGGAAAATTCATTATTAGTTGATGTGGTCCACGCTTTACTATATCACATCGTTGAGCATCAGAAATACTTTCAGGCCATTTACATGGGTCATCAGGGATAGGGGTAAATTGAGATTCAGTTATTTTTGATATTGAAGGTTGCGTATTGGCAGGTAAATCACAACTTACATTTTCTGGAAATTCACAATCACTTTGATGCTGATCGTCATAGTCTTCTTTTTCTTGTACACTGTAGTTTTCTTCATCCCTCTCGGTACTAGTGCCAGGTCTACTCTGCTCAGTAATCTTGAAAAAATCTGTCATCTTGGGCAATTTCGCTACAGCATCTCGAGCAGTGGCTGCTTCTTTTCTCTTTTGAGCACCACTTTTTGAACGTTTCATTCTATACAATGTCAATAAAATACTTTATCTGCACTCTGCAGTGTATATATATTGTCCCGGTATTTATAGCCAAACAGAATTCCAGACCATTCTATGATTGTTGCGTAACAACGGCATTGTTACGTCAATCGAATATTCAAGATTCTACCGGAAAATCAATTGAAATATTCTAGATTCTGCGAGATAAAATGACGTTGCATTCACTTATGATGTCACAAGCCAATTTCTTCCTACAGTTTAAATCGGTTGTAAACAAGTCTGCTGAACTGAAAATAGTCACGTAGCCAAAAAGCAATTTCAGACTAACTTGGGCCCCCAAAGTTGGCCTGGGCCCCCCCAATTGGGGGGTTTGGGGGGCGGCTGCTACGTCTCTGATAACCTATGTGGACGATATTTAGCAACACAGGTGTTCCGTTCTTTGAAATCGCCAGTCTTTGTAAATTTGTTACCGTTAATTAATGTCTTAAATATATTTTTTGTCCGGCTCAAATAACTGTCGAAATAAACATTAAATCAAAATAGTAATTTTTTCTCTGGTAAATTTCCATTAATTAGAATTACATAACATAAAACAGCGCTCTTCAACAGGGGTTCCGCTAAACATGTAGTGGAGTTCCGTAAGTTTTGAGAGTTTCCTGAGTGTTTCTTGTTTTTTCAGAAAAAAATATTATCTTGCTTTAGTATGTTGATGCGTCTATGTCATGACCTGCTTCTCTTTTAGCTGCACAAGGGTTCTGACTTTACAGTCCCGACGCAATCGCAGCTTCAGCAAAGGCGTCAACCTTTTTTTGGAGGCCACCTCCAATTAGCCCTGATCACATAAATTTAAGGCGTAGTTGCAGTGAGAGAAAGACAACAAAGTGTTTGTTGTTGAAAATGCTGTTCTATTCCACTACTAATGGCGACAAAACTATGATAAAAGCCTATTAAAATGTTTCATAACAAGCGCAAAAGTATATCAGGGGTTCTGCGGCGACAAAAAGGCTGGAGAGCATTGACATAGAAGCCTTTAGCAGAATACGCATGATAATTGTCTTTATTATGATGCAAACCACGTAACAATGGCTTTTTAAACGTAGTTGGAACCACTTGGATATAGAATTTTCTAGTCAGAAAAGCTTGATATATATACTTTATATAGGATTCAAGCTTGTCAAGTTTTTAATAGAATTACCAACTTCGAAATCGAATTTCGAGGCCCCTAGACGTTGAGGTCCTAGGCTTCAGCCTACCTAGCCTATTGGTAAATCCGGCCATGCTTATGACAGCTCATTGTATGAGCTGTCATAAGTTTTGGAAGTTACTACGGTTTTATCATTGCAATTGCAAGCTGTGAGCGAAAATATACTGGAAAGCCATTAACAGATCAATTGCACTGATGACATTTTGAAGATTACGCGATCGGATGAGAATGAATATAGACATATACACATTGATGCTGTTAACCAAGCCAGAAATCTTGGATTAGATTCGCTTTCCCATACCTGGCGGGAAGACAAAAATAACGACAAAATTATCTAACCAGCGAGCCTGAGTAGTATGACTTTTAAGCAGTGTTAGCGCTGTTGTTGGAATTTATTTTAATGAACACTTTACAATATTGCTACAACTTTGTGCGCGTTGGTCCCTCTTCACTTCAGAAAAACTACATTTGAAGACTTATAACCAGCTCTTCTCTTTTTCAAAAAGTTTTTGATTGGCACATTTTGGTTAGTGAGGATAATTACGACGCAAAATTCAAATTATAGAGAGCGAAGAGGAAAGATCATGAGGCTCTTCCTTTAGATGCTTTATCGACACTTCAAAATTGTTCTGAAAACTTTTATTCAACTAAATTCTTGCTTCAGATATTTACCACTTTATCAGTTTCAACTGCCAATGGCGATAGATCATTATCAACACTTCGTTTAATCAAAAGTTACCGTAGAAGTGAATGAACCAAAAAAGATTAAACTCACTTTTCAAAATGAATATTTACCGCGAATGATTAGGAGACAAACGACCCGTTGCTGAACAAGTGGTGGATGTATTTGCTAGAAAGAAGTGCCAAAAAATAGTTTGTTATATAGAGAATGTTAACACAAATTTGATTTTGAATTAGACTTTGATTCCTTGGTGTAGGGTGCACCACAAAATTGTGGTGTGACAACCCCTGGTGCAAAAGTTCAATATAAAAATTATGTGCCCTTGCAAAAGTGTACCTATCCTAATTCTAAAGTAGTACGGTACTTCGTGATTTACTGTTGCTTTGACCTGTTGTGTGGATCTAATAAGCCACGAATAAACATCAAGCAGTGTAGGCAAACCATCAATACTTACACGCAACACGGGCTATACCAATTAAAGAAAGTTAATTAGGCCTCTATATTGGATTAGATAACTTTGTAAGAATTCGACTGCAACATGAATTAAGTGAATGATTACAAAACACCGGATGCCAGCAACCCTGCTACACCTCTAGATGAACCACGGATGGACTTCAGGTAATAATCATTGCTTACAGTGCATTTTTGTCGTTTCAATTTCTGTCACTGGTTTCCGACAGTTCGTTGAAGGGTCAAATGTGATTTTAGCTTGCAAATGCCTGTCTATTGATTCCGCTTTACTGTAAAAATTTCAAGTGTTTCCTATTTAGTAAATTATATTTTTTTTCAAACTTTGCTTTTGTTTCTGTTTTTGTGTACTTATAAGAACTGCCTGTACATAGCGTTTATGCTTTACTTACGCCTTTGCTGTGTTTTTTTATTGTTTCTTTGTCTTGTCTATGATTGCTAAAATAAAGTCCAGTTTCGACTTTGGCTGAACGGGGTGAGGCCGGACTCTCTTTTTGTTTTTCTGATAATGACGTATTCGAACGCAACTGAACGCAGCAAAGTGAATGCGTCATAGTGAGAGATACGGAGGTCAGTCTGGCTCCGCTTTGCTCGGCCGGGGTGTAAAAAAGTCATAAACGTATGTTATATCGTTTTTTGCTTTGGTTGGTCTTTTCCGTTGTTTGTTTTTAATTTTGTTAGTTTTTCCTAAATTACTGTTTTGTTTTGAGGAGGTACAAACACTGCGATCTTGTAGCTTTTCAGCTGCACTTATAATCATTCGCACCTCCTCATAGAATTGTACCCCTTGCGCGTTTTTTCCCTTGTTTTTCGTTGGTTCAGTTCGAAAAAATATAAATAGGTAATACTACCGGTAATATGACTCATTGAAATTATAAACTACTTGCCGAATTCTCGCATTTTCTTAAAATAGTTTAAGAATTTAACCAAATAAATCCTGAACAAAAAAGGTTTATTTCAAATAAATTAAAATGTAGCATTAACACTGTGGTGGCATGGTAGTATAAAGTTTCAAATATCCTCCCCGCTCACGATAAGAAAGAAACACTTTGGCTTATTTTGTCTGTCAAAGCTGAAAAATATTTATTGGGCTTACAGATTAGTAAAAATATTTGAAGTCGTGAGCCGACCCAAATTTTTCTTCTAGATCCGTGAGCCGACCCAAATTTTGCACTTAGTGCTCATCTGCACTAAGTGCAAAATAGCAAATTTTCTGAATTCGTTGGCAATGACAGTAAAAAAATGATGACTTTTTTGAAACAATGTGAAACTTTCCGCAAAATTTCTTCCAAAAACCATTCAAAAAGCGTTTTCAGAATAATCTAGATTGTAATCATTATTATTTTCTATCTCACCTCAATAATAAAGCCGGTTTATAAAAAAATTTTTGCGGTTTACCAGCGTGACTACTGTAGAGTGTAGCGCCTCGCACTTCATGGAATTGCTCTGCCAAACATCTTTTTGTCTTTTTTTTACATTTTTTGTTTTGGTAGCCGGGCTTCGTGGCTCAGCACCTTGCTCACGCCGCTGTGTGTGATTCTAGTTGTTACTGTACTAGCTTTGTTTTGCTATTTTTCAACTTTGTGCGTCCCTAGTTGGACGCCTAGCCAGGGTGCCGTTGCTGTTTTATCCGACCATTTATAACCTTACTTATTTTACCGACGAAATAATACTAACTGACGAAGTAATCTTCCGTCAGGTTTGTAGCGGCTCGGCTATCTCCGCTTAAAAAATAGCGTGCGCCTATAGTTCGTTCGCCTGGCGATGTAGAATCTTAGCCTGTCTGGCTTTCTGGCAATCTTGCCCTGGACTGATATCTATTGTATCTCTTATGATGTTCGGTTTAACCAATAGTTCCTGTAGTTAGCGACTGGAGTAATTGTCCGCGCTGGCTTATTAGTGCGAGGTCCCCTACATAAACTAGTTATGTACAGCAGCGTAAAGTTTTAAGATTATTTTAATCCACCCTTTGCGGTGTGACAGAGCTGATCGAGATTAATATTTCATCGTGTATTCGTGTATTATTATTGCATGTGTCTAAAATCACACACATATATTTTTCTTTTTTTACTAGGGCTCAAAAATATTTGTTTTTCTTCTCATGGTAGCTCGTTGATCGGCTTGTCTTTCCCGTTATTATTTGCTTTAGTCCATCGGGACGTGTGCAGCGACCTGATTTTTTTGTGACTTGTGCAGTAATTTCGTTACCGACCATGCGGTAGGAAATTACCTGCTGTCTTTGTTTGGTTGGACGTCGTGGCGGACGGTCATGTTTTGGCTGTCAGCTACAACTGCGTGAATTCTGGTCTGAACATCAATACAATAAAAACATAAAAAAAATATTACTGGCGTGGTTTTTTCCGTGTGACTGCCGTAGCTCCAATCCATTAGGTATCAGTCAGCACGCTCCCGTCAAAAAGAAAATCCCACACTACTGTGCTAAAGAATCTGGCAACACTGAAATCCCAACAAGCATGGACTACCAATCACTATGACAAAATTAAGTGAACACCAACACCAATATCGAGGATGCCAGCGCTTGGATTTTAAACTAAGATCTTGGTTTTTTTTCTAAATTTAATAAAATCTTGGTTTTTCATGGTAACGGGAGAAAAGGCCTAAATAAATTCATAATTTCTGAAGAAGGTAGATTAGTGTCAACTGAATGTTACCCTGTGGGATGCACAAGGGGCACCACTACAAAGTCCTGACACATTTGCAGTCAATCACAAGCGTTGACTTTTTTTTTGGAGACAACTTTCAAATAGCCCCAATCACACGAACTTAGGCCCAGTTGCAAACATTGGAATGTTACTCGGTGGAACACACTAGGGGTCCAACTATCCTGACTACAAAGTTCTGAGACATGCACAGGACAAACACTGGTGTTGACCATTTTTTTTTGGAGACCACCTCAAAATAGCCCCAATCACACGGATTGATGGCCTGGTTGTAACGACACAATTACTATAAATAGTTAACAGGTTTAGTTGCTGAAAATGCTGTTCTGTTTCACTAATGGTGGCAGCAAAACTATGCTACTGTTGCATTAAAATGCTGTACAACACAAGAATCTAGAGTTGTTAGGAAGTCAGAAGTAAGTGAATGATATACGTGTAGTTTTTTGGAAATCTTGGTTTTCCTGTTCAAATCTTGTTTTTTTATAGGGTGTGTTATCTTGGTTTTTCAAATTATAGTCACTGGCAGCATTGATCAGTACAAATGTTAACTATTTCAGATCACACAAGTAAATATATTGTGGATTATTAATACAGTCAAAGACAATTAAACATAGCGCAAGATGAACAGAAGAAGGCTATTTACTTTCATTTAAATATGGTACAGCATTAGTTACAGTTTACTCTTTCTACAATCTTTTTGATGTAACCTTAAAAAATTTGGGTATGTTTAACGTTAATTCGTTTTGTCACTTGCATTCCTTTTTTGCTCATTGTTTTTATCCTATCGTTAAGTTTTTTGTGTTGAGAAAACAAAAGCAAAATAAATTGCCAACTAACTAACAGTTTAACTAACTGAAAGGTACCAGTAGTTGAATACTGATAGGCTATTTTTTGTCCATGTTTATTCTCCATTCACAAGAAAGTAGATTGTGTTGCTGTCTTTTAGATGCAATATCTGCTCTCACTTGGGAGTTGCCATTTCTGAGGTGTCTGGGCTACCTGCCATCCACATAAAGATGGGGGTGTCCATTAAGTACCTTACCCAAGGATACAAGTTCAAGCAAACTTGCCAGCTTGTTCGTCACAGCATCCTTTAAATGCTCAGCACCAAGCAGGGAGCGTGTGGATACCATTTTTAAAGTCTTTTTTAATGATTGTCCAAAGGACAATAAACCCGAGGTCTATCAACCGCTGATTGGATGCATTAATCACTACTGGTATGCCATGACATCTGTCTAAATCAGTACATATTAATGAAATGCAGTTTTTGCTCCATGTAGTAGTGGCAGCAGTAGACCAATTGAATTGGCAATCAACTAGATCAGACATGTGCAATTGGTGGCATGCGGACTGTACTGTGGCCTTTCATTTTGTTATATGCAGCTTGTGCGGTACTGGTACTCAGTACTGCTGCAAATTGTAAAGAATTTTAGAAATTTTAGAATTTTAGAACAAAAGTTGTAATATGAATGCCATTTAATGAAGCCATTACTCAACAAAGATTATTGTCTTGCAGTTGATAATTAATATACCTCACTACAATTTGTGAATATTTTGGTTGAAAACTACACTGACATATATGGAACTGTCAGACTCAATCGCAAAAACCTGCTAGTTGGAATAAAAAGAGAAGTTTCTGCTTACGCAAAAGACAAAATGATGGTGTTGAAATGGAAAGATAAAACATGTGTCACTGCTCTTAACTATACACAATGCTGAAATGGTTGATGTAGCTGTCAGGAGAGGCCCTGTTCAAAAGCCAAAAGTTGTGCTGGACTACAACTACACAATGGGTGGAGTGGACAGAGTGGATCAACACTTGTCCTGTTACCCAACCCCCAGAAAAAGTGGCAAAAATATTACAAAAAGATTTATTTCACTTGATTGACCTAGCAGTTTGGAACTCTTACATTTTGTACCTATAGTGGAATGGAGAGCAGATGCTCCTTTTCTTTCAATTGAATTTGATCAATAAAATCATATCAAAGCATCACACTCCATCAATGTCAGCATCTGGATCTAGAGGGCCATTGCTCTCAGAAACACCTTTGGGCCTGACAGACTGGCATTTTCTTTCATATGTCCTGGAAACAGATAAGAAGAGTTGTTTGACCATAGTTTGGGCAGTATACAGCCAAAAAAGGAACAGCCATTGAAAAAAGTTTGTGGCAAAAACTGCTATCAATGCATTGATTGTGGGGTGGGACTATGCATGACACTTTGCTTTCAGATATATTTCACCAAAGCTGCATACTGATGGACTTGCACACTAATTAACTTTCTTTACTGATTGAATTTTGTGTTGTGTTGGTGTGTCATTTTCATTGATTTTTGTGTTTTCAGAATAAGCAAACTTTCAGATGTACATATTTCAAAAAGTACTTGGCTTTGAGCAGAAAGATTTATATCAAAATAATCCCTGTAAGCAGCAGAATCAAAATGAACAAAAAATAAAAATTTTTTGACCCACCTAATCAAAATAATTAATATGTTAGGTGGTTAAGGGTTTCCAGTGTCTTTAGTTGAATCAAGTAAACCATTACACTGTCATGTTGCATCTCCTCTGTTAAGAAACAAAGATTTGAGTCAATAATACTAGATTTGCAATACCAAAGCACTGGGTACACCAACGTTTTCCAAACTGGGAGGCATGGACTAGCCTAAGGGGAGGTGGAAATGTTAGCCACAATCATTTAAAAATATAGGCTTATAGCATAACCTGTTTAATTGCATGGAAATAAAAGCTATTTGTTTGATTAATCAAAGTGTTAGTTGCAAAATCAAGTGGCAAAATTTGTCTTTGGCAAAAAGTTTAGGCAGTGGCTATTTTGCCGTCAACCGCAATTTGCCCTCAGAGACTATTTTGCCGTGAGTTATTTGTGATTGGTCAGTCTTAATGATGTACTAAACATGTGACTTTTGGTCATTTCTGATTGGTCAATTTTAAAAACCAATTAAAAAAATTTTGCACCCCCAGGTCTTCTATCCCCCACCCTGTACACTCCCTTCCAGTGTACACTGCCCCATACATTTACATACCGGGCCTGCCCCTTCAGTGTACACTGCCTTTCTTTTAATGCCCTTCCAGCTGAGATTCGAACCCACAACCATGGTATCTCATGACCAGTGCACTATTCACTACACCACAGTGTCACTGGTGTAATTGTAGCAAATATGGCTATATAAACACACGTGAATGATTGTGGCAAAATAGATTCCAAGGGCAAATTGCCATCGACGGCGAAATAGCCACTGCCAAAAGTTTAACATTCTTGAAAAACAGACCACCAATTATGAAATCAAAAAGTAATAACATTAAAAAAATAATATAGTAAAAATCATTAAAATTAAAAAATAATATAATAAGAGTAAGTAATTCAGAAGTATAATTTTTTAAAAACAATATATTAATAATATTGTTTTCAGAAAGATGGATAAATTTTTTAATTGGCTATAAGAGAAAATGCAATAATAATGAAAATACTAATGTTGGCACAAGTGGTGGGAATATAAGAAACAAAGAACAGAAAGGAAGAATTTCAAAGAAAAGAAAATATGACTCATCTTATTTATCGTTTGATTTACAAGTGTTATTAGTGATAAGGTGGAAAAACTAATGTATTTACTTTGCTTGAAAATTTTGGCTGTTGATAGTATGAGACTCGAAAAATTAAAATGACACCTTAAAACTATGCATTCTGAATTCATTCATAAGCCCAAAGAATTTTTTCAAAGAAAATTGGGTGAGTTTACTAAACAAAAGCAAATGTTTAAAGAAATAGTTTATTTTCGATCAAATACATTACTAGCATTGTGCTTAGTGTCTTACAGAATTGCAAAGTGTAAAAAACCGCACACAGTAGCAGAACTTTAGTATTGCAAGCAGCTATTATTATGGTCAAAATAATGTTTGGAGAACCATATGTGAAACAGCTATGACAAATCCCGCTTGCTGATAATACTGTTGGCAGAAGAATCAATGATATATCTGAAGATATTTGCAATCAAATAGTTTCTTGAATATGTACTTCAAAAGTCACCATACAAGTAGATGAAGCAACTGATATAGCAAAAGACGCATATTTAATTGCATATATTTGATATGTTGAAGAGACTGATATAATTGAAGATATATTATTTTGCAAACCCATTCCTGACAAAGTCGCATCCAACCAAATTTTTAATTGACAGATTTTTTGATGAGAACAGCATAATGTGAAATAATTGCATTGGGCTTTGTATTATTGACGGTGCACGGTCAATGTTGAGGCACAAAGCTGGTCTGCAAGCACTTGTTAAAAAGAAAACACTTGACGTTCTCTGGACACAGTGCATGCTCCACAGAGCAGCTCTCGTATCAAAAAATATAAGCGAGGAACTGAACAACATTTTCACAAAAGTAAACAAAGTTAAAAATTACACTCCATTAAAAGTTAGGTTGTTTGCAAAGCTGTGTGAAGATATAGGAGCTAATTACACCTCACTTCTGTACTATTGTGAAGTGCGCTGGCTATCTCGTGTAAAAGTGATTCAAAAGGTACTTGAACTCAAAGAAGAAATTGCAATTTTTTTCTATGAAAATCATAATGAGGATGCAATTATGTTTAGGGATGATAATTTTATTGTTAAACTCATTTATTTGGTTGAAAGTTTCAAAAAATTGAGTGTTTTTAATAAATCATTTAAGGGCCACAAATGCATATGCTGATGCAAAAAGACAAAGTAAAAGCCTTTGCAAAAATACTGGATCTATGGAAATCAAATTTGCAAAAAAATAAGATTGACATGTTTCCACTTTTAAATTCATGCACCCAAGTTGATGTAGAAGCCAACAAAAAATCTGTTTGTGGAACACTTGAATGGTTTGTTACTTCATTTTTCCAATTATTTTAATGATCTTGATTTTACAAAATTTGTGTGGATACAGAATCCATTTATTGACAAAGAAGATGATGGATTTGAATTGACAAGTATTGAGAAAAAACAATTGATCGAATTATCTTGTGATACTTCATTAAAACAAAGATTTCAGAATGTGTCTCTGGTTCAATTTTGGCTGAATCTCAATTCAAAATATAATAATTTGTCGAACAAAGCTTTAAAAGTACTTCTGCTGTTTGCAACATCCTATTTATGCTTAACAGGATTTTCTGCATTAGCTGCAATGAAATTGAAATATCGAGCTCAGTTGGTTGTAGAAAAAGAACTACGAGTAGCTATCTCATCAATAATGCCAAGATTGACAGCATTTGCACCAATAGGCAAGCACATCCATCTCATTGGAAGACAAAAATATAATGTTGTTATTCTTTTTTTGTTTCATAGTTTGTATTTAAATTTTTTTGTGCTTATATTATTTTATAAAATGGTGGAAGGTGTCATATGATTGAATATTTGTAAGGGAGGCGTAACAAAGTTTAGAAACCACTGGTGTTCACTGAAGCACCAAGTGTGGCTGATAGCATTTAAATCTATTCTGATACCAGCAACATTTGTGTGATTAGATCAGTTTAGTCTACTAACATCCACTTTTAAAAGATTTCTTTTAGCTGTTGTTCAACAATTTCAAGCTTTAGACAATTTGCACATCTCTGCAGCATGCAATCTTTTTTCGCATGCATCACAAACAGTCAGAGCAAATAACTCTTAGAAATTTTCTTTGATCTCCTGAGCATTCATTAAAAGAATAACATTCTGATGCATAGTGCTGACACACACAGTTTGAGTGCCTGATAATCCTGCACTAATGCATCCTATTGGTCTTAGTGAACAAAACTTGGAAAATCCTATAATAATTAGAGGGTTCTGTTTTTTAAATGCTGCATATAGTTTTTTTAGAATGCAAAGAAGCGAGCATTTTTGTTCATAAAACATTTTTCTAATGCTAATTCGATCTTTGGTTTCTGGCATGATCCTGATATTTTTGTTGTTCTGATAAAACTTTTTTAACTGTTTGAATTGTTTCATTGTATGAAGTTTTCCTTTTTCGTGGAGGTAACGAGGAAACTCCAGTTGTCATGTCCAACTGCTATGCTTGTTGAAACATTTTGTCACTCAAAAAACTTCTCAAAGTTTTTTTCTTGACCTAGTGTTGGTTGCCATTGTCAATCCCTGCGTCTTCTCTGCTCTTGTGTTGTCACTATTAACTTGTTCCTTTATTTTAGCTATCATATTTTTTTAGAATACACCATGCTCTTGTTAAAACACTTTTTTCTACAGCAGATAGATCATTGGTGTCAATTTTTTATGTGAAGGTCGTCGTTAATCTGTGTCAGTTTTTGCTTTTGGTAAGTGGTTTTGTTATGAAAAGCAATGCTGTGAAATTTTGATTGTGATTTTTCTATGTCACACTAGCTCTTATTCCATTATATCATGATTCGTTTGTGTTGGTATTGTTGTTTGTTTCATCTATTTCTTCAATGTCTTCCAATTTACTATCACTAGACTTGCTAAACCATGCATTTTGATAACCTTCAAGTATTTTCTTAACTCTTTTTACAAGTGGAGCAAAGTTTTTTTTCCTGGTACAAGGTTTAAATTGCGGTGAAGAGATTTGACCTTCTGAAAATACTTGAAAGTAATAGGATAAAGACTTATATTTCAAGCAGGTCTTTTGTGACTTTGCAAAATACCATTGCAATTTTTTTCTGATGCAGAATATGCATCTATGGATTTGTACTTATGAGAAATGCAAATGGTTTTCAACACAGTTTTAACATTACATTTGGCTGCAATATGAAATTTCGATAGCTGTCTATCTTCTTCACTAAGGTTTTGGGCCAAAATTAAGCCTTGTATATTTTTTGTCATGGCAGTTTTCAAAATTGTGCTAATACTGCACTTATCCCTGTTTCAGAAATGCTTTTTGTTATCTCTGGTAATCAATTATGAAATATCAACTTATAAATACTACCTATAAATACATACAAAATTGTTTAATCAAATGCTGGTTTCATTTGTCACTCATTTGATTGCACAAAATTTCAGAATCCTAAACCATTTGCAACTAGCTAAACGAAACACAAAAATTTAATAGCACAAATTGGTCAACAGAATAGCTCTATTTGCAAAAATTCATGCTCTTAGCTTGGGTGCTTATATTTCCATCAATAATAATCAATGCAATAACACTAGGCAACAAATTTTGGTTTATCTCCTTTTTTTGTATTGCTTTATGTTTTTGGGGTCGCTGATGCCGATTTTGATGTTAGCTTTTGCATAATGTCAACAGTTTTGATAATATTTGCAACAGATTGAAGTTTATAATTCACCAAATAATAATACAACTTTAGCATTAAGGGACATTTATATTACTTTTCAATCTTGTGTTATTTCATTTATGACATATTTTTATTGTTTTCATCACTCTCTTTTTGGTGCTAGAGAAGTAAATTAGCCAATTGTCATTTACTATCGTGTGATTGGACACAATTTTGGCAGGTTTTTAATGCACATGTCTGAGCTGGTCCAGTGTCAGCAGTTTAGAGTTGGTTTATGGGAGGTGGATTGTTGAATCTGGTACCAATACTGTACTTAGTTTAGCAGTTAAACAAATTGTGAGTTAGGCCTACTGCAGTGAAGTTGCTTATTTTAGAAATATGCTATATTATATTGTTTATCCCAGTATTCCTTCATCTATTGCTCCTGTCAACCATTGCCCAGAACTGCCTATTCCTTAATTTTCAACAGCACATGCTATATCATCAACCTCATTGGAAGATGACGATGCTGATTTTGAGGTTGACACTCAGTGTTCCAGCAAAGTGAAGTTCCAGCAAAATGAATTGAATGATCTGACAAGAGACCTGGGTTTTACAAAGGCAAAAGCAGAGATAATTTCTTCTCGTCTCAAGGAATAGAATTTGCTTGCTCCTTCGTGCAAGATTTCCAAGCCAAGAAAGCAACATGTGACCTTTGCGAATTTCTATGCAATGTCCTCTGATTCTGATCATCCTTCACTTTGTTATTGTACTGATATACAGAGCTTGTTTCAAGAGATTGGTATTGCCTACTCAGCTTTGGATTGGCATTTAGTCATTGACAGTTCTAAGCGAAGCTTGAAAGCAGTTCTGCATAATGGTAATGGGTATCCATCCATTCCAGTAGCACATTCTGTTCAGATGAAGGAAGATCGTGAATCCATAAAAATATTAGTGGAATTAATTCAAGACAATGATCACAATTGGGACATGTGTGGAGATTTTAAAATGATTGCATTTCTTTCGGGATTGCAAGGAGGTTATACTAAGCATTCTTGTTTTTTTTTGTTTGTAGAATAGTAGAGCAAATGAGCAGCATTACTTGGTCAAAAACTGGCCAGCTTGCAAAGATCTCACACCAGGCTCCCACTATTTTCTAAACTCATCTCTTATTGAAAAGAGCAAAATTTTACTTCCTCCATTGCATATTAAACTCAGACTGGCCAAGCAGTTTGTTAGGGCTTTGAAATCGACAAGCCATGCCTTTCGCCATATTAGACAGATATTCCCAAGCATATCTGAAGCAACAGTTAAAGGTGGTATATTTGTGGGGCCACAAATAAGAAGAATGTTGGCATTTGAAGAGCTGGAGAAACAAATGTCTGATTTGGAGAGAAAAGCTTGGCAAACTTTTATTAGAATGATTGTGGAAGGATTTCTTAGAAATCATCAAAGAGACGACTATGCAATGGTGGTGTCAAATTTGATTGAAAGTTATGAAAAGCTTAGTTGCCGCATGTCCTTAAAGTTGCATTTCTTGCATTCTCACTTGGATTTCTTTTGGGATAACTTGGGGAATGTAAGTGAAGAGCATGGTGAAAGGTTTCACCAAGACATCCAAGTGACGGAAAAGTGCTATCTAGGGAGGTGGAACACAGCAATGATGGGAGATTATGTATGGAATTGATGCGGAAATGTAACACCACATACAAGTGAAAAAATTATTCAAACTTCCATTTTTGATTAAAATGTTTTATGGCTTATTTGCAATGTCCTTAACAGTGCTTTTTTGAATAGCTCATATGTGATTTTTTTTAATTTTGCGTGTAATATTTCAAATTACAAATGCATTATGCGTATTACACAAACTTGAAATCATAATTTCATAAAATTTTAAATTGCACAAAATCATTGACATTACAAAATTTTCAATGCCGTTTTTTAAATCTGCACCCCAAAAAACATAATGTTATGATAAACACAATTTGTCAAAAAAATTGTTGTCCAGTTTAATCAATGCAATTATTTTCAGGTCATATTCAATGCAATTATTTTCAGCTATTACCAAGACTTTGGTATACATGTTTAAAAGATTTAACAAAAACTGCCTTTGTACAATACCAGTATTTTGTTATATATTGTTGCATAATATGAGTCTTTTGCATTAATAGATTAGGCCAATCTTGTTGTGTAGAGTTGAAAAATATGACATCTTTAGCCAAGCAACTTCAACAACTTGCTCTTCCTCAAAGTAAAGTTACAAGTGTTTCAGACAAGACTCGTCCTTCATTGCTTTTTGATCCTAAAGATGCTGCTACATTAGACAAGGAAACATTTTATGCCTTAGGCAAGTTGCATACCATATGTAGTTTTGGTGTTTGTTTGCTTTAAGATGTTTAACAAATTGTAGGTGCTTTTTTAGTTTTAATTACCATTTCTTTTGAGGCAACTATGGCATCCTACCTGTGACTGCCATTGACTAAAAGGAGACATTACTCATATTTTTACATGACTAAAAGGAGTTGGGGTTGTATGGCAAATTCTGCACTTGCCAGTAATCTGAACCTTAATTTCTGTTGATATAATTCCAGGGGTGTCACTGTCATGTGACGTTTGTGCTAGATGTCAAGTTTCTACTGGAAAAATGCTGGTCAAAACTAGGATAGTTGGATAAACTTGGGTAATTTTGGACAAATGACCACACTTCAACTGTTGTATATTGCTTGAGTACTTGCAACGTCTTATCTAATCGCTTTTGCATATTTATTTACCACTTGACAACACGCATGTTTCAGTAATTTTTGGATCCAAAATTATGGATTCTTAAATTAAGCCAATCTGCTGTGACAAGTTACCATGTAAATGAGGTAATTTGGGACAAGGTTAAAAAAGCTTTAAAATGTTCTGATAATTGAAGATATTGTTTGATAGCATTGTGAGTTGATATGCAGGTTGATTCTAATCAAATTCATTTATATAATCTTCTGCCTAATTCACAACCATTTCTGTCAATTACATTTTACTTGTGATAATGTCCTTATGTTGCATCTAGGTCAGCCAAGCATTGCTGTATGTGCAGTCAAGTGAAACTAGCCTAGTTAATGTTGCAAAAAATTGTTCAGAATTGGGCAAGGTTGAAGTCAACGTGTATCTTTTTTTTAATTATGTGAAGCATGATTAGATTGATGTTAACTTGTCCCAAATTACCCTAGTTTACCCTGCCCACATTGTAACCATTTTTTTATGGAATTTTGCTGTCAACAGCTTTTTAACTATTTTGCCGTCAACCGCATTTTGCCCTTAAAGGCTGTTTTGCCATCATCACTCATGTGCTATTAAATAGGTATATTTGCTATATAATTTTGGTAGTGATTCTGGGTGTTGCAGATTGTATAGCTGCTTTCTGATGCAATGATTATGGGTTGAGATCTCTGCTGGCAGTGTACACTGGAGGGGGTCAAGTATTTGAATGTACAGGGGAGTGTATACTGGGTAGAAACAAGTGCACTAAAGGTAAAATTTTTTTTTAATTGTCATAGATATTGACCAATCAGAAAAGACCAGAAATCATGATTTTATTAATCATTAAAATCGACCAATTACAAATGTTTAATGGCAAAATAACTTGCAAGGGTAAAATGCGATTGATCATAAAATAGCCGCTACCTTTTTTTATACATCCATTTAAGTTAACCAAACTACTGCTTTACCAAATTTTGTGTTATCATTCTTTAAAGTGCTTAGGGACAGTGACAAATACAGCAAAAGCATCAACTTCATGGAGTTGTGGGATTTCAAACAAGGCAGCAACTATTTTTATGAATTGCCAAAAAATCTTGTAGGCTGTTTTTACATGACTGAAAAAATTTTTAAACGCTTTTTCATGTGGCTGTACAACAAATCAGGCAGTCTATTTTTAGAGTTATGATTCAAATCTACAGCAATTAGGTACAAATTTATTTGTTTTGTCATATATTTTCCTGCAGTCACAAAAAAATCTTTGCTGATTTTACTAGAGCTATGTTGTGTTAAGACTGTAAAGCTATGCTGTATTCATACTGTGAAATTGCTGTAAATTGTCTTTTCCATGTGCACAACAATGTAGCCATCCTGAAGTGCAAGTTCACAATCATTGTTACTGTAGACGGTGCTTTAACCTACTTGGTCACTACGGTAGAGTGAAAAAAACTGTTCAAAGTTCTAAAAAGAGGGTGTCTTAATTACTCACTAATTGTTAAAAAGCAACAAATGGAGTAAAACCTAGTGATATAAGTCGTTTTCCCCCCCTTTTTTTTTTATAAAAAAACATGTTTTTAAAAGAAAATGTCACCAAAAAACGTTTTTTTTAAACCAAGCTGCAAATGAGCTCAGATTATTATATTATATACTGAAGAGATTTCTGGCTGTAGCCCAGGAGTGCAAAAATTTCTTTGGAATTTAGTTACATGAAAAAATTGTTAATCGCACACACATGTAAAAACCAGTGTTGCTAGATGGTTGCTGGTGCTTTTTTCCGACAAAGTCCAAAAATTTCCCCAATTTACATCAAATTTCCTCAAAGAAGGATTATGGCTGAAATTACATGAACTGTGAGGTAAAAGTTCCATTGCTACAGTAATCATAAGGTGACTTTTTTTTGAGATCAATCTCAAGCACCCTCTGACTTTGGACTTCATATTGTTGGGAAGTTTCCTCATCAAGTCAAACTACCCATGTAAACCTTTTGGTCATACACATTAATTTTTTGGATGTGCCGCATGACTGTATTTTTGCACCCCTGCTATAGCCCATCATCAAATCAAATCAATACAGTTTAAAGCAGCAGTAATTCATAAACGTTTCAGAATTTCAAGTTTATTTACTTGTGATGGAGGCATGTTATTAGTGTGTAGTGATACAGAATAATGCTTCTATCTGCTCTAAAGAGAACTTGTTTTTATCTAAAGTTCACTTGAATAAAAAGTTTTGACAGAAGACCTCAAAATTTACCTGACTTCAACTAAACTCACTACACAATGCAAAAGCAGACAAGTTTGTTAAACCAGATGCTTTAACCTTTTAAGGATCATAAGATTCTAATTGATAGCATTTGAAACAATTCCATGATTGTTGGTAACAACGGGAAAATAATGGATTTTTGTTATTACATCATAATGGCATAACAATTAACAATTGTGGACATATATGACCCAATATCCATCAAAGGGTAATGAATAGTTTACTGAAAGCCTTGGTGCTTTTTTGCAATAACTAAAATTTTTCAGGCAAAGGAATCCGGATGGCATCACTCTTACCATACAGCAACATTCACATCTTGTTCTAACCAGTACATGTTGCTACACTGCAGCAAGTGGTGACAGGTTTTTTCACTCCACACAGTTAACTGGTCGTTTGTATTGGACAACAGACAAGTTACAATAAAGAGTATATACACACAATACAGAGAATATATTAAAGTACACGCTTTGATCTGTTTACATGTAAATTTTACTTTGTACAGCAGCCTTCTCTGAAAATTTGACAGTTGATATCTATTCATATCAATTGCATTGAATTTGAGATTAAACATAAAGAAGTTGTTAAAAGCCAACTCATTACATAGCTTTGACACTTTTCAGCCAAATATTTTAAAATTGTTTGAAAATTCCTGGATCATTTTCAGTGCATTGACTTTAGGGAAAGCTCCAGTCTTTCCTGCTTGTTTTTAGAGTTTGTTTTTGCAAACCTTGGATTTTATATGTGAACATTTCCAAGTCCTGACGAAGTATTCACTGCACAGATGATCTTGAAACTCCTGTTTCCTGAGTTAGCTAATGACTGAATTTTCAAAGAGATTCCTGTATCCTGCTTCAAACTTCATAAATTTTTTCAGACATTTTAGCTGTGACTTTTCTGCATCTGTTACACTGCCAGTTTCATGCTACTTTTTAATAATTTTTCAAATAGTTTTCCCAGATTGGACTTGCTTTTTATCTCGACTGCATTTTTTAGCTCTTTCTGAATGGCAATTATTGTCTTAGTCTCCAAAAGAAAGCTCAACTATCTCGATTCTTTAAAGTTTGAAAATTTATTCTTACTACTGATATTCCAAAAAAGCAATTGCATGTTAAATGGTAGCTACTCAAGATATTATATGGTGAAAAACAAAGTTCAAGTTATATCAATGATGCTAATTTTCAATAGAGTACATTTTTTGGACCACCCGGTATAGCAAGAATCTATTTAATGATACTGCATAGCAACATCAAACCACTTTTCATTTTTAGTAATTTATTTACATATTTACACATACTTTTAAGCTGAATGTTTTTGGCTTACATGAAGCTCTTGTCAAAGATTCTATAATATCAAGTATTAACACTTGATTATGATATACCGTATTTGCCGGTGTATAAGTCGACTCGTTGTATAAGTCGACCCCCTAAAATTCGACGGAAATTTACGATTTTATGATATATACAAAGTTGAATTTCATGACTCGGTGTATAAGTCGAGGTCAATTTTTTTAGGTCGATTTTTGATCAAAAAAGGTCGACTTATACACCGGCAAATACGATAACACTAGAACAGAAAAGAAAGGAAGTCGATTTTACATAATTTTTTCCGCTTTTTGCAGGCTCAGACGTGCTGATTCAATGTATGCTTACCACTACACATTCGTTTTTGAACCAGACCTTACTAAAACTTCAAAATATTAATATAGACTTAGGCCTTACAATATCTCAGCAGGTCAGATTATCAACAGAAATATGAGGTTACAGCAACATATAAACAATTACTATGGACTGTCATGAAGTAAGACAAATGATGACAAAGCAATAACTAAATGATCACAAATGACATAATGAAATACAGGGATTCCTCAACTTGTGTGAGTAATTGGGGGACGTGCAATTTGAAATTTGCGCTAGTCAAGTACCAGATATTGTTTTCTTTAAATGTTTTCAGGAATCACAATATATATACCAATAAAAATTTAGTTAACTTTTGACAGGTAACAAACTAATTCTGTTTATTAATAGCATAGCTTGTCCTGTGCTATTACTATTGTTTTTCTTAAAAGCCGCACAAGTCGAGAATAAGGCTCGTGCAACCTGAACACTCAGTATCAATAATTGGCTCATGCAAGTGGAACTCGTGCAAGTCAAGGAATCCTTGTAGTGGTAATTACAATAGATTGAGATAGAATAAGACAAATACATTGACTCTTTCGCTACCGCGAGATCATCAATTGATGATTTTTGTGCTTACACCCTTTCGCTCCCACGAACTCATCAATTGATGATTTTTTTCAAAAGTTGAAAAAATTAGTTTACTTTAAAATTGATTTGTGACTTTATTTCTCAACTGATTTCAACAATTTTTTTTTTAATTAAATGTTATTTCAAGGCAATTTTTATGATGTTTTACATTTGTCTTAACTATTTGGTTTTATTCTGAAAAAATTGACCTATATTACCTGTAGTCGAATTTTTTTGCCCCCTAAAATTTGGTAATCCAGTATAAACAGATCAATTTAATACATAAGCAATGTAATAACCTGACAACTGTTAATATATTTAGAAAGCTCAGCATATTAGCTTTTCAGCAATGTATAATTTTAAATAGTTGAGGCTTGGAATCACTTTATAATAGCTGATAAAGAAATAGTAGGCATACACAATTTTTCATTTTTTGTTGAAAAATTTTCAAACGGTACTTTAGAAAATTGCAATTTGTAGAAAAACTAATTCCTTTGGTACATTTTGGCTATTTTTTGTGATATCCATGGTTATTTAGCGATCTGTATCTAAGTTTTCAGAAAGATTGATCAAAAAATGAAGTCTGTGAAATTTTTGATAGATAGCAGACACCAAGCAAAAAATAGATATTTTTCTGCAAAAAAAGGGGGGTCAACATGATCCTGCATCATCTTTAGCTACTAAATTTTTATCTCAAACTACATACTATCGGGATGTTCAAAAGATTTGATTTTCAAAAATATATCTTGTTGCATGGTTCAGGTTAAGAGTTATTCTATAATAACTGATGAAATCGGCAAATTTTGTAGGCCTTATCTGTTTTGTAGGCCTAATTTTTGATAGATAGCTGACTCTAAAAACATTAAAAGCAAAAAAATTGGCGATACCCCTACAAAAAAGGTTGGGAAATCAACATAGTCCTGTATCATCTTTAGCTACAAAATTTTCCTCTCAAACTACATATCATCTGAAAGTTTAAGAAATTTCCTTCCAAAAATAAATATTGTTGCGTGGTTTAGGCTAGGAGTTATTCTATAATGATTGATGAAACATGATACCTATAGTTATCTTTAGTACCAGCCCAAAACCCTCAAAATTTGATAGCTGGTCCTCATAAAATGCAAATCATACAAAAAGTACTCCCTTTCCAAATTTAAAATCATGTTTATGTGTTTACATAACTCATTTTTGCGCTCTGTATTGAGTTTCCATGGAGCTGGTGTACATCAAACACTTTTTATAGATTTTTCAAGGTAGGGTACTCCAGGTGATAATCTGGTTCTTCCAACAAAAAAGGAGGGGTGTAAAAATGGTCCTGTTTCATCTTTAGCAATAAAACATCAGTTTTCAGTTCTATATTAACTGAAAGTTGAAGAAATTTCCGTTTTAAAAATATATTACAATACATATTTTCGGCTAAGTTTTGATTGGTAAAAAGGCTAGCCTAAATGATAAACCCTAAATTATCTTCGGTACTGGTCAAAACTCCCCCCCAATTTTGGTGCTAGACCTCATAAAATTGCAAATTGTGAAAAAAGTACACCTTTTAATAATCTTCAAATATTTTTATTAAATAGCGCAATTCTTTTACCATGTTGTATCAAGTTACCAAGGTGAAAATGCAAACAAAGCACTTTATTTACTTTGACAGGCAAGCTATAATCAATCAAAATTAGCTGTTTCCCAGCAAAAAGGGGGTGGCAAAGAGTAGCTTATGTTTCACCTTAAACAACAAAATAATCTATTTAAACTGCATACCATTTGAATCAGGAAGAACCAGTTTTTTTCAAAGATAGGCAATATTAGGTGGTATAAGCAAAGAGTTATTATATAACAATTGATGAAAAGGGTAGTTGCAGTAGATTCCAGGACCCCAAAAAGGCCAAAAATTTGGCTTCTGGGCTTCAAAAAAATTGAAAAAAGTACAAAAAATTTGTCCTTTGGTAATTTTTGACATTTTACCTCAAAAGTATGATTCTTTTACATCATCTAGCTGCCATTTTCAAAAAAATTCAACCACACGTGAGGCCTGCAATATCTTTTGAACTTGGGATAACGTTGTGTTCCCCCACCAAAAAAAGAAGGAGGTAAAGATGATTTTGTTTCATTTTGAGTCACAAAGAATTGTTTTTAGAATGCATATCACACTAACTGGGATGAAATTACCTTTCCAGAAATATATTACACTATGTAGTTTGATTTAATCTTGATTTCATTTTAATCGATCAAAAACACAGTTCCAATGCACATCTTTTTGTTGTAGCCCAAAAAGATCTTGAAATATCTGAGGCCCTGGGTCTCAAAAAAGTAACAATTGTAGGAAAACTAAGTAACTTGGTGCATTTTGGCTATTTTTCCTTGAAAGCATGGTTCTTTAGTCTGATGTGTCTAAATTTTCTAAAAGATGCATCAAAAAATGAAGTCTCTAGAATTTTTAAAAGTTGCAGTACCTTATTTTGTAAGTAATTTACTCCCCCAAAAAGGAGGGGGTTAATTTGCATAAATTATATTTCTGGAAAAAAAATTTTTTTTGGAGGTCAGCATATTTTAAATCACAATGAAATTTCTTCTTCAGCAATATAACATTATCGATATCATAGCCAATGGCCTAAAACCAGTGAATGATAAAAGTAAACATGATTAATGGTTTTTTATGCAAATTGGCCGTTTTTTGCATCTGCTACAATGAATTTCAGGACTGCTTCGCGGGAGCGAAAAAGTTAAGATAGCTGTTTATTACGAAGTCAATATAGCAAACCACTTTGTGATAAACAGCTGCTATATGCAAATGGTAGTTCCTTTTTGCTTAACCCCTCCGCGTCGCTTATCATCATATGATGATGGCAAAGAGAACGCCGCTCATCCTCATATGATGATTTGCCGGCTATGGCGAAATGCGTGTATTTAAAGCTCGCTTGGGAGAGATATTCCTTTCCTTTTTAAGCAAGCTTTAAATACACGCATTTCGCCGTAGCCGGCAAATCATCATATGAGGATGAGCAGCGTTCTCTTCACCATCATCATATGATGATAAGTGACGCAGAGGGGTTAAGATATCTTAATATATTTGACTTATTCTGTCTCAATCTATTGTATTTGCTACTATTTTGTTACTTTATTTGTGATCATTTAGTCATATTTCTGTCATGTAAATGTTTTGTCATCATTTGTCATACTTCATGACAGTCCACAGTAATTGGTTATATGTTGCTGTAACCTCATATTTCTACTGATAATCTGACCTGCTGAGATAGTGTAAGGCCTATGCCTATATTAATATTTTGAAGTTTTAGTTTTGTATCATAATAAAGTTCTAATACTAGATGTTATCTTTGACAAGGGCTTGATGTAAGCCAAAAACGTTCCGTTTTTAGTCTGCATAAATATGTAAATAAATTACCAAAAATAAAAAGTAATTTCATGTTGCTGTGCAGTATCATTTCATGAGCTCTGAAAGTTACTTCTCTTCCTAAATTTTGACATACAACAAGATCTCTCATGAATCAACAGCCTGACTATATCAATGGTGAATCTCTGTGCTGGACCTTCTTTGCCACAACAAAGCTGTTGAGCACCATGCAAAACTTGTGACTGAAGCAAGCTTATGTGTTGTCGGTTTTGACCCATAAGATTGATAATTGCGCTGGAAAATTTGATCTAGCTAAGTTACAAAAGCACCACAAAAAACATTTTCCACTGAACTGAAAGGCTGAAGAAGTTTGTGGTTTAAATAGTTTTTTTCTTTAATGTTAGTCGAAGCTCTAAAACATGGAAAATCAGGTTTACAAAAACAAGGAAATTCACAATTTTTGTTAACCTGAATTTCCATGTTTTGGTGCTGTCCAAAACATGCACCAAACATATAACCAAGATACTTTCTCAAAGCTTGTTTCCTTGTTACTTTTACTCCAGGCACTCTCTAAATATAGAAAATCAACTAGAGCCTTAAACTTTCTACAGATGTTGGTTTCATGTAAAAATATGATGACATTTGATACCATTAGGTTAGTATGCTCAAGTAATCTTTACGTGCCTTATGGGTAGGTAACTGGATCTGCTGCAGAAAGCTTTGTGCATTATAGCCTGCATTTTTAGTATTTGATGGAATACATATATTTATTTGTCCATGCTTAAGCCAAAATAAATGATAAGTTACTGTGCTGTGTGGCTTATTTAAAGTCATATGTACATACTTCTTAAAGTATGTAAGGTAATGCTTTTTTATTCCTTCTGATTTAGCATCTACACCTATATCTTTCAAAACATCTGTTTTTCCAGCTTTGTAACAGTAGCTAATTCATCTATTTAAACTTTATTTTCACTATAGTAAACTGTTTATGCCAAAGACTGCCTATTTAGAATTCTATTTGAAATAATGTGGCACTCGAAAAAATGGAGTAATCTATTGAACAGTGGGATAGACTGCTTACATTATAAGCTAGCACGTAGTGCTTTACAAATCTACAAAAAACTGCTTCTACTAACCCACATTACTCTGCCCATCATAGCGAGTCATTCAAAGATTATTGAAACCAGAAAGAATAATCTCTACTAACATCTAAAATTGAACCATATCACTACCCTAATATTTTAACCAGTTTAATCAACCACTATGTGGTGATGATTTACTTGATCAATGCAAAAAGTCTCATACTTTTCAACTAACACTAGCTAGCAGTCTACCTGTATCCAACATCAATAAACTATTTGCTTGCTGAACTGTGATATAGTAATTGTGAAAACATATTCTAATCATGACATTACAAGTGCAGCAAGAGAAAAAGTCTTGATTCTTTTCATCCCAAAAAACTGTGCAGGATGAAGGGAAAAGGCAACTGCAGCATGGCTATAGCTTTCCCTCAATGTTCGTAGCTGGGATAGACCATGCATTAAATTGTCCTGCTTTGGCAAAAAATTTACTGAAATATATGGTGAAGTTAGTGAGTGTAAGGGGGTAGTTACAGACTGTGAGAAAATGAAACTATAAGTTTTGGTGTGTACACATGTGGCATGTTGGTCTAACTGCATATGTAGCACAGTTTGCCATTTCTACCAGAAGAACTTGTATTGATTTTGGTTCAGTAGCTTCTTAATAATGTAAATTAGCTATGCCAGATAAAGAACAATTAGGATAGAAAAAGGTGTAGATATTTATCTTCAAAAAATTGAGTGTGCCAAAGATTCCTTGATGGTTAATCACTGTTCTGAAAGCTAGTGGTCAAATGGGTTTGACATGTCTTAATGGGCTTCAATTAAGTAAAAAAGGTTCAATTGGCTCTTTTTTTATCCTAGAGATTACTGAACCCGTAGTTATCCTAATAACTCTGCTATATTTCATTCTGCTCTGTAATGGTCTGCAGTAGAATTGACTTTTCTCCAGCACATGGTAATTATGTCTGCATAATACCAAAACTGTGTCAAGAGTCTTTACTCCAGCACATGGTAACCATGTCTGCATAGTATCAAAACTGTGTCAACACTCTTTGCTTCAATAGTGGAAGTCAAGTGTTAAATTCAAGATACATGGAAATGTCTTGCCATTCCACTTTATTCCACAAATAGCTGGTCTTTCACATTTGAAGTTGCTTTACAGGAAGCTGATTGGATATACTTAATGGCAGGTTTCAGCTGGGGAGCAAGAACAACAATCTAGTGTACTACCACCTTGACTTCTATTCTGCTACAAAACATAATACTGGATCGTGGGTACCAGTATGATATTGTAGTGTCAGTACCTATGTAATTGACCAGCAAAACCTTTTGTGTATCAGGATAGCATGGTTGAAATCAAGACTTTATTTATCTATGAGCAGTTTATTCCTTGAGTTAGAACAACTTGGCATGCGGCCAAAAAAGTGCACACAACTTTTATGTAACTAAATTACCAACATATCACTTTTACCTAACAATGATATGTTGTTGAAAAGGTTTGCTGCTGCTGTTTTGAAAATACATGTAGAACGCTTAGTAAACCATTGTATCATTTTTTCGCTGCCAAAATGAATATTTTTTGGGTTTGCTTGATAAAACAAGTGGCTACTCAAAGTGTGCCCGGGTATCTGTTTTGCCAACAACAACCTCCTTATGCAAATAAAAAACCACTTCTGTTTTAAAGCAAATTTGAAAATATCTTGAAATGAGGCTGTTGTCCTTATTTTCTTAAGGTTAATTTCACTTGGTGGACAATTAGTTCAACAATCCCTTTGAATTTTGGTATTCATGATTTAGCTCTATACCTATTAATGATATTTTCACGTTGTTGAACTAGTACAATCTGTAGACGATACCGATAGTTTAACACACTTTTTTTTAGGTCTAAATGGATTTCAAGAATTGTGTAATATGGAAAAGTTGTTTCACAAACTTTACTATGAAGCACTTTTTAGTGAAGTTGCTGCTGATACTGAGAGAACTTTGAAAAACAAGAAATATAACAAGCAACTTGATGCAACAATTGAATCATTTCTGTTACAGTTATCACCTTATTTCTTATTGCGCCCAGCTCAAAAATGCATTGAATGGCTTATATATAGGTATTGTTAAAAATATGTTAATACCTTAGTGAAAGTGGCAGTTTTTAAAGAGCATCACTGTTCTTGTGGCCTACCTGTTAATTATTTTATGAAGTTCAGGACTGTAAGTAAATGTATATTGATTTTCTTTGTTCAACGCAGTCTTAAGCAAAGTCTGGCGTTTGTCATAAAGTCACTTTATTCCAGGTACTTTTTTGCAACTTTTTCATTCTCCTTATTCGGGAAAGCAGTAGTAGAAATTTAGTTACAGTGCTTCGTTGATGGTGTGTACAGTACCTGGTGTGACTGGCATTCAGTTTTATAAAAGAAACTTTATGATGCTTTATACTGTAAAATATGTCCAAAAAAACGTGAATCTATTAGCAAACAATCAAAAATTAATTTGGTTTTTACTAGGACTGCTTTGCTAAATTCTTGTTACTACTCCAAGCAGGAAATTTCTTTGTAAATTGTTTAACTTTTTTCAATTTTTAAACCACAGATGTGCAATATTTTTGTTTGGTACTCTTTTTTCACAAGAATATAAAAATTAATTTTTTTTTGATTATCTGCTTAGATATTTAAACTATTGTCCAAATTGGAGTAGATGATCAAAGAGGCACTGTATTATATTAACCATGTTTTCATTCTGTTTGTGTAGATTTCATATTTTATTGTTCAATGCTGATGCAATTATGCAATGTGTGTTTCCCTATTATGGAACTAATTTATTTGTTCGAGTTGTGCAACTTATTGACCCAAGACAGGATACCCAAAAGTGGTTTGAAATTGCAAAAGCTCAGGTAAAAAGTGAATCTGATTTGTTATTATTCAGGTTTGTGTTGTTCTATTTTGTCAAAAACTGGCAGGCATATTTATGAAGCAAATATGAATTGATGTTTTATTTATTTCTATTATTCTTATCACATTTTGCTTTAATTCAATTGCATTTTGATCTTATAAAATTTTTTTTGGTCATTAGCATAACATGGTGGCTACAAAAAGCTTTCAAAGAAAGCTGTGAATGTAGATGAACTAGGAAGCATTGAATAACATGAAGTTTACAAATCAAGAAATTCTTCAAACAGAAATGTGTTTGTAGCAGAATGCGAGTTGTAAACTTACTGACAGCTAATCTTATTACTTTGCTCTGCATATTGCCAATACATTGCTAGAACTTATAACCAATCTATTCTTTGGGTATCTCAAATGAAATACGAAATAGCAAAACAACTCCTTGAGGCTCTGCATTTCTATCTTTAATGCTGGATCTCATACCATCAGAATACTCATGCCATGTTCAACTTGTCACTGGCATTAAACCTTTCAGCTTAACCAATGGTTAATAACCATGCATAAATGGGTAGTGGCATTTTCTACAACATGTGAATGTGACATGGTAAAGGATTAAACTGCTAAAGGCATTGACCTATGTATTGATCTCCAAATGGGGAACAAAATTTGTTCGTTATTGATGACAACACTAGAAGTAGCTGCTGCACTCTTATCCAGACACATAATTTAGAGGTCATGCCATAGTTCTGAGGTGAAAAAAGGATAAAAACTCTAAGCGTTGAAACTTAGCAAAAACAGATGAGCTCATATGAAGAGAAAAAACATTAAACATTATTTGTATCTTTCTAACACAATGAGTTAATTCAAAGATTTGCATATTTACTCAACAGTTTCTTGCTCTATGGAAGTTATTGAGGAATGTTGATATATACATCAGTATATAGAGTTAGAGTTATCAAGTTTGTGTCTTGTTGAATACCATATGATAAAGTATTAACAGCTATTTCTAAATTTTGTAACTGTTTAAATGAATGGTATTAGCCATAGAGTGCATAAATGTTCTTTGAGGCCTAAAGCTCGTTAGGGTGAGAATAAGTTGTTATTATATCTGTTATATCTACAGTTGTTATTGAATCAAAATTGAATTTTTTGAATTTTATACTGTGGCGATGACTACTTCAAACACAAGTTACTGGCAAATATCTGGAGTCAAATGGGAGTGCTAGTTAATGCTTATTATATTACCACATGTAACGGCTTTAGGACAGTGCTCAATCCAAGGTTTTATCAAATGCATAACCACTGGTGTGTAATAAATACAAAATTGCTGGCAATTTTGGACAAACATTGTTGAACGCAGTGTCACACTAGCCCAAATAATTTATTTTGGAGTTGCAAAAATGGGTATTTTTGATAGCCTATTGCTATTTGTTCAGTGTATAAACTAAGCTAGATAGTACAGATGTTTTGTATTGGTGGTCTGTTTTTCAACAGAAGTGGCGCTGTGATGTAAAAGCTGTGCCCACAGCAACTCAAATTCAGCGTGGATTTCTTTTTTGCACAAATACCTTGGTGGCAAACCAAAGTTGAGACCATGTGACATCACAAAACGTTTAGTATCAGACAAGTCACAACCTGAAAGTTTCAGAACATGCCTTGTGACATCAATGAGTGCATTGCCTTAACTATTGCATCTGAGTGAAATGAGCAAGTGTTCATTTTTGATCTTGGTTTTTGATTCTGTTCTTTCATCAAGTAATGCCAGTTATGTGCAGAATCTGACAGAATTGAAGAATGTCAGAAATTTGCAGGCCGCCTGCCAATGTGATTGGTAAACTGTTTGTAGTTTTCTAGATTGCTCTGTTAGCTTTAGTTTATCTTATGTGAGAAAAGCTCATTCCATCTTTGAGCTGTGCCTGACTCATGTTTACTCAGTATAAGTCATGACCACAGCCAATGAAAGGCAAATTAATCCGAAGTCCAGCATTTGCATTTTGGTTATTACAATAGATTTGATTATGGCTTAAATAGATAACCCACTAACCAGGATTTTGTGTTAAAGTAGCTGGTAATTTTTCCTGAACCCTGAAAAATTTCAAATAAAAACTCTTGCACTTGGTTTCACTTTGCTGCTCATAAGCAATTAGATAAGTCAGGTGTGGGACATGCCTTACAAAATAAGCAGTCAACAACAATATTCAAATCTAAGAGGGAGGATATTTTTCTAAGCCACTCTCTTTATATCAGCAAATATTGAAAAGAGTATGCTTTCAATGAACAATATCGGAGTCACTTAAGCAATTAGTACAACCCAAGAAAAATTGGTGACAATAATGCTTCTTCAGTTTCTGTAAAAAAATCAAAATCGCACAAAAATTTATATAGAAATAAAAATAACCCACCAGTTGTTAAAATAAACAACATAAAAATACACATACTCCCTTCAAAATTTTATGCAAAATTTGATATAAAATGGGAAAAACTAGTAAGCAACAAAAAGAAAGTCAAGGAGGACCTAAACCGTACCATAAATAGATAAAATAGCCATTATAAAATATATGTAGAAAATGCCAAAACTAGGTGATAAGAATATGAGTAATCAAAGGAACAGACTTGTGTAAAAAGCTAAAAAATTAGCATACAAAAAACTAAGAATCTAATATGTGGCTTAACTAATATATGCAAATAAGTAAGTCAAAACAATGAAAAAACTATATGGGTTTTTTCATTGTTCCAAACACCAATAAACAAATAAGGCCAAAGTAAACAGAATGCCTGGCAAAAATGCAACAGGAATAACAGTGATTATAAAATGACAAACTAATACAGACCAACAAGAATTGAGATAAACCCAGAAAAACCTCACCAAGAACATACTCAATCCTTTCCCACTTTCTAGTTTGGCATAAGTGTAAAAACTAGTTATGTTTGTGAAAAACTGAATGAAGACATGAAATATAGAACTTGAGGGACAACAGTAATAACGTTCGCACCAGACAAAACTCAAACTATAGGAAAGATGGCTAAACTAAAGTACTAGAAGCTACATATGTTTAAAAATTCAAAACAATTAGTCAGGTGTTAAGGTATCAGCTATAAAACTAGCTCTGACTCCCTTTCAAACTATATTCAAACTGAACGGTAAGTAAAATCATACAGAAAATAGTATGAAATAATAAATGTAAATCTTATTACAAAATAAATAATTAGTTCCAATGCAAAGTAATTAGTAAAAGGTCATTACCTATTGCAACCACAGTGTAAGAAAGAAAACAATGCTGTGTAACTTGAAAAAAGAATCTTAATTATGTAAAGCAGAGTTCATTCGGTACATATGTTTATAACTGTATACGTTTGCTTTAATTGCTTTGAAACTACTGTATTACGCATGAAAACATGAAACTTGGAACAATTGATTATCTCTTTAGGGTGAGTGTTCATAGGGGGCTGGGGATACCAAAATAACATAAGCATTTTGTGCAGGAGGAAAACGACTTTCTGCTCAATTAAAAGTAATCCCCAACTTATCGATTTGCTAACATGTTATCTTATTAGGGTGTAAGATAATGTCACAGTTGATGCTTAATTGTAAAATTTGTTTTATTTATTTTTTCAAAAAGTACCAACAATAGAATCGTGATTAAAGGCTTTTTTGGAAAATATGCACTAGGTGCTTTTGATTAGATAAGTTCTACGATTTGAGCTAAATTGACAATACAACTAGTGATGTGTTTTTTTAAGCATTCTAAGTATGCTTTTTTACTTTGTTTCTTGAACATTCCTAAAGCCTCTATATCGTAATGATGCTCTCTGGTACGATTAAGCTGAAGACAATGCAACAAACAACAGCTGTGCTTGAAGTTGTTGGATATTGTTATTTCGAAAACAAACAACTGATATGCTACATGGTGAAAAACAATTATGTTGTTGTTGTGGTTACCCCTTCTCTTCCTCGGGGTGGAGGCACGGCATGAAATGACTTGCAGATTCATGCTGCAAACCACATTAAATTTGGCTAGAGGAAAAGTGGCAGCCCATTTTGAACCAGTCATCAATGCGAATTGCAGACTAAGTAGCTTCACCTCCAACAAGGTGGACTGCTATTGGTGAGTACCCAAAAGTTGCCATAACAGTATCAACATATCTGCAAGCCTAAAAACCTGTTTTTTGAACAATTCAACTATTAATAATTTTGGGACATATATGACCCAGTATCCATCAAAGGATTAACAGAGGTGGCCAGATTCACCTCATGATCCTCAAAAGTTTATTGACAGCATTGTGCCACTTCCATTTGTTGATAGCATCTTTTTTTAGTTCTATCTCTTCGACCAGTTTAACCACCTGCCTTCTTCTTGTGATCTTTGGTGGTCTATTCCCTCTTCTAATTATTGGCTGTGTTAATCGTCAGCAAATCCAGTTCCAATGTGTGTCTATGCTGGAAACAGGACAAACAAGATGTTTCTTAAGGAGTTGAAAAATTTAAGGGGATATTAAACAGCTCTGCACAACTGCTCATAGTGTTTTTCTGCTTAATTCCCTTTGAAAACACTAAGCTTTTAATTTTTAAATAAGATTTGGCTATGTCAATAAAACATTAACTTTTCATTATTGTTCTCACAACTACCCATCAGGTGAATTAATATTCTTAATCTTGACATTACTTATGTCGGCTCTGCAAGTGTAGTGACTTAAACTGTACGTGTTTTACTTTGAGTTAGTTTGCTGTTTTTCTGGCTGCATTTATGCCAGAACCAACCAATGTATGCATAGACACAGGCTTTAGATTATGCAAATAGGCCTTATAATTACAAAAAATGTCATTACTAGTCAGTCTAATATTTGATAGTTTATCCCTGAAAATACATATAAATCACTTGGGTGTCTTCCCACAACTTTGAGTTTATGCGTCTAATGGTCTTCATCAAATGAATGGATAAATGTTTGTAAAATTGTTGGCTGTTTCAATTGTGAGCATTGAGCAATTCCAGTTTCAAAATATTCCTAGGCTTAAAACACTTCAAATTAGAGAGAGAGATAAGAGAAATTTGATTTATTTGTGAGTATATAGGAGAAACAGTGGGATGTAATTATACAATATTGAATAAATGTGGAAGTGAGCCATATAAGTAATGCAGAAAAAAATGTGCAGCAGTATACAAACTTGGAAGCAATAAAGAATCCTGGAGTTTTCTAGTCAAGTTGTATCCTGATATTAGATCTACGGTAAATCAGGCAAACAAGACGTTTCCAGGGTCTCCAGAAACTTTGGCAAAAATATAACAGCTTTGCTCAACCCCATAATGTTTTGTTTGATCAAATTGCATTTTAATAAACTTCACTTTTGATATTGTGGCAAGAATTGGCTTTGGCAAAAAAACATTATTCATTGCATGAAGTCAGTGCAGCTTCTGAATCAATATTCTTAGCCCTGACATTGCTGTGGGCAAGAGGGCTGCAGGTGATGCTGACAGAGCTGGCTACTCTCTACTATGAAGCACTATTTTAAGTGCCTGTTTGTTGTATTTTTCCGAAAATACTGTGGGCACAAATACGAAACTTGGCACGATTGATCTCCATTTTGAGGTGAGTGTCAGAAAGGGTTGATGACATCATAATCAAAAACATATTTTTATTTTTAAAATAGGAGAGCTTTTGTTTGCGTTATTACACTTATGCCAAACTAGAAAGTGGGAAAGGATTGAGTATGTTCTTGGTGAGGTTTTTCTGGGTTTATCTCAATTCTTGTTGGTCTGTATTAGTTTGTCATTTTATAATCACTGTTATTCCTGTTGCATTTTTGCCAGGCATTCTGTTTACTTTGGCCTTATTTGTTTATTGGTGTTTGGAACAATGAAAAAACCCTTATAGTTTTTTCATTGTTTTGACTTACTTATTTGCATATATTAGTTAAGCCACATATTAGATTCTTAGTTTTTTGTATGCTAATTTTTTAGCTTTTTACACAAGTCTGTTCCTTTGTAGTTACTTATACAGCTACCTCAAAATGACTTGAGACCTTGATTATTTTTACACGTTTTCATTGACATAGAATATCAAAACCATTTTCTATGGCACAGGAGGAAGTTATTTCACTTAATTCAATTATGATTTCTGATAAGTAGACAATGGGCAGTTGTTGAGACGATCATAGAATTGCTTTTGTGAGAAAAATAAGTGATGAGAATTCTGAGTAAGGCATGGGAGAATCATAACACATTTGAAGTCATAAGAAGATCAAAAGTGAAAGTTTGTGGAGGTGATTGAGAATATATTGGTAGTTTACTCATCATAACTGGAAAGTACACTAGTCATGAAGAGAAAGCTCGTATTCTTGCATGGAGGCAAGAAACGTGCTGATAAAAGTCATATGTGAGCAGAGTGGAAGAGGGAAAGCAAAACCATCATGAGACTCTTGGCAACAGCCAAAGAGCTTTCTGTCGCATTTCAATAGAATTTTTGGTCTTATCTCTACTTTAATTTTTTTTCTTAAAATTAAGGCAACCTTTAGTATCGCTCAAATAATTATGTCTGGCTGCAACCTAATAGCTAGGAAAAGATTGGCTTCTACTGAAAATACTTTGAACCATGCCAAGAACTGAACAATATATTCACAGAATTAATACTTCAAGCTCTTTCACTCTTTGATCACAGATAGTAACACACTTTAACAACAATCAGGAAACAGCCAAAACTAATTCCACCAAAATAACTGATAATAGAATCCACAATAAATCACCACACTACTTTCTCTCTTACTACCAGTCTCTTTCTCTACTACTACAACAACCCCTACTGAATCATAAAAATTTTGCCGCCTTATATCTGAATAAAAAAATAATCCAGAAAATACTAGAGCAACTATCACGTGAAAAAAAGCATTGCTAATAAGCTACATAATTGGCAAACAAAAATCTTCAAAAAAACCAAATTTACTTGATCACTCTGGAACTTATTACATCATAAACGATTGTAACGTAAGAGGAGGCAGGTCTGTAGCAAATCTAAATGCAAAGGGAAAAAAGGTCTTTTGCAAAAACAGATGAGCAAACAAAAATATTACGGCAGAACAAGCGATAAATTACAGCAACAATACCCATATGAAAACCATTCTTATAATGCAAATTTACTTATTCATAACATACGTCCCCCCTAAGAATATTATAATAATAATATTAAAAACTACGAATAATGAAATATGCGGGTTCAAAAATAACAATTAAAATTGGAAAACAGTAAGCAAGGTTTAATAATGTATTGACTTTCAACTTTTCATGTTTATTTTGGAATACTAAATGATAGTTTACCTGATTTCTGAGGTCAAAACTAAGAATTTTAAATGAAACACCTATTAAATGTTCATAAAATGCAGGTGTTCTTTGAAGTGATTTATTTAGGTCTCACTCCAAAACTAATGCCATTAGACTTGAAGTAATGGAGAATGTCATCAAACGTGAAGTAGTGTTTTTGTATTTTTCTGCAGCCAGCGTACTTGAGTAAATATCAAATGAGCACAACCTTTCATATGAATTAATTATCCGTAAATGTAAAATGTTGTCAAAAGCCTCAAAAAGCAGGAATTATGGATCACAGATGCCCAAAATTTATACTTTGTGTTTTGAAATAGTCGTCTTGGTGTGTTTTGTACAATGTACTTTGTAAGGGGACATTTATTAAGATGAAGATAAGCAAGGCTTGTCACAGACTTGCAGAATCTTCTTAATTGATCCACATTTCAAAAGTGTTCTGAGAGTTGTCACAAGCCACATCTACACTGACGTCTAACTGCAGTAAACTCCAACAAAAAGCTGACGGCTTGTTTACACTTTGGTATGAGCAAATTTGAAATGTCATTTTGTGTTATTTATGTATGTGTCACCCTCTCGGTTGGTACAATATGGCCAATCATAAAATGTGGTTTCACACTCATCTGGTTAGTTTGTTAAGTTTAAAAATTTTCGGCCCTTATTCAAATAGCTTGCCCACCCCTGATCTAACCTATTGCCTGCAGTTATCTTTGTGAGAATAGAAGTTTGGTAAAGACCCTTTCTGGGGAGTTAAAGTTATGAGGAACAGTTCAACTGAAGTGGAATTCTTAGAAAACTTGTTGGTTTCAACTCTTCACATTTTTTTCTCTTACCTGTATCTTTTTTTTCTACCTCATAATTTTGGCTGTCTTTTTATCACAGTCACAACACATGACCATTTATAAGGCCATCGTTTGTGACCAAAAACAAATTTTGATATGATATTCAAAGCAAAGGGCTAAAAATCCCAAACAAAAAAATTTTCCCAAATAATAAATGTTATGTAATCAAATTAATCCCAATGCTATTGATCTTTTTGTATTTTCAGGCATGTCTGCCTGCCTGTAGTTGGTATTCCTGAGCAAAGCTTGGTGCTCAACCACTTCGTCACAAGACTAGCTGCTTTAAAAAAATTATTTAAAATGATAATTTGACCAGTTGATCATTTACCTTTATTGTCTTTGCAATTGCATGCATACCTGTAGTTGGCTCATCTGAGCAAAGTCATGTGCTAATGACTATGTAACGAGACTGGCTAATTGGAAAGAATAAGGTCTAGTTGACCATTTACTCCCCTGGAACAAAGTCTACGGCATGTTACATCACTTCTTCCATAGTACCTCCAGGCTTCACTATTTTGCTAGTGATGTTGGACCAGTAACATTTGGAGGCTACATCAGCTTACTAGCAATTAGTTATGCTACTTTTGATACTTATTTTAAATTTATTTACGCATAGGCTGATGGCACATCAATCACTAGAAATGATCTGGTATCTTATTGTTTGGCAAATGATTGGTTTCTGGAATTTTTGTGCAATGCTCTGCTAAAAGCAGCAAAGGTATTTTTCATACTGTGATGTTACTATACTTGTTCATATTGCTTTGAAAAGTTAGGATTAGTTTGCCAACTCATTAGTGCTCAACATCTTTTTTACGTCAATAATTTATATCTGTATATTAGGTTTATTCTGATTGCAATGTGCAGTGGCAAATGCGAGGCTGGCTAAATCTTTTCACCAGCACAATGGTGGGAATTATTCATTCAACAAACAAAATCAAGGAAGACCTTTTACAGCATCTCTTACCAGTCATTTTTAAGGTAAAATTTTTCATATTTTTGTGGATTATTTTTTTAATATTTACATAGATGAATTGGGCCTACCTTAGTCACCGATGTTTTGACTTATTATGCTGGCTGTAAACCACATAGTATTTTAAATGATATAAATGTTGCCAAACCGTTCTTCTAACCGAAGTCAACACTAAAAAAACTTGTGTTTGCACAATCAATACGGCTCGCTGTAAATTGATGTTATAAGTTTGTTTGGTAATTATTTTTTGTATAGGGAATCAAGTCACGCTCGGTTGATTTTCAAGCTGCCTCATTTATGATTGTATCGCAACTTGCTGTTAAATCTTTTTTTGTTGCTGAGCCTATGGTCTTGATCATTAAGCTCACCAGCAGATATTGCATGGCTCAACTGCACAAAGAAGCTCTATGCATGATTGCCTTGATGTGTCACACACAAGCTAAACTTGAAAAACTTGACAAAAGGCAAGTGATGACTTTGAATTAATATTTTAAATGCCTTTTATCTGCATAATCTTCACTTTCCACTTGTGTTACATTGCATTCGATACACCACTTTTTGTTCTTTCTCTCCCTCAATAGAATTTATTTTTGTTTAGCAAGAAATTTCTACTTTTATTTAAGGAAAAAGTTTTGTGTATTGTTCAGCTTTACTTCTTGTTGCAATATAAACCTAGTTCTTAGCGCACGCTAAAGACCAAGGGTGTGCTAGCTGCAGCACACAAACCAAATGTGGCCTGTGGGGTGAAATTGTAAGAAGAGCTCTTTTGGGATTTACAATCACAGGTTCATCTGGAAAAAATTCAAAAAAATCAAATGGAAAAGGTTTGTATTCAAAATTTTACCCTGTTGTGATTGGTTCCTATCTCAGAAAAGGTTCTGAGTTTAAAAATCTGCCATTTTGGGGTTTTTGTTTGAAAGAAAAGATCGTCAGTTCTAAAATTTTTTTTTGAGATTGATTTCAAAAAAACGTCTTTCCTTAAAAACTGTAACGCTTTGAGGTTGATGTGCATCCGACAAACGTCAAGTCCACTGTGTGGCATCTAGTTTAGTAAAATTGTCATGTCTGCATGGCAGTTGAAGGGATATTACATTTTACCTCCACAAGCAAGCACTGTAATTGAACAAGATAAATTGCAGTCATGAACTTTTTCAAGAACAACAGTAACACAGAAACTGCGCAGGCATTAAGCTTGCGACCTATGGTTTGCGAGATCATCAGTCGATTACCTTAAACACTTTGAACAATCAAAGTTGCTAAATAAGCATGATAATAATTCCTTAACATCACCTTAAAGTGATTTTTTCGGTCATGCATAAAAAGTGCTGATTGAAATTTTGTATTCACTGTCAACTTACCCCTCGTATTCTCGTGACATTAGAAGTTTACTGTGGCATCTCAAGTGAGAAAATAAAGAAATTTAGCTCATTTTTGAAAATTTTGGGCACTCATCCTCCACATATGAAAGCTTAATCTTGATGTTACGTGACCCCTTTTGAGATATGGGTGTTTGGTGGAAGACCATGGAACCCCAGAGGCCAGGCAATTCCACAGGGCCTGAACCAGAGGTCGTGGAGAGACAGAAAGTTGCCAAAGAGCAAGCAGTGCAAAGAGTCTGTAGCTGGACAGTGCAGAATCAAATGAAAGGTGTTCTTTAACAGATGTCCACTGGCGCTGCATAAAAGATTCTCAATTCTGCCAATCCTAGTAATAAAAGAGCTTAACAGAAAGCTGTGTCCATTGCAGCAAAGACAAGAGAGGGCACATCAAGCGTGACAAAGGAGCACGAGTCTGCACCAATTAACAGCCACCTCAATGTGGTGGTGCAGTCCTTGGCCCCATTTGGGTTGGGTCAAAATGGCTGTTGGCTTTCTTGAGAGTCCCAGCTTCTTTAAAATCGGTTGCCTGTTTTCTTTCTTCTGCCTTTCTGTTGCTCATCTTTATCTCCTCATTCTTCTTCTCCTGATGAGTGGCAACGTTCATCCTAACCCCAGCCCCCTTTTTCCTGTTCAGTGTACACTGGAAATGTGACCTGGCTGGGTAGGTCAGTGCAATGTTGCACTTGCTCCAAATGGGTCCATCTAAGGTGCTCACTCCTCTCCTTCTCTAACTTCAGAACTCTTGCAGCTGCCCCCTGCTGCGTTCCTGCTTCTGGAGACAACACTGTAGCTTTCTTCTTGGACTCCTCCAGCTTGTATACCTCCACTGTTCCATCTGGCCCTTTGTCTGCTATTGCAGCACTCCTTCCCCACCTTCTCCTACAAACCTCTTACCCCCTTCTGCCCACTTTGTATCTCCTCCCTCTGCACCCTCACTACCACCTCATGCTCCTGGCTGTTTTTCTACACCTTCTGCTTCCTCTTCCCCCCTGACTCCCTCAGGGATCTTCAATGGAATGCTGGAGGTCTTCAAGCCAGGAGCACTAAACTTTTACACTTTCTTTCATCTCATCCCATTGACCTTGTTTGCATACAGGAATCTAACCCTAATTCATCTTCTTCTTTTTGGATTCTCTGGTCTGCGATCTGATTGCACCCACTTCTCGGTCTGGCATTCTTTCTCCAGAAGCCACGCACGCTAGCAGTGGCATCATCATTTCATCAGGCAGGGCTTATCCTTTTCGGAACTTTCTTCCTTCTCTCTTTGCTTGATCCCTACTCTGATTATGTGAGGGTCAACATCTCTTTTACAACTCCTCCTCGCTTTCTTTCCTTAATGTGTATGCTCTCTTTATTCACTCTTTAACAGATAGCAGAACTGACTCCTTCTTTCCTTCCATTTCCTTCTCCAGAAATCTCTCATTCTGGGGTGCTTCAATTGCCATCTTCCCCTCTGGGACTCAAAAGGTACTTCTGATCCCAGCAAGGAGGAAGTATTTGATTGGGTCATCTCCTCTGACGTCCTCCCCCTCAATGACCCAGGCATACCTACTCTTCTTTATCACTCTGGCAGTTGCTCTCCCCCCCCCCCGACATTTCCTTTGCTCCCTCTTTTCTCACCTTCTCATGCTCCAGGGAGGTGCTTCAGGACTTTGGTTCTAATCACCTACCAATTCTGCAAACCGTCTCTCTTTCTCTGTATCCTTCTGCAGAGGAATACTTGTCTCATTCCCCTGCTGCTGCTGTCTTTACCTCTCTGACACTGAATACAGCCAAATCTTTCGTTCCTTTCAGCCACATCAAATGCCATTCTAAAGCTTGGTGATCTGAAGTTGAAGAAGTGGTTAGTGAAAGACATAAGGCTTTTGCTGCAGCTGACAGAAGTGATGACGATCCTCAGGCTTACATCTCTGCTTCTCGACGTGCTTTGTCTGTCATTGCCAAGGCTGAGGTATGGCAGGCAACTTCCTCTTTTCTTTCACCCAAATCTAACCCTAAATCTGTGTATTCTCTCCTTCGTTCTGTTGCTGGCCCTTCCTCCTCTCCTAACTTCCCTAACTGTTCTTCTCCCAGGTAGTCGGCTTCAGTTTTCATCGATTACATGACATCCCACTTTTTTGTCTCCCTGCCAAAATCCCTGCATAGCAGAGCCAGAGGCAACTTTTCCAAGCTCCACCGAGCCATGTGCCCTAAGGAGTCTCACTTGTCCTTCTCCTCCTTATCCCCCACTGAATTTCTTGCAGCTGCCACAAACCTTTCCCCATTCACTGCCACTGGCGCAGCCAAAGTTGCCTATACTATGCTAAAATACCTTCCTTGCTCTGGCATGGATTTTCTTCACATTTTCAATCTTTTCTGGACTTAGCATTCCTTCCTTCTATCTGGAAGACATCTTCTATTATTTGTATCCATAAAATGAGAAAGCCTCTCGACTCTCCTATTTCTCTCACCTCCTGTGTCCCAAAGCTTTTTGAATGCATCGTTCTGTCTTGTTTACTCTTCTTTATGGAGTCTAATTTTATTCTCTCTCCCTGCCAGGCCAGTTTCTGCCCTGGACGGTCTACTCTAGGTCAAATTTTGTTTCTTTCTCAGTCAATTTCAGATGGGTTTAACAAACCCAATCCAGGCTTTCGAATGTTCCTTGCCACAATTGATTTCTTGAAAGCTTATGACTCTGTCTGGCATCCCGCTCTTTTTCAAAAACTCATTTCGGCTGGCCTCCCTCCTTGCTTTGCTTGTTGGACCCAATCTTTCCTTTCTGATAAACGTACTTGTGTGGTTTATCAAAATCAGAAAAATCATTCCTTTTGAGTCTGTCAAGATGTTCCACAAGGATCTGTTTTTGGCCCTGTACTTTTCTCTCTTTATCAATAATATCTGCCTTCTTCCATCAGCTGCTCTTGCTGTGCTAACGATGTGGCCATTTGGTCCTCCTCTCCCTATCTCCCCACTGCAGTGGAGGCCACACAAGGAGCTCTGATTTGATTGGAGCGCTGGTCAGTATTGGTGTCTTCCTCTCAATTCGAGTAGATGTGAGGCCTCCTTCTCAGTAGATCCCCACCAAGCTAACTTCCAGCCCAATCTCCTCTAACTCAACTCCCGCCTCCATTTCAATCCCATTCCAACTTTTCATGGGGCCACCTTCAACCACACCCTTTTGTTTTCTAAACATGTATCTTTGCTGAAGGCCAAGTTTTTCCTTTGTCTCAAGGTGTTATGCTGTATCTCTGCTTTCTTATGAGACCCCTCTAAAGAGTCCCTTTCTCTTCTGTATAAAGCTTTTCTTTGGCCCTTTATCACTTATGCTTCACCCGAATGGTTTCCTTTCCTAAGCATTACCAATATCACCAAATTGGAACGCCTCCACCAAGCGGCTAGTTGTGCCATCACCAGCTGCTTCTCGTCTTCCCTTATTCCACTTCTCTCTGAGTCTTCTTTACCTCTCCTACAAGTCATCCTGACTCATTGCACTCTGTCATCTTATGAGCGGGCTCTTTGTCTCCCAACCTTCTTTCCTATTTCAGGTTTGGCCAGACTTGAAATGAAACCCGAGATTCCACCGATCCTCCTGGAGAGCTTTTGTGTCCACTCACCGGTTCATGCTTTCTCCTACCTCTTCTAGGGAGGCTCTTCTTGCTTGCCCTCCCTTTCCTCCTTGGAATCTGCCTTCCTTCATTGTGGAGTTTACCCTGTCCTCTTCATGCTACTGCTCTGATCCGCCCTTCTCTCACCAAGGTGCAGCTCTTTTTCCCACCTCACAATCTGGTACTTTAGACAGACGGCTCTGTTCCTTTTTTTTTGGCAAGGGCGGCTCCAGCGTTCTTGCCAACTGCTCTCTCTCTGTAGCACTGAGGCCACTCTTTCCTTTTCAGCAGACCCAGTATGCTCAAGTTTTTCTGCTGAAGTCTGTGCCATTCTGCAAGTTTTTTGCTGGTCTCTGTGGCACCAACAAGTTTGCCACTTCTCTTCTCCTATGTGACTCTTGCTCTGTCCTCTCCTCCATCTTTTCTTTTACCTTAAACTCTGTGGCAGATCTGACAGAAACTGTCTTTGCTCTCCTCTTGTTCTATCAGGCTTCAATGGGTCCCCAGACACTTGTTTCTACCAGGGAACGACACGGCTGATAAGCTGGCCAGACAAGGAGCGCTACTTCTGCCCTTTGCAATCCCTTGTAGTCTTTCTTCTTTTATCTCTCGTATCCACTCTTTTCTTTTCTTGTATTTTCTGGAGGCATACTGTCTCATCTAAATTCTTTGATACACAGGTTCCCTCGATTTCCACCGAGGAACTTGTGCTCCCTCGTCATGCTCCCTGCATTCTCTCTTGTCTTTGCTGCAACAGACACAGTCTACTGTTAAGCTCTTATCTCTCTAGAATTGACAGAATCGAGAATCCTTCCTGCAGCACCTGCAGACACTCGTCCCAGGACACCTCTCAACTCATTCTTCACTGTCCAGCTACAGACTCTTTGTGCCATTCAATCTTTGGCAGCTCTCTGTCTTTCTACGACCTCTGGTCCAGCACCTGGGAGTTGCCCAGCTTCTGGGGTACCATGGTCTTCTGCCATGCCCCCAGCCCACAGAAGAAATCGGGTAACAACAACAACAGAGTGCACAAGTTCCTCAGTGAAAACATAGAAAACCTGTGTGTTAAAAAATTTAGATGAGACAGTATGCCTCCAGTCTGAAAAAAGACAAGAGTGGATACGAGAGGTAAGAGAAGAGACTAGAAGGGATTGCAGAGGGCATGAGTAGCACTGCCCTGTCTGGCCAGCTCATCAGTCGTGTTGTTCCCCAGGAGAAGCAAGTGCGCAGGGGCCTATTGTAGCTTGATAGTACAAGAAGAAAGAGAAGACAGTTCCTGCCAGATCAGCCAAAGAGTTTGAAGTAAAAGGAAAGACAGAGGAGAAAAGAAGGTGGCGAGGACAGAGGAAGAGTCATAGAGAAGGAGAAGAGAAGAAAAATGGCAGACTTGTTGGTGCTACCAATGCTGGCGGAGAGCTTGCAGAATGGCACAGGTGTCAGCAGAAAAACTTAAACATACTGGGCCTGCCAATAAAGAACAGGTGGCTTTAATGCCACAAAGTGAACAGTTGGCAAGTATGCCCTCCTCGTGCTGTTTTTGCCAAAAGGAAAAGAAACAGCAATCTGTCCAGATCACCAGATCGTGAGAAGGGAGAGAATTGAGGTGAGCAAGAGCTGCATCTTGGCAAGAGAGAGAGGTGGATTGGAGCAGGAGCATGGAGAGGAAATGCAGGTTTCAAGGAAGGGAGGAAGAGCAAGCAAGAAAGGCCTCCCTAGAAGAGGTGGGAGAAACCATGAGTGGGTGAGTGGACGCAAAAGCTCTCCAGGAAGATCTGCTGTGAAAAGTCTTGGTTTCACTTCAAGTCTGGCCAAATCTGAAACGGGAAAGGAGGTTGGGAGACAAAGAGCCCACTTATATGATGACAGAGCAAATCGTGTCTAAGGGACTCGTAGGAAAATTAGAGAAGCCTCAGAGAGAAAAAGAGGGATAGGGGAAGACAACAGGCAGCCAGAGCTGGCACAACTAGCCGCTCAGTGAAGGTGTTCCAATTTGGTTAAGTTGGTAACACTAAGAAAAGGAAACCATTCAAGTGAGGCATAGCTGAAAAGGGGCCAAAGAAAAGCTTTATACAGAAGAGAGTGAGACCCCTTAGAGGAACCCTATAGGAAAGTAGAGATACAGCATAATGCCGTGAGACAAAGGAAAAACTGGGTCTTTAGCAAAGATGTGTAGAAGTTGAGTTCTCCTGGCTTGAAGACCCCCAGCATTTGGTTTGAATCCTGAGTGAGTCAGGGGGAAGAGGAAGTAGGAGGAATAGAAAAACAGCTAGAAGCATGAAGGGGTAGGAAGGGTGCAGAGAAAGAAGATACAAAGTGGTTGGAAGGAGGGTAATAGGTTTGAAGATGAGGGTGGGGTGAGAGTGCTGCATTAGCAGAGGTTGGCCAGATGGGCCAGCTTGAACAGTAGAGGCCTACTAGCTGGAGGAATCTGAAGTGGAAGACACAGTGTTGGTAGGTTTAGGATCTCCAGAAGAAGCAGACGCAGCAAGATACCCAGCTCCAGGAGTGAGAGCTCCCTAGAGTTTTGAATCTAGAAAAAGAGAGAAGTGAGCACCTTAAATGGATCCATTTTGAGCAGGTGCAACATTGCACTGACGTATCTTTCCAGGTCACATTTCCAGCACACACTGAACAGGAAAAGATGGAACCAGAGTTAGGATAAACAGTGCCGCTCATGAAGAGAATGAGAAGAATAGAAGACGGGCAAAAAAGAGAGAAAACAAAGTCAACTGTTTTTAAAAAAGCTAGGTGCTGCCCTTCTACAGTTGTTTAGAGGGCTGCACGGCAAAAAAATAGTTGGTGCAAGGGGAGTGCCTGGAGTAACTGGGACTCTCAGGAAGGCCCACAGCCATTTTTACCCAGCCCAAACAGGGTCAGGGATCATGTTTGGATTGGGTCAGAATCTTATTGTTTGACTAAAAGGATTGGTCAACTTGGGCGTGGGTTAAAATTCCCCCTTCAGCATGGTTGTGGATTAACACCTCTCCTTTCGCATTATTTTTGCAATTATATGCCTCATTAGGTAAATGTCAATCCAATTAATCTGTCCAAACATTAAAAATAGAAAAAGCATTTATTGGAGTAGGCAATTAATTGAAATATCTTGATAACAATTTCTCAAGAACTGCTTTTGTGTGAAATTGTAACACCATTTATTGTATTGCTGTGCCAAATAACTATTGGAATAATTTTAGATCTTTTCATCGGCTTGCATTGTGGGAAAACTTTTTAGATTGTATATCTTATATGATAAACGAAGAACATTGCCTCAAATTTTTCATGCTCTTCTTTGATCGTCTCATTCCACAAGTATTTAATGTGTCAGGTACCTGAGATAGAAACTAGTAGTCGTAAATTTATAGTGCTTGTAATATTACTTTAACATTACGTTTTGAATTGTTCTGGTTATTTTCATTGCTTGTTAACTATTATTCGTTATCATGTTGGTTTTGAAGAGTGATTTACCTAATTATCAAGTTTGTTGCAACTAATCACATAAAATTATTCAATGGTAATCATTTTAAATTTCAAGCCTATTTTTAATTTCCTGTAAACTTAGGTTTGGTTGATACTTGTTAGGTTTAATACGTATACGTACTCAAATTGTTTAGTTATCATGTATTGGTGGCCTAGTAATTAAAGCGTTCTTGATTGAGCATGTCTCGTTACCGTAAGCTTATGTTCACTTCCAAGTGCTTTATCTGATGCAACTTGCCAGATTGAATCTTAAACTAATTTAGGTTATGTTATGTAGTAGTGATGGGTTATCTAACTGTATTTCTTTGTTATCTATCTGTAATAACGTCTTTACTGTTAGAGATTGGTCGTGGTTCTCTATAATTGTACTTTTTAGCTCTCTCATACAATGCGATTTGAAGGCTCAGATTCGTTTCTAGTGAGATTGACTCATTAAGTAATATTTTACTAAATTGTCTCTTAGCTTCTTTTTAATTTGAAAAAATGCATGTTTTGAAATTTAACTTTTTATGTTGTATTATTCTTGCCATACAACAGTCTGAGTATACCTTAACGGAGAATCAGGAAGTTGACCCTGTCCTAACATTTGTATATACATCTTACTTTTTTGCAAAATGGCAATGAAGCCAAACGTTTTGTTACTGATTTTGTATAATAATGTTCTTGTCAATGGGGTATTTTCTTTAACTTTTTCTTGAACCACTTTATAATGCAGCAGGCGGTTCAGCTGCAATAAATCGTTTCATGCTGCTTTTTAGCGCTGTAGTTGGTTGTTATGATAAACTAATGTAGGAGTATGTGGTCACAAAAAGCAGATTTAAATCTTGAAGTCTGTCATCAAACATTTAAAAACTGGTAAGTGATTGCAGGATTAGCATTAGCTGAAAGTGTTACTTTACTGGAATGTGATCAGAGTTGCTTCCTCTAAATAATTTAATCATCAACTGTGGTTGTTACTCTGATTTTGTTGCATGTTATTTGTTGCTCACTAATCAATTTGATGCAGCTGGTTTGTTACCTTATTTGTAGGTTCTGATGTTTATAGCTCTGCTGATAGCGATGATGGATATCCAGGTAATAAAGAAAAGTTCCAATTTCTTCTTAAATCAATTATTGAATCAACCATAATGCCCACGCAACTGCAAAATCATGTTTTTGAGTAAGATATCTCTAATTGATTATAGTGTGTTATCTGAGAGGCAAAGCAAGCATTATTTTTTACCCATATTAACTTCTGAGCAGTTTATTAAAACGTCTTGATATTAAACACCGTTGAAGGTTTTCAACATACGCGTGTCTCATACTTTTTGTGTAAATTAGAATAACGAAAGTTTACCAAATCATTAGAATACAAGGAAAGCTATCTCTGAGACTCGTCATTCTAATGAAGTTCATGTTTTTTAGGGTCCTTATATCTGCATATAGCAATAATCAAGAACCTATTAGTGATGTTATTAAAAATATCTTCCATCGAATGCAAATAAAATATCCGGAAACATTTGATAAAATTGTCTGTGGTTGTGTCAAATCAGACACTTTTACACATGAAGTCGTACAGAATTTTTTATCAATGTCACTTGCTTCCGCGAAGCATCAAGTAAGTATAAAATTCCTGCTCTTGAATAACTGGTCGCCTCTGGTTGAGACGCAGTGATTAATAGATAAAGCCTAGATCATGCTGTTTAAATTGTGTATTTTATGTTACTTAGCTTCTGGATAACTCAAGCCTGACATTATCTTCTGCTGTGTCGCATCCTGAAAGTGTCATTCGGCATCAAGCTGTTAAAAGATTAAATGTTGAACTTTCAAAACCAGATTGTGTGGATGAAACCAAAATGTTTGCTGTAAATTCATTGAGCAATATTCTCGCTGTTGATACTCATCCTGAAGTGATTACTGAAGCATGTCGGGTGAGTCGGTTAATTAGACAAAATTTAAAATTTTTTTTCTTTGAGTTAAGTCCATCTGTCCATTTTAGAACGTCGAATGGTTCGGAACTATACTACTTAAATTGGATCGTCTCTTCTAATTTTCTGTGGCTGTGGCCGCTTTTCCCCACATAGATGTTTTTTGTCCTCTGCTGTTCATTGGAAGTTTTTTGAAACCTAGGTTTTGAGTATCTTCGAGTTTTCAGAGTTTGCCGTTCTTCTATCTCGCATTTTAATGAGCGCCTTCACCTAAATTTTTCAAAGAGCTTTCAGGGATGAGTTGGTTGTCTAGTTTGATTTTCACTATTTTGCTGAAAATTGCTCTTTTTCTTTTTCCTCTGTAGCTCCTCTTTAGTTTCTGATACTGCATGCAGCCAAATCCATACCTTTCTGAATTAGCAAAGACAATCCGAATTGATGGTTCTCTAAAGTAAAAGAAGCATTGAGTGAAAAACGTGAGGCTTTTTTCAGAATAATGAAGAAGGCCAAGATTACATCTTTGCTCCTGGCATGCTGCATTTGTCTTTGCCAAGGCTAAAGCTCGGCAGGAAATCCGGACTTCTTTCTACTTCTTTTCACCCTCTGTCACTAGATCTTTTTTAATGAAGTTGGCATTCGTCCTTGCCTGCGACTTGAAATATCACTTTTCCGTTTTTCTACCAAAAGCTCTTAGCTGTAGTGTCAGATGCTATTTATCAGAACTTTGATGGGGCTTTTGTGAATAGGACTTTCACCCTTTCTGCTCTTATTTTTGCAGAATTCAATGCAGCTGTGGTCAACTTTCCTTCATGCACTGCCATCAATTTAGATATAGGGTTTTTAAAGTTGCCTCAATACCCCCTGAGGGTATCAAAATTAGATTTTAGGAATATTGAGTATTTATATTTCAAAATAAGAGATTGCTAGAATGCACGGTAATTGAAAAGTAGGGAATATTCAGGGCTGGGCCCACCCGAGTTAGGATTATTGAGGCTTAACAACTTTAATGACCTACCCAAGCCATGTTGAAGTGCAACTTCTTCCCACTTTTGGTCTAACTTGGTGTTAACATTATTTTCTTTCCATTAGGAAGTCTTCTATCATTCCCATCCAAAAAACGAGAAAACCTTGTAACTCTTCTTCCTTCTGATCTATCTATCTCACATTGTGCATCTCAAAACTGTATAGGCATGTCATTCTATCCGGCCTACTACTTGCTTCATTTGATTTTCCAACTTTGCCGGGTGTTGCCCTGGTTGGTCTACTTGTGATCAGATTCTTTTTCTGTCTCACTTTATCTTTGATGGGATTCAATCCCAGACCTGGCTCTTAAACGGTTTTTCTTTTTAGGGATTTTGTCTCATCTTTTACTGGCCTTTCCACTTAAGGGAGACCCGATGTTTGTCCCTTCTAGCAGGGGTTCACCAGTGTTTGCAGCTTTTTCACCATGCGTCTCTTTTGAGAGTCAAGTTTCATCAATTTTCTTGTTTTGATGTTTGTGAAGAGTTCTATTTGATCTTTAATCTGCCCATCTTGTTGCAGTAAATATGAATTTGTCTATTCTCTACTACTAGCAAATTCACTTCAAACATTTCTTTATGTAGCATGTGCCACACAAGGAGCCCTGGTTAGACTGGAGTACTGGTCTCAATGCTGATATACTGAGCAAATGTGAGTTCTCCATTTCTATGGACCTCTACCAGGATAACCTTCAGCTTTGCTTCTCCATCCCTCTTCTCTTGAACCCCATTCCCATTCTCTTCGGGTCACCTTTAACCACGCCTTTTCTTTTATATATATATGTCTTTGCTGAAGGCAAACTTTTTTCCACACATCTAGGCTTACGTCATGCACCCATGGGATCCCTTTAAAGAATCGTTATGTATAATCTTTGAAGCTTTGCTTTGACCCTTTCTCACCTACATTTTAGCCGGATAGGTTATATTTTGTTCTGCCAATGTTGCAGAGATAAGAGTGCCTTCTCCAAGCGGCCAGATGTGTTGTCACCAGCTGCCTCTTGTCCAGTCGTCGACTTCTATTTCTTTTCATCTTTTTGAAGAATGTTTTCCTTTGCAGGTTGTCTTTACTCATTTTGTCCTCATGTGAGTAGGTTTTTCAGGTACTACCTCCGTACTTATTTGAGGACTAGCAACACAAAGCGAAACTAAAGCTAATTTAAAATTTCTGGAATGACTACAGTCATGCTCTCTCTATCGTCTCCCCAGGAGCTGGCCGCACTTCTCTCTAGATTTCTCTTTATGATATTACGGAGCACCCTCTTTTCATTTCATGCTCTCACTTTGGGCCTCTTGTCATGGTCTTGTTCATGCCCACTTTTAACTTTTTTCTAAATCGTGGTCTCGTGATTTATGCGGATATCTCTCCCTTTTTTAGCAAAGGAGGCTTTGCCATTCTTTCCTATTGCTCATAGTGTGTCATTTATGTCACCGTTTCTTTTTGGATGGTCCAGTTGGCCTGATGAAACTAGCAGCATTACCGCAACCTGCCTTATGGTCTCGGTATCCAACAAGTCTATCTCTTACCTTCTTTTTTTCTCTGGCACGTCTGGTAGGAACTTTTCACCTTCTATCCCACTAATCTAGGTTGCAATGGGTCCCTGGTCACTTATTTCTTCCACACAATGGCTTGGCAGATGAACTAGCCTGACAGGATGTGCTGCATCAGCTATTTATATTCTCTTGTACCCTCTCTTCTTTCACTTCTCGTGTTCATTCATCTCTCAGACTTCAGTCATTCTTCTCCAAGTAGAGTGACACACAATTTTCTTCAGTCTCTTCTAAACAACCTTTTTTTCCTTGTCGTACTCGCTGCGTCTTCTTGCCTTCACTGCAGCAGGCACAGCCTTCCTTGAACGCTTATCTCTAGAATTGGTAGCATTGAGATTTGTGTGAGCAATAACTTGCAATTGTCATACCTTGGCCAAACACCTCTCATCTCATTCTATCTTGTTTTGCTACGGACTCTTTATGCCACACTTTCTTTGGTAATTTTTTCTCCACACGGCCTCATATCCAAGGTCGTGGTGAGTTGTTTTGCTTTGGGCTTCATGGTCTTCCACCGTGCCCCGTTTCATGGAAAAGATCGAGTAGCAACAACAAGTTGCCAGAATTGTCGGCTCTATACATTTCTCCCACGGCATTTAACTCATATTGAGATTTTGGATGATGAAATTGTTATCTTTTTTACAAGTATATAGATGGATCGATAGATTATGTTTCGTTCGTCGAGTGTTAAGACGAAAGAGGTCTTGATTTCGTCTGCTCCACAAAAAATCACATTAGCTTTTACTCAGGCTATTTCAACTTTTACAAGCCCTGTTAAAAATAGAAACTAAGTTTTACAGAAAGGCAAAGTTTTTCAATATAAAGTTTACTAAACAGCAATAAAAATTAATCAATGACCACTTAGCTTCACAATTTCGCCTATATCGTAACTGATAATTTGTCGATAGGATTGAGACAGGCCTCGCTTTGCTGAGCATTAGTCTTTTTGGTCCACATGCTTGTACGTAGTAGCACAAAGTTGACACATCGATATGTTTCACATTGGAATGTAATTCTATTCAGGTAATCGACGAACACTATGATTTATTTATGGAGCCAAGAGCTACAGTTCAGATGAACATGATAAAGATTCTTGATCGTCATTGGTACGGAAGTTTTAAGTATTATTTACCACATGCATAAAACGTTTTTACCCATTGTGTATAAATATAAAATAAGCGTAAGATTTGTGCGACTTCCACCTCATTAAACCAATTGTATATATTGTTGTTTGCCTGTGAAATACTTCTTGTTTGTAATGGATCATTATTATGCTCATGGTTGATATTTTCATGCATGCTGATTAACGGAATTTATGAGGGCACCTGTTTCGAGAAGGTAGGAAGTCTACATTTTGAGTTCTCTCACCGTTTGTTAGATTTTCTTATTCTGTAGCTTTTTGTAGTAGTTTACAAACATTTTATGTATATTACAGGAATGATACTGATTTTACGCTGGCAGTTCAACTTTTACTAAAATGTTTGATTACAAATTATCAATCCATGTCTGTTGCTTTCAATCAAGATATATTAAATTACGTGAAAAACAGATTAACTCTTACCATTTTGAGCATACTTGTGCATTCAACAATCGGCAAAAATACTCATTGCGATTTTATTAAGAATGTTTCGGTTCAGCCATTCATTGAAAATGAACTGATTCTCAAGAAATTAACTCGTTCAGGTAATTTTAATATTGATTAGTAGGATGCTTAAGTTGCAGGTTTGTATTTTACGAGCGTTAACTTTGTATAATATTTTAATATAAAAGTCTTAAATTCAACGCCTTCGGACGTAGCGATCATAATAAGTGTGCAATATTCTATGAACAAATGTCGCGAGAAATTGTAAAGTTTATTGAAACAGTTTAGTAGTTTTCCACGTGTCCAAGATATTTACGCCAGAGTAATTTCTGTCATACAGGATGGTAAGATATTCGCTTTTGGTCTGTTATGTTGTGTAAAAGAGTAGTTAAATATGTTTGCGATAACAGCAACACCTACACCAATCAACAGCCGCCTCAATGTGGTGGTGCGGTCCCCGACCCCGTTTGGGTTGGGTCAAAATGGCTGTTGGCCTTCCCGAGGGTCCCAGTTACCCTGGGCACTCCCCTTCATTTTTTCGCCATGCTGCCCCCTGAACGACCGCAGAAGGGCAGCACACAGCATCTACAAAATCAGCCACCTGTTTTCACTGTTTCTTTTCTCCTGCCCTACTCTTGCCCTTCTTCGTCTCCTCATTCTTCCCCTGATGAGCGGTAATGTTCATCCTAACCCTGGCCCCATCTTTCCTTGCTCTGTGTGCGCTGGAAATGTGACCTGGCGGGGCAAATCATTGCAATGCTGCACCTGCTCCAAATGGGTTCATCTAAGGTGCTCACAACTTTCCCTGTCCAAATTCAGAGCTCTAGGCAGCTCTCACTCCTGGAGCTGCTTCCCCTGCCATAACACTGTGACTCCCTCCTCGGATTCCTCTGTCATGTATACCTCCACTGTACAATCTGGCCCCCCTCTACTGATGCTGCACTCATGCGTCACCCTCGTCTGCAAACCTCCTATCCTCCATCTGCCCATTCTATATCTCCTCCCTCTGCCCCTTCACCACTGTCCCTTGCTCCTGGTCGTCCTTCTATGCCTCCTGCCTCCTCTCCTTCCCCTGACTCTCTCAGGGTTCTTCAATGGAATGCTGGTGGTCTCCATGCCAGAAGCACTGAACTACTTCACTTTCTCTCGTCCCATCCAGTCGACCGTATCTGCATCCAGGAATCCAATCTTAACTCATCTTCCTCTTTCCGGATTCCTGGATTCTCTGCTCTGCGCTCTGATTGCGCCCACTCCCAGTCTGGCATTCTCTCTCCTGATGCCATGCATGCCAGCGGCAGCGTCATCATTTTCGTCAGGCAGGGCCTATCCTTTTCTGAACTCTCTACCTCATCTCTTTCTTTGCTCGATCCCTACTCTGACTACGTAGGGGTCAACAACTCCTCCTTAGTGTCATTTCTTAATGTGTATGCCCCCCCTATTTGCTCCTTCCCAACGGATGGCAGAACCGATTCCTTCTCTCCCTGAATTCTTTCCTCCTCCAGAAATCTCTTCATTCTGGGGGACTTCAATTGCCATCACCCCCTCTGGGACTCAAGAGGTACTTCTGACCCCTGCGGGGAGGAAGTATTTGACTGGGTCATCTCTTCTGACCTCCTCCCCCTCAATGACCCTGACACACCCACCCTTCTCCATCGCTCCTCTCCTGACATCTCCTTTGCTTCTTCTACTCTTGCTTTTTCTTGCTCCTGGGAGGTGCTTCAGGACCTGGGTTCTGACCATCTACCAATTCTTCTATCTGTCCCTCTCTCTCCAGTCTTTCGACCCAACGAGCATCCCCCTTCCTTCAATTTTCAGAAAGCTCGCTGGAAGGGCTTTGCCTCTTATTTTGACTCTCACTGTCCCTCAGCAGAGGAATACTTGTCTCTCCTCTGCTGCTGCTCTCTTTACCTCTCTGGCACTGAATGCAGCCAAATCTTGTATTCCTTTCAGCTGCATCAAACGCCCTCCTAAAGCCTGATGGTCTGCTGAGGTGGAAGGTGCGGTTAGTGAAAGACGCAAGGCTTTTGCTGTCGCTCACAGAAGTGATGAAGACCGCCAGGCTTACATCTCCGCTTCTCAACGTGCCTCGTCAGTCATTGCCAAGGCTGAGGCATGGCAGACGACCTGCTCTTCTCTCTTACCTAGGTCTAATCCTAAATCTGTGCACTCTCTTCTTTGCTCTATTGCGGGCTCTCCTTCCTCATCTTCCTCCTCTCCTAACTTCCCTAACCGTTCTTCTCCCAGGGAATCGGCTTCAGTCTACGCCGCTTACCTCACTCTTTCCTTTTCTAAGCCTGTATCTTTGCTGAGGGCCAAGTTTTTTCCATGTGTCAAGGCCTTACGCTGTATCTCTGCTTCCTCATGGGGCCCCTCTAAGGAGTCCCTCTCTCTTCTGTATGAATCTTTTCTTTGGCCCCTTATCACCTACGCTTCACCCGGATGGTTTCCTTTCCTAAATTCTACCAATCTTACCAAATTGGAGTGCCTCCACCAAGCAGCCAGTCGCGCCATCACCAGCTGCCTCTCGTCCTCCCCCATCCCTTTACTACTCATGGAGGCTTTTCTACCTCCCCTACTAGTCACTCTGACTCACTTCACTCTTTCTTCTTATGAGCGGGCTTTTTGTCTCCCAACCTCCTTTCCTATTTCAGGTTTGGCCAGACTTGGAGTGAAACCAAGACTCTGCAGATCGTCCTGGAGAGCTTTTGCGTCCACTCGCCTGCTCATGCTTCCTTCTACTTGTTCTAGGGAGGCTCTTCTTGCTTGCCCTCCCTGTCCTCCTTGGAATCTGCCCTTGTTCACCGTGGAGTGCACCCTTCCCACTCCATGCTCTCGCTCTGATCCCCCTCACTTTTGCCAAGGTGCAGCTCTCGTCCATCTTGACTCTCCCCCCTCATGATCTGGTACTCTGGATAGACGGCTCTGTTCCTTTTCCTTTTGGCAAGGGTGGCTTCGGCGTTCTTGCCAACTGCTCTCTGTGGCACTGAGGCCACTCTTTCCTTTTCGACAGGCCCAGTATGCTCCAGATTTTCCGCTGAAGCCTGCGCCATTCTGCATGCTCTTTGCTGGTCTTGGCAACACCATAAAGTCTGCCATTTTTCTTCTCTTCTCCTCCTGTCTGACTCTCGTTCTGTCCTCGCCCCCTGTCCTCTCCTCCATCTTTCCTCTTATCTCAAACTCTGTGGCAGATCTGGCAAGAACTGTCTTCTCTCTCCTCCTGTTCTATTAGGCTACAATGGGTCCCCAGACACTCGTTTCTCCCGGGGAACGATGCAGCTGATGAGCTGGCCAGACAAGGAGCGCTGCTAGCGCTCTCTGCAATCCCTTGTAGTTTCTCTCCTCTTATCTCTCATATCCACCCTCGTGTTATCTCGGACTGGAGGTGTACTGTCTCATCGAAGTTCTTTGATACACAGGTTCCCTCAATCTCCACTGAGGAACTTGTGCTCCCTCGTCATGCTCGCTGTGTCCTCTCTCGTCTACGCTGCAACGGACACAGCTTTCTTTTAGGTTCTTATCTCTCTAGGATTGGCAGAATCGAGAATCCTTCCTGCAGCGCCTGTGGATACTCGTCCCAGGACATCTCTCATCTCATTGTGCACTGTCCAGCTACGGACTCTTTGCACCACTCACTCTTTGGCGACTCTCTGTCTCTCTACGACCTCTGGTCCAGACCCTGGGGAGTTGTGCGGCTTCTGGGGCTCCATGGTCTTCCGCCATGCCCTCATCCCTCGGAAGGGGTCGGGTAACCAACAACAACAACATAACAGTAACACCAACTGTGTATTTTAAGAATCCAACCTTGATGATCTTTTGAACGATGTTTGTGAGGTCGCCTCTTCGCAGGAACACAGCTCATATCTGATTGATTTGATGGAGTTGGCGTGTGCTGAAAAAAATGGTCATTTTCATTTTCTGCTTGTTATTTTGCATGTTGGACTTCAATGCAAAAACCAGGACGTTTTTATCGCGTCTATAGCGCACCTTATCAACTTGACAGGATGTTTGCTTTCATCCAAATGTTCCTGCAGTTCATTTCAAAACCATGATTCAATTTCGGAAATTTTTGCAAAAATTTTTGATAAAAGGCAATCTGATGATCAGTTGATTTTCAAATGTCTCTTGATGATGTGGGACCAAGCAGTCGTACAGTTGTGTGACGTAACATCACATTCACTGCAATATCACGTATTATTACAACAAAACACTGACGATCTTACATGTGTTGTAAAGAATACGTTTCACTTATTTTTGGATTTGGTAACCTACACAGGATCAACCAAATTTCAACAGTTTGTTCAAAACATCCTATCTACTTTCGTTAGTAAAATGTTTACTTCCCTGGATATCATGCAATTTCTTTCCACTGTTTGGATGGAGTATTTGTTTTCGGAATGGAAAAACAATGAATTACCATCAAAATATTGCATCTTGTCATTTCAGGTTGCTCTATCATTTATTGATGCTGGAACTGGAAAATTCACACAAGTTCGTTATATGCTTGCAAGGCGTAAACTTCTTTGTAATGCTAATTCATAGTACTTTTTAGGCAGTTGTTGATGAAAAATCTTTTGTGATTCCATCTCTTTTGTTATCGTGCACTTCTAACTCTAAAGCTATTCGTTCAATGTCTGTGAAAGTGTTAGGCAAGTTGTCTTTGATAGAAAAGTAAGTCTGTTTTTGTTGCTCACTGCTAATGGCTGGATGACATCAACGTTTTATTGTTAAAAACGGCAAAAGAGCTGGTGGGGTAACTTGTATAGTGGTCGTCTCTTACTGCAAATGATTCTCAATCAGCTGGAACACAACTTGCGTCTGTCCTGTCACTTTTTTGATGCACGGTTAAATAGCAGGTTAAAAAGCTAGATTTTTTTTTACTTTTGCTGGCTTTAATTTGCTGATTTAGTAGGTGTCTGCCATTATCCACTCTTTCAACCAAACGTTTTGCCGTAGCAAAACTGCACTCTAAGTCCAGTACTTTACTGACGATTGCCAATGGGGTTATGAGCTTTGGTGCCTTCGTCACGAAATCAGTAACGATCATCACTACATCGGCAGCGGCTTGTTGTGATTCCATTATTTTTTTACAGCTGTTCTTTCATCGCTTTGATAAAACATCTTTCAACACATTTTGAAGAAATTCATTTGGACCCAATTCATTGCATAGGTGCGATCGCCGAGTATTTCAGTTCTTCATCCAACAAAAAAGGTGCTTTTTGTATTGCCTATGAATTCACCACAGTATTTTGTTGATTGCACTGTTCTGTATTTGATAAAAATACCACTGTGTTTGTGTAGTTTCTATGCAAATAGCCCGGTATTGTTTAAATCTATAAGTACGCCAAACAACGTTCAGTGACCCCTCGCTAATAATACGCTATTTTTGTCTTCATCGTTTTGAAGCACTGGTTTTGAAGGTTACTTGAGCTTTACATTTTTTTTGTTTTTATCATTTCGTCGCATCATCAAACAATATGATGCACAATTCGCACAATTGTGCTAGCGGCGGATTAACTTAGTGTTTCATTATTCTAGCTTCACATCTCAAAGAAAGAAATCGTTTGCTGAACGTTTTTATATCCAATCATGTTGTAGAACCATTACTCAATAGGAAACATTCCTACGCCGCTGTCAAGTTCTATGAAAAGTGCTTACTGCAGGTTATAAATAGTTGTTTTGTATCGTGTGAATAAATTCAATTTCCAACAGCTTCATATCGAGACAAAATCGTAGTCTTTCTTGCTAAGTACGTCGTGAGAAGCGACTATTGGTCACTACCAATGTTATTCCTTAGAGGCAGAGTGACCTTATGCGTTTATGACTGATTTGCGGGACATTTCCGATTCCTGATGGTGTTGCTTGTTTGAGTTTTACATGTGGCTGGTTTGTTTTTGATCATCACTCTTCCCCGAAAAAGGAATATATTTTTAATGATATGTATTTGATAGGTTGATACAAGTGAAGAGTTTCCAGTTTTGATTAGTTGTCTTGAAACATTGTTAACTTCCTGTACAAGCAGCACGAAGCAGACACTAATTGCTGATGAGTATCTCATGATCGATTTGATATTACAAAAGATAACAAGGTCAAGCTGCAATGATGGCAAAAGAGGAAAACTTTTAGTGACTGCTTTGCAAATCGACAGCACGTATTTGAAAAGTGTAGAAGTGACAGAATTTGTTCCTCAATTGACAGCATTACGTAAGCTCGATTTCTGCTCATTGCAGTAATGTTTGCTTAGGCGACGGTTTTTCGGCGCAGAATGCTCATATTACTGTGTGGGTATATGAGCATTCTGACCATGTGATGTTTTTGAAATTGATCGGAATTCAAGGCAAATGTGATCCAATCACAGATCTGTGGTTGTTTAAACGCTTTGAAATTGCGTGCTCCGCTCATCGTTGCATTGCTTGCGCCGTGCAGTTGGGCTTGTTGGCATCTATCATCATTGAGGTTGGAAGTTAATGAGATGAGTATATATTTTGATTTAGCCTAGCTGCAACTTCTCATGATGGTGCTGTGAGTATTAAAAAAAACGATTTAGAGTGAAACTATTACCAGCATGTAGGCTATTTTCAAAAATATTTAAAATTTTTTTTGTAAATTGCTGTTTATTTTTGCTTTGATTAAAATTTGTGAATAATTAATTTAATTGTCTTACTGTATTTTGAAAATCTTTCCTCACAGGGTTACTGCAAAACAACTTCTTTGTATCTCTACCTAGTGTCGTCAAGAAGCAAGTGTTGAAGTTGTTGCTCATTATTAAATCGACAACTTCTGATCAACGTACGCTAAATGCAATTGCAAAAGTGTTTAAGGTAGTTTTTGGAATGTAATTGAGTAAATTTTGACATTTCTTTTTTAAAAACACCTTTGGTCTAGGCCAGGCATCGGTAACTTTTTACGACCGAATAGTCATTTGGGCTTGATTTCCATGAAAAAGAGAGGAATAAAAGCCGCAGAACTGTTTTGGAGCGAATTAACTTTTTTTGTTTCAAGCACGTAGAAAACCTTTTCTTTTTTGAGATCCGCTTTTTCAAAATGGTTATTTTCGTCCAAACACAAAGTAGAAAACCATTTTTTTGGAGTTTGCATTTTGTAGAAGGGCAAAAGAGTGGCAGGTTGCCGACCTCTGTTGCAGGCCTTGCGAAGTTGCTTTACTCTAGGGATCCATAATCTTCCATTTTGTCCTTCTCTCAAACGGATTAGGCAACGTATGTATGTTTCCTCGTATCCTGATCAGAACGTCTCGTCTTGCGTGATTACGTTTTTGGTGTGAACTTGTATCTGACTCGCGCTCGGTCTTAATCCCTAGTAAGAGGAGAAGTAATGGGTGGGTGTAAAGTAAATTATCCCAAGTAATGTGTGAAGTCGAGAGCTAGTTAATGGAAAACGAGCTTAATTTTTTACCATACAAGTCAGTACCGGCCTACGTCAATGGAGACCAAGCAGTACCAGTTTTTTTTTTTAAACTGGTTTCTCTAATGCTGGTATGCAGTTCATTATTTGGAGCGAGAGTTATTTGTTACCGATTAATGGTTAATTAGTCAATCTTTTTAATGAATTTACTTTAAATGACTTTAATATATGTTGTTTTATAGTAAAGTGTTCATTTGTTTATTTAGTCAATAACTATCGAATCTGAACTCGTACTGGATCAGTTGAAAGAATGGGGTGTGTGGTCGGTTTCTCGTGAAAAGCACAATGTGACGGATGCTAAGCGAGCAAAACGAATGAAACAATGTGACGATAAACCAGGTTAATTTATTTTGCTCTGATGCTTTTTTTGCTGCAGGCAATGTTTTTCGCATCGTCTTGTCAGCATTGTTTAGTTGTGCATCTTTTTGTCACAAGTGCTTGATTTTGTTTCCGATTTAATAGAACCTAGACTCTTTGATGATTCGAGGCAAACACCAGTAGCACTAAAGAAGCTTCGAATTGTGTACTGTGAACACAAGAACACTTCTGTTATGACATTGTTTGTGGTTTGTTGCTTGAAAGCGTTCGATGTTTTTCAAAAACTTATTTAGATGAAATAATTTGTGTGCTTTTAGTGGTGGAAGCTACCTGGTGGAAAGAATTTGTTGTTTTGCTGGAGTTTCTTCATCAAAAGAAACGAATTCAATATCCTGAGGTATCAGCATTGAGCACTAGCATGTTATTTTGTGTACGCAATAACATAGAAATAGTCGCTGCTTTCTTTGGAAATAATAATGTATACAATAAGACTAAATGCATACAAGAAGCCAGCGATTCACCTTAGAGCGTTACTGTAGATGGTATACACTGTTTCGACCTATCAGGTTTCGGCAGTGCAGATAGTGTCTGATAGAAATTTCACTATGGTTGACCTAGTTACGGCCCAGAAGTTAAAGTTTTAGCTAAGCTATACTTTATTTTAAAGTTGTGATTTTCAACCTGGGGTCCACAGACCTTTGGTGTTTCGTGAGAAGGCTTTAGGAGGTTTGTGATTGTCTTGACGTAAAATAAATACCGTCATTTCTTAATGTATGATAGTTGACAGTCAAGGAAGTTTTGATAGCATTAGTACGTGTAGATTATTCGCAGGAGTTTGCCACTATTACATCAGTCATTCTGCTAAGTGCAAATGTAGTTGGATTTCAAAGTTGCATTGTTCCAGTAATGCCCTCCTGCCATGGATGGCTGTTGTCACTAGTTGCTTAAAAGAAAGTAGTAGCAGCTTATTTGTTAGTGACTACTGTAAATAAAAGGTGAAACGTCCATCAGGTAACAGGCAAAAAAGTTGCGGTAGTGTGGTAAGTTAATAGTACTGCTTTTTGCAGAAGCAGAATAGCAAGACCGTCTTTTTCCAGTGTTTTTTTTCAATTATCATATATGCTGCTGACATTTCTGCATGAACAATTTATTAACTTTCTTTTATGTAACTGCGAGAAGTGTAGCCAGGGATTAGGAGATAGAAACGAAAAAGTCGTGCTTCTCCAAGTTTCTCAGACGCGATTAAATTATTTTGAAGGAAAATAACAAAGAGTTTTTCGATCAGGCGCAATTGTCGTGCTAATGTTGTTTTCTTTTTATATCCCCACCAATCTCCAAACTAAAAATCTGGATTAAAATATACTTTTGGTCAAACTTTCCCTTTTAGAATATCAAATACTGATGGATAAATTTTACGCTTTCAAATATTTTTTCTGGGTATGGTTTTGGCATCGGTTTAACTTTATATTCAAGATTATTAGTTACTGCAGCAGTCATAACCACATTACTACATGTGCAGCATATTATCATGAACTTTGCTACAGTAGTGGAATTGTATATAACATGAATCAATGATATGTTAATTGGGCTTCTATTCAGATTTAGAGTGGGATTCGCGAAGTCGATGATTTGTTTAAGGGGGGTTCTGAGGTAAAGAAAAGTTAGGAACCACTGCTTTAAATCCTCTGGCCAACTGTCATTCACTGGCTGTACTGATGAAGCATGATAGGTCGAATCCATGTGCACTGCTGCTGTTACGCTCGATTATAGACTAATTTTGCAATCTTTATATTATTATTTTGAATTCTTTGATGTTACTTCTTGTTTAAGCTTGGAGCTAAGTTAGCAAAGTATAATATGATGAATTGAAAATATTTTCATTTAAAAAACGAACAACTTTTTCCTACTTCGTTGCTATGTGTTAGCTGTATGTCATATGAATAAATTTGTGTTTTCGAAAAAATGTCACAATCATACTGGCAAAGACTTTTCTTTCTGATTAGAATGGCAATGGGACTTCTCTGGCCTTGTATTGCACGAGAATACGCTTCTTAGTACAATCGGGGCTCACCGTCTATAAGAATATTAAACATTATGTAATTATGTTTAAAGAAACTGATCGGTCCATTTTTTGACATCTTGTTGGATGTAATAGAAGAAAAGCACGTGGCCGACAACCGAGATTACGTCACTCTTCTATTGTTGGGTTGTTTATTAAATTTCTTCTCGAGGGCGAAGTCACTCGATGCTATCATGGAAGACGAAATCAAATTCAACGTTAAGGTATGATATAGTATAGACGCGTGTAGATTGTGGATAAGCACTTCACTTATGTAGTTGACATTTTGTTTGAGCGAAGCGTTTTGTCTTTGCCTCTTACTACGGTTATACTTAAGGTATACCTCGGTCAACAAATTTCAGTAATTTTTCTTCGTCTAGTCTAGCATTTACTCCAACAAATTGTTGTTTAGCATTGTAATATTGTATGAGCACTGTATTGCCATTATTGCCCAATGCGGTAAAGCGCTGGGGATGAAGAAGAAATGTTGCCGGTACGGTACTTGCATGGATCTTGTTGCGTCTATACAGCGTTTTTTTAAAATTGTTTAGCAGTAGTGGCTACTCTAAGGCGGTTATTTTGTTTTATGTTTAACCCATCTAAGTGTTTGCTTTGACAGATGAATGTAGTATATAACCACAGTACGTAGTGCTCACTAAACACTGCTATACGTTGTTTTTCCATTCAATTTCATTTATAGGTCGAATTACTGGTCAGATGCATCCACTCCACACAAAACACTCAAGCTCATCAGCATGCTCTCATGCTCATGGCTCGAACTGCAAAATATTGTCCGGTAAGATTGTAATGTGTGTGTGTGTGTGTTTACCCCTCCTCTTCCTCGGGATGGAGGTACGGCATGAACGGTAATTCAGGTTCATGCCGTCAACCTAATTGATATTAGGCTAGGGGAAGATGGCAGCCCATTTCGAACCAGTCTTGAGTGACTGGTAGCCCCACCACCAACAAGGCGGACTGCCACTGGTGGGTACCCAAGAGTCGTCTGACATGCTGGGTTAGCAACTTCACAATTATAATCCGGTGAAGTACGGGTGGGGCCACCTGTCTGCCACATAAAGGTGGAGGCGTCCCGTTAAGTGCCTTGCCCAAGGACACAACAAGCAAGCTTGCCGGCTTGTTCTCCACACTATCTCCTTTTTTTTTTATGCTGAGCGCCAAGCAGGGAAGCTGTGAATACCATTTTTTAAAGTCTTTTGGTATGACTCGACTTAGGGAATGAACCCCAGGTCTACCGACTACAATGTGGACGCTCTAACCACTACACCATCGCGCCGGTTGGGTAATCGTAAGATTGTAATCGAACGCCATGTTTATATTTGTAGTATTGTAGTATTTAGGCTTGTTAAATCGACAGTTGAAATTTAATATTGTTACATGTAATGAAAGAAATAGATGAGTATCCCTTCAATGTTTGAGTGAACAAAACCATTTTCAGGTTTCTAGGAATAGCTTTTCTGCTTACGTTATATCTTAGTGCGGAGCTGCTACGAAGCAACAAGAAAAACGATTTTGATGGAATTCGAACGCAAACCCCAGATGGGCGGCCAAATGCTTCTGTAGCAGCTCAGTAACAGTTGGTGCACATTTGGTAAAACTTCCTGTGCATGCCGTGTTGTTCGTGGGATTATTTGTATAAGTGTGGAATTTTAATATCTCATGTAAACCGAAATTGCTATTAATAATAAATTATGGCTATATACACAAAATATGCACAAAGTCTGGTTCGAAAGCGAGTGTGTAGTGGTAGACATACATTCAATTAGCACGTCTGAGCCTGCGAAATGCGGGAAAAAAAGACGCAAAATAGCAAATGATTATTTGTTTTCAGTGTGGTTTTTACATTGGTAGTATATTTTAGTGTATTTTTCTTCCGATAAAATATTGACGAACGCTTGTGGTTTTATAACTTGTACTAACCATAATGAGTTTTGATAAACTAAAGACATTGAAGAAATATTTTAGGAGAAAGTTCTGCATAGCGTAATGTCAATCTTCACTTTTATGGGAAGTACATTGTTACGCAGAGATGATACTTACTCGTTTCAAGTCATCACACAAACCATTCGAACCATTATCCCTCCACTCATGAAACTTGAGGTAAGCGTTGTGCTTCGATTTATTCGCAATAGTTGTGTAATTAATCAGTGTAAATTAATCCAAAAGCATTCTCAATGAAATATATGTAAAATAATAGTTTCGCTGCACTAAAATATAAGACATTGCATGAGTTAGTCCAACAATTTGGTTAATAATATACTTTATAAAAAGGATGTATGTGATGGGCTATGCTACATTAGGCCAAATTCACAGTGAGCTACTGGACTGGAAGCAATACAGTGCGGTATGGGTGAAGCTGTGCGTTAACCCACAGGAACGCAACTTAATAGTAATTACGAATATGGTATCATCCGTGTTGTTTTTAACCAAGTTGTTTTTTGGCAGAGTAATCATGGAGAGTCACAATCGAGTAGTGTAGTTGGTATTCTGCGAGTGTTTGTTGACAGCTTACCACATATTCCTCCGCATAGAAGGTGAGAGATGCACCACTTGATATCTCATGATGCAATCAACATGCATCAAATTAAACTTATAGGCTTGTAAAATATAAAGGGGCTTACGGAAAAACATTTTTTCACGTCATATTATTAAACAAAATTGTGACCCGCTTCGTGCGTGCCATCCAATTCAAAACAGTAAAATTTAAGTGTAGCTACAAACCATACTGCTTCTAAGTTTTTAGTTTCTAGGAGCATCACAAGTCAATTTTTCTAAAAATACCAGAAATGGAAAGTACATTGTAGTAGCTTGGTAAACTTTACAAGTGTGCCAACTTTCCCCCACATCAAAATTGGTTTGCGTTATTTGGGGGCCCAAACATTGCACCTCATTACATTGATTACAAGTCTTGTCTTTCTGTAACTAGTCAGCATTTTTTAAACGAGACAAGATACAAGAAGCAATGAATACATTAATTAAAGAAAAATTTCATCCAAAGTTTGCATTTTTCTAACTGCTTCCAATTTACGTTCTGTTAGTATGGCGATTATGTTCGTATTGTGTGATCCAGTTAACTGATTATTACGCAAGGCTGATAGTGTTCGATGAATTACTGAGTGAAGTTGGAACTAACGATTATCTGTACCAGCTCTTGGTCTTAATGGTTGACCAGCAAGTGAGCAGCCTCTCCAAGTCGTCTGACGACCATTCCGATATTGAGGTGACTATCGTACAATTTATGTTTGGCGAAATTAATATTACCGTTGGTTTTGATAGCCGCCTTGGTGTGTTGTTAGTTGTTCTCGACTTCGGCACAAAAGATCTGGAGTATGCAATTCCTTGAAAGAACCACTGAAAGTTGTCAGAAAAGATATCCAGAATTCGAAGTATTGCGTGGCTCCAGCAAAAATCTGGTTTGAAACGAGTGTAGTGGTAGACAGACATCACACCAGCGCGGTTAAAGCTGCGAATACGCAAGGAAAAAAGACGTAAAATCGTTTATTGTGCGGCTTGGTGTTTGATTCTGCTTTTGGACGTGCTATCGCACGTTTTAAACACGCATTACTCTGCACGACTTAAAAATAACGTGAGGTAGTAATGGGTCCGGCTGCATTACAGTAAGGCGTTCAGTAGGCGCGGGTATTGCCGTTCGGTGCTCCTGGTGTAAGAATAATAATAAAGCTGTTCATTCAACACGTGAGAGGAAATTATTTATCCAGTAATGCCAGTTTGCCTCGGTCGTGGGGCTGGCCAAACGCTGATAACGCTTTGTTACAACTGGTGTTTTCTTTTATCCTGACCATCAAAGTTCTACGAGTAATTGCGTATTTAAGTTTTGGCGTAGGCAAAGTTTCATATCGCATTTCATCTTTACGGAAGGGTGTATCATCAACCAGGTCGATTGAAACAAATTTTTTTGTGATTTATGTAGGATCGACATCAAGAAGATGCGGCGTCGAAGATAGAAAGCTCATTACTTTTATGGAGCTCCATATGTCAGCTGTACCATATTGAAATGAGAGTGAAATGCATACTCGACATCCTCTCTTATCTTCAAGCTATTGACGAATTAAGTGAAAAACATGGTGACAGCAACCAAGCTGGTAATACATTTCATATTACAAGTGTTGCTGTGAGTAAGGAGATGTGTCTACATATGATAATAGTCAAAAATAAAGTAGGATCATTATTTTTGTCAATCAATTTGCTCTGCAAAAGTCCTCAACCACAGGATTATCAACAGAAAAAAGTTCGCGTTGTATTTCTCAGCAGATGAGTAAAAAGCAATTACAAAAGAGTTATTTTTAATACAAGCAAGCCATTTCGTTTTCGAAGTTTAGGTTATACTGGGGACTTGAATTTTGCTGATACTGTGCGATGTATGCCATTAGCCATCTGTTTTTTTCGATCGGCTAAAACAATAATTATGGAGAATAGCAACGCTCTGTGAAGCAAGACCTTTCCGCATATTTCGCCTCCTTGTGCTATTGTCTGCAGGTTTTTGATGTTTTGTTTTTAGAACGTTTTTCTGATCAGTGGTATTCACTCGTTGACTTAACGAAACGCTCAGCCAATCAGATGCGTCGTTTCCGCGTGGTCATGCTTACTCTTGTATCTCACATCATACGCAGCATTAAGGTGTCATTAAAAGCGGAAGATCCGGATGTGGAGAGGCCGGATGTTGAAAAGTAAGATGTATCGGTTGTTGAATAGATTTGTTGAATGGTTATTGAATCATTGCATAATGTTGGTATTTTAATGTTGATTTAATTTTTTAACAATTTAGACCACTGTTGTCTTGCTAATTGGAGTAACATTTAAAAAAGCTTTTTATTTGCAATTCAGCTTGGATATTAGTAATTGCTATTCTCTCAAAGTGTGGCTAAAAGTACGAGTTGTTTTGTTTTAATGAAAGCTATTCCATTAAAGTTTAATCTCAAGGTAGAACTTTGGCTGAAGCCAGCTGTTTTTATTTTGAAGAGAGTAGCACAATGTTGAAGGTCTTTTATTCTGTCATAATCTGTTTTCACTTTTGCACCGATCGCTTTGTGTTAGTACGTCTCTGTTGGGAAGTGCAATGACGCATATTTGAAGTTAGTTTTAGTTAGATGATGCCATCTTTATGCATGAATAAATTGATTTAAGAGCAGTCATTTTAAGGTTTTCTCTCTAATCGCTCTGTAGTTACTTTGCGACAGTTGAATATCATCAGAAAGGCGAGGTTCTTCGCTACTTTTAGGTGATCTCTTTGGCTGATTAAGCGAGTAGTGTTGTGTTTACCCTCCTCTTTCTTGGGATGGAACCACTGCATGAAACGGTTTCCAGAATTGTACCATAAAGCTAATCAAGATCAAGCTAGGAAAAAGCAATTATTAATTTCGAACTAGTCATGACTGCAAATTGCAGGCTGCTAGCCCACTATTAACAACGTGGACCGCCGTTGGTGGGTGCCCACAAGTTTAAGCCACGCTTGGTGAGCAGCTGTTCTTACCCGGTAAAGCACGGGAATCAAGCAAATATTCGCTTCATGCTTTATTGCAATTGCTCTTTTTCAGCTTACTGGAGCACGCGCTCAAGTATTTGGATCATGTTAGTAAAGTAGATTACGGAAAGAACAATGTGGAAGAAAGATATCAGAAAGCTTTGGTTCGTAGAGTCAATGATATACTGGAGAAGGTAAATCGAAACAGATCGAATTGTTTTTGAAATGGTGATGCTGTTAGGGTTTATGACATCACACGTCTTTCTGTTCTATTATGTTTTTCTATTGAGTAGTAGTAATTATTCAGTTTTTATGCGGTATTGTCTCCTTAGCAGAGACGGCCAGATTCCCCCCATTCCTTCTGCAATTGCTTGCACTTCTTCTCTCCACTTTGTTCGACCAAGGGTATCCTCCTCCTTCTAGGCAATCTCCTTAGTCTCTTCCACTTCTTGTAGGTCTTCTTCGGTCGTCCTCGCTTTCTCTTGCCACTCACTTCAAGATCCAGAACAACCCTTAAAACTGTATCGTTATCCCTCTTCAGCGCATATCCATACCATCTAATTCCATTCGGTGTTGCTAACCGGTCTATAGTTTCCTTCAACCCCAGCATGTCCATCTGTTCTTCAGTCTTCTTTTTGTCTTAAACTTCACGATCGCACATGGCTCTCACCATAGCTCCATCTGTTTTTAAAAATTGCGTAAATAATTTCTTCATAGTAATCTATTCGTAGTTGTGTATATAATCTCTTTATAGCAAAATGTTTGCATGCCGTGTCTTGTTTTCACTTTCACCATTACTGAGCTTAATTTGTTTGCCACGTTGTTTCTTTTTATGTTTGTTTAATCAGATCGACTCCCTCCTTCCACTCACCAGTTTTCTTGATCGTCTGTATAATCTGCTTGAAGACGGAAATATCACTCAACGAGGAATGATCTTACAAAAACTCATTCAAATATTTCAAAACAGGGTAGCGCGCTCAACACTCGATTTCTCAAAGCAGGAGGTTTGTGGTAACTACTATCTGAATGTCTTAAATGAAAAGTGTATTCTTTTTTTGGTTGGTTGAAAAAAGTTTTTTTTTTGGTTTTGCAGGTTGAAAAGCATATGTATTTTTGTCGTTGATCTAAAATATAACAAATAGCATGTTCTTTACTGTCTCACAACCAAAAAAAGGTCATTTATCACGCGAAAATCATGAATAATATTGCAGTCACATATATTACACAACAAACTGTCCATAAGTAGTGTAATGATTATAATTAATGTTTATTTCAATGTGAATAGGTTAGCATTGAAGAAAATATTTTGAGGCAGTATGATAGGAAATAATAAACACTAGTCTACTTAATGGAGAGTGCTATAAGCCGCTTACGGAGGTTCTCACATCATCATTGCGTGCGTGCACTGATAATCTCTTAGTCAAACTGTATAGTGTATAGTAACGTAATTTGTAAATTTTTGTGGTTGTCATGGCAAATGCGGCTCTGGTCTGCAACATAAGTTTATGGATTTTTAAGTAGATCAAGTTATATTATTTGACACATTGATATGCATTGTAGGCATCATAGTGACATTATTTTTTGCTTGATGCAGGAGCAACAGTTATTGAAGCTTTCCAAGCAGTTCCTTTTAATGCTCAAGCAGGGCTGGTAAGTTGCTGCGATCGACTTGTTGCAAAGGACTGGTGCTCGATTTTACGTCCTTTTTTTTTTCTTTCTTGTTGCTGGCTTAGACGTTCTGATTCGGTGTATGCCTTCCCGCTACGCAGTATACCCTCACTTCCGAACCAGCGGTTGTAAAGCAATCCAACACTAAATCCCGAATGCCCATTCTGGCGAATACCAGTGGTGCTTTTGTGGATTTTGAACTCCAGGCATTTTGTTCCAAAGTCTGAAACAATTATCATTATACCATGGCGGCTATCTACTTGTGATGTGCTTTGGAAACCGACACCAACGATTACTGAATAATATTTCTAGTGCTGTGCTTTTTGCCGGCACCAAATTCAAATAAGCCATGATATTTTGAAGATTCTTTGTTTTCATCAGCCATAGCCCGCAAATTTAACGCGATTCCAAGGTTATGACGTGAGGCTATGAAATTTTATTCACGAATCAAAGTCGTAACACGGTACCAATCTGAAACTATATTTGATACTTTTTATTTTCAGCGCCACCTCGTGTACGAGTGAGATTCCCCTTCACACGGCTGCATTGGGTCTGACCCACATTATTCGAATGACGTGCAAAGAGAATCCTGCCGCTTTTGTTGCCACGCAACCAATTATTTGCGACGTAATCAACGCTCGTCCTCTCTCTGACCAAGTAATGCTTTACTACCGTACATAGCTATGTTCGCTTTTATTTATACACTTCGATTGTAATTCCTGAGCAAATGCTGCTGCAAACACGTTTTCAGTTTCACTGTTGCACGTTGCAGTTACAAATTAGCACCGTTTTCAGTCCAAAACTGCTCGATATGTACCACCGAGTAACTTTCTCTGCACCAATCAACAGCCGTCTCAACGTGGTGGTGCGGTCCCCGACCCCGTTTGGGTTGGGTCGAAATGGCTGTTGGCCATCCCGAGGGTCCCAGTTACCCCGGGCACTCCCCTTCATTTTTTCGCTATGCTGCCCCCTGAACGACCGCAGAAGGGCAGCACACAGCATCTACAAAATCGGTCGCCTGTCTTCACTGTTTCTTTTCTCCTGCCCTACTCTTGCCCTTCTTCCTCTCCTCATTCTTCTTCTTCTCCTGATGAGCGGTAATGTTCATCCTAACCCTGGCCCCATCTTTCCTTGCTCTGTGTGCGCTGGAAATGTGACCTGGCGGGACAAGTCAGTGCAATGCTGCACCTACTCCAAATGGGTCCATCTAAGGTGCTCACAACTTTCTTTGTCCAATTTCAGAGCTCTAGGCAGCTCTCACTCCTGGAGCTGCCTCCCCTGCCGTAACACTGTGACTCCCTCCTCCGACTCCTCCAACACGTATACCTCCACTGTACAATCTGGCCCCCCCTCCACTGATGCTGCACTCACGCGTTACCCCCATCTCCAAACCTCCTATCCTCCATCTGCCCATTCTATATCCCCTCCCTCTGCCTCTTCACCACCGTCCCTTGCTCCTGGCCGTCCTTCTACGCCTCCTGCCTCCTCTCCTTCCCCTGACTCTGTCAGAGTTCTTCAGTGGAATGCTGGAGGTCTCCGTGCCAGGAGCACTGAACTACTTCACTTTCTGTCATCCTATCCAGTCGACCTTATCTGCATTCAGGAATCCAATCTTAACTCATCTTCCTCTTTCCGGATTCCTGGATTTTCTGCTCTGCGTTTTGATCGCACCCACTCCCGGTCTGGCATTCTCTCTCCTGATGCCACGCACGCCAGCGGCGGCGTCATCATTTTTGTCAGGCAGGGCCTATCCTTTTCTGAACTCTCTACCCCGTCTCTTTCTTCGCTCGATCCCTACTCTGATTATGTAGGGGTCAACATATCTCTTAACAACTCCTCCTTGGTGTCATTCCTTAATGTGTATGCCCCCCCTATTTGCTCCTCCCCAACGGATGGCAGAGATGGCAGAACTGATTCCTTCTCTCCCTCAATTCTTTCCTCCTCCAGAAATCTCTTCATTCTGGGGGACTTCAATTGCCATCACCCCCTCTGGGACTCAAAAGGCACTTCCGACCCCCGCAGGGAGGAAGTATTTGACTGGGTCATCTCTTCTGACCTCCTCCCCCTCAATGACCCTGACACACCCACTCTTCTCCATCGCTCCTCTGGCAGTCGCTCCTCTCCTGACATCTCCTTTGCTTCTTCTACTCTTGCCTTTTCTTGCTCCTGGGAGGTGCTTCAGGACCTGGGTTCTGACCATCTACCAATTCTTCTATCTGTCCCTCTGCAGTCTTTCGCCCCAACGAGCGTTCCCCTTCCTTCAATTTTCAGAAAGCTCGCTGGGATGGCTTTGCATCCTACTTTGACTCTCACTGTCCCTCAGCAGAGGAATACTCGTCTCTTTCTCTTTCCTCTGCTGCTGCTCTCTTTACCTCTCTGGCACTGAATGCTGCCAAATCTTCCATTCCTTTCGGCCGCATCAAACGCCCTCCTAAAGCCTGATGGTCTGCTGAGGTGGAAGGTGCGGTTAGTGAAAGACGCAAGGCTTTCGCTGCCGCTTACAGAAGTGATGAAGACCGCCAGGCTTACATCTCCGCTTCTCAACGCGCCTCGTCAGTCACTGCCAAGGCCAAGGCTAAGGCTGAGGCATGACAGACGACTTGCTCTTCTTTTTCACCTAGGTCTAACCCTAAATCTGTGCACTCTCTTCTTTGCTCTATTGCTGGCTCATCTTCCTCGTCTTCTTCCTCTCCTAACTTCCCTAACTGTTCTTCTCCCAGGGAATTGGCTTCGGTTTATGCCGCTTACCTGAGGTCTCACTTTTCCGTTTCTCAGCCAAAGGCTCTGTAGTTCTTAAGTGTGGTAAATGCCTAATTTGAAAAATAAGGCAAGCTATCAGCCAAAATAGGAGTCTTTTCTCTCCATGCTCTCGCTCTGATCCTTCTCTCTCTCGCCCATCTTGACCTTTTCTCCCCTCATGATCTGGTACTCTCGACAAACAACTCTGTTCCTTTTCCTTTTGGCAAGTGCGGCTTTGGAGTACTTGCCAACTGTTCTGTAGCAGAGCCAGAGGCTACCTCACTGAGCTCCGCCGAGCCACGTGCGCTGTGGAGTCGCACTCGTCCTTTTGCTCTTCTTTCTCCCCCGCTGAATTTCATGCGGCTGCCTCCAACCTCTCCTCATCCACTGCCACTGGCTCAAACAAAGTTGCCTACCGCATGCTAAAGCACCTTCCTCGCTCTGGCATGGATTTTCTTCTTCACATCTTCAATCTCTCCTGGTCTTCACACTCCTTTCCTTCCATCTGGAAGACATCTTCAATTGTTCCCATACATAAGATGGGAAAGCCTCTCGACTCTCCTGCTTCCTTCCGGCCTATCTCTCTCACCTCCTGCGTATCAAAGCTGTTTGAAGGCATTATTCTATCCCGTCTTCCCTTCTTTGTGGAATGCAATTCCATTCTTTCTTCCCGCCAGGCCGGTTTCCGCCCTGGTCTGTCTACACTCGATCAAATTCTGTACCTTTCTCAGTCCATTTCGAATGGGTTTAGCAAACCCAGGCCGGGCTCTCGGACGATTCTCTCTACTATCGATTTCTCGAAAGCTTTTGACTCTGTCTGGCATCCCGCTCTTTTCCATAAACACATTTCAGCCGGCCTCCTTGCTTTGCTCGTTGGACTCAAATCTTTCCTTTCTGATAAGCACACTTGTGTGGTTTTTCAAAATTACAAAAGTTGTTCCTTTCGAGTCCGTCGAGGTGTTCCGCAAGGATCCGTTCTTGGCCCTGTTTTTTACTCTCTCTTCATTAATGATCTTCCGCCCTCTCTGCCTTCTTCCGTCAGCTGCTCTCTTTACACTGATGATTTATCCATTTGGTCCTCCTCCTCGGTCCCCACTGCGGTGAAGGCCACACAAGTAGCTCTGTTTCGATTGGAGCGCTGGTCTGAGTACTGGTGTCTTCCTCTCAAACCGAGCAAATGTGAGGCCTCCTTTTTCTCAGTGGATCCCCACCAAGCTAACCTCCAGCCCAATCTTCTACTCGGCTCCCGCCTTCGTTTTAATCCCACTCCAACTTTTCTTGGGGTTATCTTCGACCGCACTCTTTCCTTTTCTAAGCATGTATCTTTGCTGAAGACCAAGTTTTTTCCATGTCTCAAGGCCTTACGCTGTATCTCTGCTTCCTCATGGGGCCCCTCTAAGGAGTCCCTCTCTCTTCTGTATGAATCTTTTCTTTGGCCCTTTATCACCTACGCTTCACCCGGATGGTTTCCTTTCCTAAGCGCTACCACTTTCACTAAATTGGAACGCCTCCACCGAGCGACCAGTCGCGCCATCACCGGCTGCGTCTCGTCCTCCCTTATCCCTCTACTACTCACCGAGGCTTTTCTACCTCCCCTACGAGTCACCCTGACTCACTTTGCTCTTTCTTCTTATGAGCGGGCTTTTTGTCTCCCAACCTCCTTTCCTATTTCAGGTTTGGCCAGACTAGGAGTGAAACCAAGACTCTGCAGATCGTTCTGGAGAGCTTTTGCGCCCACGCACTCGCTCATGCTTCCTTCTACTTCTTCTAGGGAGGTTCTTGTTGCTTGCCCTCTCTGTCATCCTTGGAATCTGCCCTCGTTCACGGTGGAGTGCACCCTTCCCACTCCATGCTTTCGCTTTGATCTTCCTCACTCTCGCCAAGGTGCGGCTCTTGCCCATCTTGACTCTCTCCCCCCTCATGATCTGGTACTCTGGACAGACGGCTGTGTTCCTTTTGCTTTTGGCAAGAGCGGCTCCAGCGTTCTCGCCAATTGCTCTCTCCGTGGCACTGAGGCCACTCTTTCCTTTTCGGCAGGCCCAGTATGCTCAAGTTTTTCCGCTGAAGCCTGCGCCATTCTGCACGCACTTTGCTGGTCTTGGCAACACCATAAAGTCTGTCATTTCTCTTCTCCTAGTATCTGACTCTCGTTCTGTCCTCGCCACCCTGTCCTCTCCTCCATCTTTCCTCCTATCTCAAACTCTGTGGCAGATCTGGCAGGAACTGTCTTCTCTCTCCTCCTGTTCTATCAGGCTACAATGGGTCCCCGGACACTCGTTTCTCCCGGGGAACGACGCGGCTGACGAGCTGGCCAGACGGGGAGCGCTGCTTGCGCCCTTCGCAATCCCTTGTAGTCTCTCTCCTCTTATCTCTCGTATTCGCTCTCGTCTTTTCTCGGACTGGAGGCATACTGTCTCTTCGAAGTTCTTTGACACACAGGTTCCCTCAATTTCCGCTGAGGAACTTGTGCTCCCTCGTCATGCTCGCTGTGTCCTCTCTCGTCTATGCTGCAATGGACGCAGCCTTTTTTTAGGTTCTTATCTCTCTAGGATTGGCAGAATCGAGAATCCTTCCTTGCAGCGCCTATGGACATTCGTCCCAGGACATCTCTCATCTCATTCTGCACTGTCCAGCTACGGACTCTGCGCCGCTCACTTTTTGGCGACTCTCTGTCTCTCTACGACCTCTGGTCCAGACCCTGGGGAGTTGCCCGGCTACTGGGGCTCCATGGTCTTCCGCCATGCCCCCATCCCTCGGAAGGGGTCGGATAAAGAAAAACAACAACAACAGTAGCTTTCTCGAGAATAAAACAGGTTAGGCATTACGGAGCGGTTCAACGATTGAGCTCTTGATTACAGCTTTTTTTCTATTTTAACTTGATATTGTTCAGGTTTTGTCCGCCTTGCTCGTGTGTCTGGGCGAAGTGACGGTGAACCTCAAAGCCCATTCGATTGCTAATTTGAAGAAGTTAGTGTCGGTGTGTGTTTGTGGTCTTTGAGTCGCTTGCTCATTTTTTTTTATTTTATTTCAGAATCACTAACTGTTTCTTTGTTTTATTATCTGGGAAAGAAGTTCTGCACAATGATGGAGTTCTAGTTAGTCTGCTGACCACAATCAATAAACTCTTCACTTGCTTGGGCCATTTTCTTAGCCCGCATGTGGAAGACTTTTTAGCTAAAGTTAGTGATTATGTTATGATGAACTTTACTGATAAAAAAAATGGAGTGGTGGAGAGTATTTTATTGTTCTGTATTTTAGCTTAACTGCAGTGCAGTTAGAATTCAGCCATCGTGACATTCAAAACACGTAAATTTTTAGTTTGTTTTATGATGGAGATGCGGCAGTGAACCGTCTTAGGGTTTATAGAAAAGCGACTTTTGTGCGCATTTTGTCATCACTTTTATTTGGCTACCCTGCTCCGATTCATGGAAAGTGTCTTATTTTTCATACGCGCAGTGTTTTGAACGGGCGGTGCCATCTCATAATGACGTCACTATGGAACAATAATTGTATTTGGGGATTCGGTTTTCAGCATTCATATGCAAACCCAAGCATTTTGAATTTTAAAATCTGGAAAAAAGGAAACACCTTAGTAAAAAACTGAGCAAGTTGAACATATTGTAGCATTTTTTTTTGAGTCGTGCTGCTGTACCACCAACCGCATGATTGAAGGCAAACAATTAGTTTTCATCTATTACCTAGCAAATTATATGGTTGTGTTTTACTTTGTAAGTGTGCTGTTCATGATCACAACAGTGACTGTAAACAGACCTTAATGTTTATTTTGTTATTAGAGTTACAGTTCATGAGACCTTGTGATAATTTGAGTGATTTCTACCACAATGCTGCGACTTTTCCAAAATCATTATTTTTTCTAGTTGTCATTACTCGCTTACAGCAAGCATCAAACGATAAAGAACCGACCAACATCAGCAAGTATCAATGTGCCAAAATCTGCTTCAAAACGATTAAAGACTGTTTCGAATCCAGAAGTTCCTGTGCATCAGCTAGCTGTCAGTGTTTTACAGCTTGTTGTTGACAGAGTAGCTTGCCGTGTGTGGGTACCTGCTTTGCAGCCTGCTTATGATAAGGTATGTCGTTCATATTGCACATGGATATTTTACATTCATCAGAGTTTAACTTCTGATCACAGCAAAAGAATTTTCTTGTCAGCGTGGAATTCGCTCTTTGTTATCGTTCTAACCCACCTTTTTCTCTTCAAATTGCTGCTCTGGGCCACCTTAACTTTCTGCCAAGTCTTGACCGTGATTTGTACCGATAATTATGTCTCTTTTCCTTTGGGTGAAGGAGGCTTCGGCGTCTTTGCCAGCTGCTCATTTTGTATTATTAAAATCATCCTTTTCTTTTATTCTGCAGACCCACCTTGTTCAAGTTTTTCTGCCTAAGACGATATTCCGCAAGCTTTTTTCAATAACGGCAAACTTTAGGCGCTGCAAGTTTCGGCAATTCTCTTCTTCGACTCGTTTTGTCTTGCTGTGCTTTCGTCTCGTCTGTCATTTCTTCTTTTTTTCACTTTGTTGGAAATCTTGCCGGAACTTCCCCTGTATTATCAGGCCACGATGCGCCTCCGGACAACCACGCGTCGAATGAACCAACCATTTAGCTACCCACAGTCCATGGCAATGTCTCTCTCTCTCTCTCTCTCTCTCTCTGACTTGAGGCGTACACTCTCCTCCAACTTTTACGACACCCGAGATCCCTCAGTTGATATTACGGATTGCGGAATATTGAATAGGTTTTTTTTAGGTATTGCAGTAACACATTGTTAAATAGATTTACAAGTTTGTAAAGTTATTTTAATTGATAAACCATATCAAACATAAAATTACTGTCTAGAATAGCCTAGGCTACTATTGACATCACATTTTTGGTATTATTTTGCTTTTTGATTGCACTGAAAAATGAACTCTGCCTTTTTCCATTTTTCGGAACGCTAAACATTACCCGTGTTAACGCAATCACGTCCCAGTGCAACTCTGACCGCTTCAGAACTGGTGATGAAGGCAAGACAGGCTATTTAGAAGCTATTAGCTGGCAGGTACAAAGTTAGCGTTTAGATGCAGTCAATCTCACTTACTGTTAGGCATTGCAGAATAGGCTAATGGAAAGGCGTTCCTGCATTTCAGAACTGCTAAGAAAGGCAAGTTATGCAGAGGCTCTATGCTTTATTTACAAACTATGGTAGAGGCTGTTAGCTGGCAGGTAAATAGTTAGCGTTTGGATGCAAAAATTGAGTAAAAAGGCTACTATGACATCATGTATGACGTAATCAGCGTGACGTCACAAAATGATTTCCAACTTTTTGTTCCAAATAATCATCCAACTATTTATAATGTATAATTATTAATTTACGCTAGGAACAAACAATATGTAAAGCCTCATCAAATATCGAAAATAATTACTCACTGTGGGAACGATTTTCTCAATTACGCAGTTGACTGGTTAAACTTCTTGTGTCATGCCCACCTTCACTGCAACGAATACAGCTTTCTCTTGAATGCTTACCTCAAGAATTAGAAAAATTGAGAATGCTGCGGACTATACGCCACCTCACTTTGTTTTTATACGACCTTCGTTCCAGGGCGTGGAGATTTCTTGGGCTGCTGGTGTTTTTTTGTCAATAAATCGGCCATAACAGCAAGATTTCGATTTTGTTATTAAAAACAGTTTGGTATTTTGTGTTACAGATCTGTGACGTGCAACCTTTAGCTGCGTCTTATCTTTTCGCAACGATAGATCGGCATGTGAGCAAGTTGGACAAGGAGGAACTATCTAGGCATTCTGCGAAAATGATGACCTTCTTTTTGCACTCTATGAAATTTCGAACAGATCACTTCGAGGTTTGTTCTATTTCCTAAGGTTTCACTGATTTGCTTTTATGCAATAATGTGATCTAAGGTTGGCAACAAGCGTCGTTTAAATATAAGTGTTTTCTATCAAAATATTATTGTTGCCTTGGATTGTATTTTAAATGTTGTTTGTTACAGTTGAGTTTCGCCTGCATTGAAAGTGTGGAAAACTCAATTCTTGATGCTGTGATTACACTATTAATCAAATTACCAGAAACGATTTTCCGGCCGCTCTATTTCCAAGTGAGTTTATTTTGGTTGTTTTGAAAAGTTTTTTTTTTCTGTAAGGGACTCATAAACGTAGCTAGTAATAGTAGTAATTCGGTTTTTATCCGATATTGTCCTCTTCATGGAGTTGGCCGGATTCCCCTCATACCTTTCGCTTTTGTTGGTACTTCATCTGGCCACATAACTCGATGTAGAACATGATTCATCTTCAAACTAATCTTTTATGTCTCTTTCACTTGCTTCTTCCAGGTCTTGCTCACCTTCTCCTGCCACTCCAAGATCTAATGCCACTCTCAAGACACTACATCATCTCTTTCTCAGCATTTATCCACACTATCTCCATTCGCTTATGCCAACCCTTCTACAGTTTTTTTAACCCCAGCATGTCCATCTGTTGTTGAGTAGTCTTTTTGTCGACTACTTTTCGACCGCACAAAACTCTCAACATTTGCTTCTTTCGTTCTTAAAATTGCATTTTCATTTTTTTTCTTAAACACCATGTGTCGCTTCCATATGGTATTGCTGATCTTCGCAACAACGAAAAACTTTCCTTTTAACGGAAACGTATTTACAAGTAACAAATTCCCACATTCCCTAAATTTCACCCAGCCGAATGGTACTCTTACTGTGGCTGCCGCTACACAACCATCACTAGCATTTGGTGCTAGTTGCATTCCCAATTCTCTATCAAATCCACCATTCCTTCCATCATTCCCTTACATCTTGAGCAAGCAAAGCGCATTGCCAACCTTGTGGTAACTTTCTTTATGTTTGCACACCGCCATGAACACATTTCCCATACTTCATGCTTAGCACTGAATTGGTCATTTCTCTCCTCCCACAAACTCCACATCCATCTATTTTTTAAATAGTTCTGCTTTCGATTCGCTTACCATCACTTTTGTTTTTCTGATGTTGATCTTTAAACCCTTATTTTCTAGTGCTTTCTTTCACTTGCGAAATCTTCCTTTTTAATATTCCATGGTTTCGTTCATTCGAACAAGATCATCTGCATATAGTATCTCATTGATTCATTTCCTTCTTAATTTTTCTGTAATAACATCCACAACTACAATAGTGGCGACAGCAAAAATCTTTGATGTACACTAACCTTTACTTCGAATTCCTCTGAATACGCAGACTCCACCTTCACTCTTGTCTTTGCACCATCATCTAAGCTCATAACTGCTCGAATTATTCTAATAAACCCTTCTTTTTCATGGCTCACCCCATCACTTTTCTTGGAACTCTATCAAAAGCTTTTTCCATGTCAACATAACACATATACAACCTCTTGTCCTTCTTTTGATATTTCTCCTGCATTCTCCTCTCAGTGAATATTGCATTCATTGTTTCTTTTCCTGGCATAAATCCAAACTGTATTTTATTCAAACTGATGTGTGTTCGTATTTGCCTCTCTAGCACTCCTTTAACAATCTTCATGGCATGTTTTGGCAGTTTCACTCTTCTATATGATCCGCAGCTCATCACATCACTCTTTTCTACAAAAATAGGCTCAGTCACACTAGTTTTCCACTCATCGGTCATTCCTCCACCATCCAATACGCGCTGACATAGGTCCTTCATCACTTGCAGCTATCATCCCACACTTTAGATGGTCCGGTTGCCTTTCTTGATTTCATCTTTTGCATTGTTTCCGCGATTTCTTTACGAGTAACATTTTCTACTGGTCTTTCTACTACATCAGTTTCCACCACCTGGTTTCATTCGTTCTCTTCATTCATGATTTTTTCCATGTTTTCCTTCCAAATTTTTGACCTCTCTATTTCAGTAAAACCTAGCCATCCATCTTTTCCTGTTAAGAAACTTCCTCTTTCAAGATCTTTTCCTTCCTTTTTGATTATCCTAAGAAAGCTGAAAACACGGTTGGAATTCTGGCGAAAATTATTGTCGATATTTAACTCTTGTTCTACTTCCTTTCTCATGGCTCTAGCAACAACTATCCCTGTTTGATTTTTTACACATTTGTATTGGGTCTGCTTCTGATAAGAACCTGCGTAGCTCTTTAAATGCTCTCTTCTTTTTTGTTACTGTATCCTTCGCCTTTTCAAGTGTCCTCCATCTCTCCTAGACTTCTTTCCGCACACTTATCGCATGCCTTTAGAATTCTATCGAAAGTTTTTTACAAGTCTGGAACCTCTTAGTAGTTTTTTTACTCTTTTTTAAATCTTACTCTTCCTTGATTTTCGTTCAGCTTCGACAGTGTTCTTGTTATGATCCATTCCTTTTTAGAGTCCTTTATCCAGATCTACGATCACTAGCCTGTGTTGCAGTTTCCATGGAATCACAATTACATTCCTTACACTTTTTCTGTATTTTTTCCCGCAAAAACGTGATCAATTTCTGTTTCATATCCACCTGCTGTGTAGTTATTTTCCATTCCTGATTCTTTTGGAACCACGTGTTTGCCACGCACAGCTCTTTTTGTTGTTGTTGTTGTTGATTACCCGACCCCTTCCGAGAGATGGGAGCATGGCGGAAGACCATGGAGCCCCACACAGCTCTTTTTCTTTTCAGTACTCCGGAAATCTCTCAATTTTTCCCCCTGATGCCATTCCCCTCATGCGCACCTTCATAACCCTCAACACGTTTCCCTACATGCCCATTGAAATCTCTTGAGGAAAAGATGATTTCACTAGAATTTTCCGAGTCAAATTCACTGGCCATTTTATCATAAAAACGAACGTTCTCAATGTCTGGTCTTCCGCTTTGTTGCTTATAGGTACGTATTATTCTTATCACTTCCTTTTCCAATGTTGGCACAATTGCCATCACTCTTTCGCTTTTTCTTCTAAATTTCACGATGTTTCCAGGTATTCCCTTTTACTAAGATTCCAACCCTTCCAAATCCTGCGTCATTTCCTGACCACCACAGTTTATACCTTCGTCCCTGAGTACCCACAAAACGAGCTTCTTGGTTCTTCCATCTTCCTGCTTGCAGCACTAGCCAATTCTTCCTAAGTTTTTTGCACTTTTCCGTATTTCTGCCACAAAGATTTCCCACATTTACATTACCAAATTTTATCCCATGGTTCAGCTTTGGATTTAAACCCGGAGATTCTTTGCTCCTCCTGCCCATTTAAGAGCTGTCGGGAACCGGGGTTTTCTTGGGATTTTTAGAGCAAAATTTTTTTACGGGGAACATCCCCTTACCCCCAACCTCAGTTTCCTGATGTGAGTGGTCCAACCAAGCAATTAAGCTGGTAGACTGCAATTGGTAGATGTCCAATAGTCATCTCTTACGACATACTATGTAAAGAGCTTCACTATTTTTACACCGGTGAGGCACGGTAAGAAGAGTTAAAAATGTTTTCATATCATAATACGTACTCAAACGACTTGTACAGATTAGATTGAATGTGTTGTGATTTTTGGTGTCTTTGATCTACAGTCCAAAACGATTGTTAGACGGGAGGCTCTGTCTGAGAACAAACAATCATGTTCACACAAAATCCTTTTGTAGCCAATCAAAGCTAGACTAATGGCATGTGGCAGTCCGTTTGGAAGCAGCCATGGTTACAAACTGTAGTCTGGTAGCTCCACAACAACAAGACTCACTGCTATTAGTTGGTACCTAAATGTCCAAAGTAATTCCTCTTTTTTTTAAATAATTGCTTTTTACTATGGGTTGACTGAAACAAGACGGGGCTGGGACTAATTTGCGAGAGGCCAGTTCAGGCAAAAGTTACTATAAACATTTTGTTTTAACTGTGTAGTGATTATGTTCTTCTTTTGCAATTCGATGTGTATAACTCGTTGTGTTGCCTATACACCTATTTTTTGCTACAGTTATACAACTGGGGATGTGGTTCTACCGTTCCTATCTCTCAATCGATCACTTTTTATCAATGCACTGCATTAATGGCGGCTAGATTAAAAAGTTTGTTCGAAATATTCGCTGCAGATCTTCTCGAAGACTTGGCCAAAGAATTAGATGACACTCCTCTTGAATATAAGTTGACAGGTATTTGAGTTATGGGATTTGAAAAATTTTTTTGTTATTAGTTACGTCATACTTTTAATAAGGTCGTGAAGAAGAGGCGATGATAAAAAAGCAAACACTCGTGCTAACCACCCTTAATCTCATGCTCACATACAGCACTCCTGCGCTACTGACTCAGCAAATCTTTGAAGAAATTCGAAAACCTTTACTTGCTCAGGTAATTTATTTGATCTAGTGTTTCAAAATATCCCTGCTGTCAACATAATTATTTGACTTCGGCTTACTAAGTAACTTTATACTAGCAGTTCCAAGTACGTACGCGACTTCATTAGGTTTTGTAGTAAAGCTCGCCCTGCATGTTGTACGAATCCACTTTTGGGCTCCCGTCAATGATAGTCAATTTTGGTAGTGTGGGTTTCTGAAAGCCAGACCTGGCTCTAGGACAATTCTTGCCACTGTTGAGTTTTCAAAGGCATTTGACTTCGTTTGGCACCTACTCTTTTCCACAACCTTAGTTTCTTTGACCCTTCCTGATTGTCTTGTTCGGGGCTTTCCTTCCTTTTTTTTACAGGCGCCTCCGCGTGGTAAGCAATCTTGTAAGCGGCTACTTTTTTAAGTCCGCCTAGGCTTTTACCTACAATCTGTTCTTGACTCCATTCTGTTTTCTATTTTTATAAATGATCTTTTGCTTCTCTTCTTCCGTCAGCTGATGTCTTTATGCAGAGGATTTGACCAACTGGTCTTCTTTCTCTGTTCCTTTGGACTCGAATGAGAAACATGGAGCCCTGCGAGACTGGAAGCTGGCCTCAAGCACTGATGTTTTTCTTTCAACTTGGACAAACGTAATATCATCGTTTTAATAGACCGTTACCTAGCTAATGTTTTGTCTCACCTGCTCAGCTTATCTTCCTGTTCGCTTTAAGCCCACTCCCACCTTTGAAGTCACCTTTGACTGCATCTTTTCCTTTTTTAAACACATACTGAATTTTTTTTATTCAAGGTCTTTACACTATCTATGTTTTCTTGTATGGCCCCTCTTAGTAGTTTTTATATATACAAAGCTTTTTTGGGAGCCGTCTCACCGACGCTCTACCCGGATGGTTTGTTTTTATGGCACTAACGTCGCCAAGCAGGAGCGCCATCACCGCCTGTCTTTTGCCCTCGCCTATCCGTCTTCTGAGGCATCTCTACCACCCCTGTGGGTGACCCTTTCGTGAGCGGGCTTTTCGTTTTCCGTCTTCTTTCTCTACTTCAGGATTGGCTGGACACAAGTTCTTGGAAAGACTTTGTTTCCTTTCACCTGCTTATGTTTTTTGCCAAGAAGATCCTGTTTACTTTGCCATTTATTCTCCCAAAAACTTTCCTTCAACGTAAAACTGACTCTTCAACATAAAGCGAACACGCGGAGTCAGTATTGGGGTTAGTTCGGATATTAATAATTTTTATTATCCGGATAACGGATATATCCGTGTACTTGGAATTTGGCTAGCCGGTTAACCGGATAATAACTGCTAAATATGAAAAGTATTGTACAGTTATATTTTAGACATAAGCACACGTGCAGTACAATCGAATATGAAAAAATCACGGTGATTTAATGTTCAGTTTCTGTAACGCATTCCTTATAAAGCACAATGCATCGATTGTGGAATTGTGTAGATGAGACCGGAGGTTTGTAACAAAGAGTCCACATGCACTGAATGATCTTTCTGCTTCCACAGAAGTGGGCTGAATAGTAAGCAGAGTTTCATAGAGAGTCTGAAGGTGGGCAGGTCGTATACCAGAAGCTTCAAACACTTCACATTCCTTTTGGACCATTTTTCTGTTAAGGTTTGGAGTAATGGAAGAACGAGTAGCTGGAATTGATGCTGACGTGATAGCTCGCTCTAGTTCTTCCTTGAGAGATGCACGTGATGAGTCTCTACATACTGAAGTAGAAGCGAGTGACGCAAACTGGCTTCCTTCTCCAGGAACAGGCTTTGGTACTCCAAACAGCTTTTGCGTTGGGGTTGCTGCAAGAGTGTACATCTTGTTTTTGTTTCCGTATTCGCCAAAAATATCAAACTTGTTCTCCATTAGAAAATTGGGATCATGCAAATATTCAAGTAGATGAACAAGACATGCATTTCTACTGTCTTTGATTTTTACCTCAAGATGAGACTTAAGAGATGCCGAGTACGCAGAATTAGAATTAGAGAGAGTTTTAAACACAAAATCATGAATCTGCTCAGCTATAAGAAGAGTAGCGTTCCTCCTGCGAAGTTCATCTATCTCGTACAGCGTGTTTAACAGGTTCAAGTACATCAATCAGATCATGGAGAATTTTAATTTCTGCGTTCGTAATGGTGGTAGAAGTTCCAATTTCGACAAGAGCCATTCTGATACATTTTTCCGCTCTTACAAATATTTTAATCATCTCTAAAAGACTGTTCCATCTAGTCTTTGAATCTAGAATCAACCTCAGCTCTGTGTTCAGTTGTGCTTGGATATGCTTTTGCAGAATTTCGTCCTTAAGTGGACTTTTGCGAAACATCTTTACCACTGTTCTAACCTTCCCTATCACTTCCGCAACAAACTGTTGAAGTTCTACGCCAATTGCTTCAGTCTCTACAAGATCTACAGCAGCTTCATCAACTTCTTCCATCTCCTCTTCTGAAGAAAATTCTGAATCCGATCCAGTATTATTATTTTCCCTTTCCTTTTCTAGTCCTTCAAAGAGATTTTGCCTTGCATACAAGAAATTATTTACTGCTAAATGATAACCATGCGTAGAATATAGCTGGTGGACGCAACAAATCATTGTTCCAAAACTCTTCATCACACTAGCTCCATCTGTCGTAGCTGCAACAATGTCTTCCATCTTGAGGCCAAACTCGTGCGATCTTTCTTTCACCAAATTCTCTACTCTTTAAGCTGGCATAGAACCTTTGATTCTTACCATTCCTAAATTAACAGGGTATGAATCATAGTGCAGGTTTAACTTCGTATTTCTTCTGTTTCTTGTGATTGTTTATTCATCAAGAGTGACAGAACAAAATTTTCCAGCCCCTTTTTTTATTTCAATCATTTTTTTTATATCGCTTTTCAGTGTTTGGGAAAAAGATATGATAATACTTCTGACATTTTGGACCGTTTGTGGTTGCTTGTATCCTCTTGTTAAAAATGCTTGTCTTAGTTGATTACTAGTAGAAATGGTGTTAAAAGAAATTCTGTCCACAGCTGCTAGCTCTGCAATAATCCTTTACAGCGACTCTTTGATTGGTCTAAAATAGTTTTCAATCGTGCTGGTGCCCGCGGAAGTTTTGTTTGCGTTTTCCAAAGAAACTTGCTGTTTTGCCATATTTGTATCGAGAAGAATTTTATGTTTTAGATAAAGGTGGTTTCTCATTGCTCCTGGAGATCCACCTTTACAAGAAATCGTGTTTTCGCAGGTTTTACATTTTGCCCTATCATCGTTTTTTGATCGTAGAAAGTAGCCCCACGCGGGATTTTCACTTTCAAAACGTTTTAATTCCATCACTTAAATTTAGTCAGTTTAAACTAGGTTGTATTCAAAGCTTTTCAAGTTCAACTGAAATCTTCTTACAGCCAAACCCTGCACACTTCATAAACTTCACCTCACAATGCAAATGCAGTCTTCTATTAAAATAATCATTTCCTTGGCTTTCTTTGGGACGTGTGAGTAAAGTTCACCCATGCATTTTACGAGTAGTTAAAAATATAAGACAATAACCGTGCTTCACCGGTTATCAGAATAGTGAAGCTGTTTACCCAGCATGTCGTAAGAGGCGACTATTGGGTACCTACCAATTGCAGTCTAACTGTTAATGGTGGGGTTGCCAGCTTAATTGCTTGGTTGGACCACTCATGTCAAAAAACTGAGGTTGGGGGTAAGCAAGGGCATGCTCCCTGTAGAAGAATTTTGCTCCAGTAAATCCCCATGACCAGAAAAAATATACAAATGGCCCCCAGTCCCCGGCAGCTCTTAAATGGGCAGGGGGTGCGAAGAATCTCCGGGTTAAAATCTGAACGTCATGGGATAAGATTTGGAACATTAAATGTGGGAAGTCTTTGTGGAAGGAAAACGGAAGTGTGTGAAGAACTGAGGAAGAGAAAAGTTGATGTGTGTTGCATCCAGGAAGTAAGATGGAAAGGCCAAGGAGCTCGTTTTGTGGGTGCTTCGGGACGAAGGTATAAAATGTGGTGGTCAGGAAATGATGCAGGATTTGGAGGGGTTGGAATTTTGGTGAAAGAGGAAATATCCGGAAACGTTGTGGAAGTTAGAAGAAAAAGTGACAGAGTAATCGTGATTGTGCTAACTCTAGGTAGGGAGGTGATGCGCGTAATATGTGCGTATGGGCCACAAAGTGGAAGACCAGATGCAGAGAAAGTTCGTTTTTATGATGAAATGGGGAGTGAGTGGGACTTGGGAAGTTGTAGTGAAATCATTGTTTCTTTGGGGGATTTCAATGGACATGTGGGGAAATGTGCTGAAGGTTTTGAAGGTGTTCACGGGGGGAATGGTGCTGGGAAAAGAAATGCAGAAGGAAGAAGATTGCTGGAGTTCTGTGATGAAAGAGAGCTGTGCGTGGCAAATACTTGGTTTAAAAAGACAGACAAAAGGAAAATTACTTATAGTGGCGGTGGGTGTGAAACAGAAATTGATTTTGTGCTTGTGGGGGAAAAATATAGAAAGTATATCAGGGATGTAAAAGTGATTCCATGGGAACTTCAGCACAGGCTGGTGGTCGCAGATCTAGATAAAAAGGTTCTAAAACAGGGTGTGAGAAAGGAACGAATCATAAGAAGAAAGATTTGGAAGTTGAATGAAAACCGAACAAGAGTGAGATTTGAAAAAAGAGTAAAAGAACTAGTGAATGCAGATGCACCTGATTTGTGGAAAACTTTTAAGGATGGTGTTCTAAAGGCTTGTGACGAAGTGTGTGGAAAGAAGAAGTCTAGGAGAGATCAAGGAGACATGTGGTGGTGGAATGAAGAGGTCAAGGATACCATTGCAAGAAAGAAGGCGGCATTTAAAGAGCTATGCAGGTTCCCATCAGAAGAAAATAAAACTCAATACAAACGTATAAGAAATCAAACAAGGAAAATTGTTGCTAGAGCTATGAGAAAGGAAGCTAATCAGGAGTTGAATAATTTATATCATAATTCTAATAGTGTTTTCTACTTCCTTAGAAGAATAAAAAAGGAAGGGAAGGATGTGGAAGGAGGAAGGTGCTTGAGAGGAGGAGACGGACGATTGGGTTTTATTGAAGAAGACCGGGCAAAAATTTGGAAGGAACATATGGAAAAGATCATGAATGAAGAAAACGAATGGGACCACATGGTGGAAACTGATGTAGTAGAAGGACCAGTGGAAAAAGTGGCTCGTAATGAAATTGTGGAGGCAATGCAAAGGATGAAATCAGGAAAGGCAACCGGACCATCTGAAGTAAGTGTGGAGATGATAGTTGCAAGTGGCGAAATCGGGGTTAAAGTGATGATGGAACTGTGCCAGCGTGTATTGGATGGTAGAGGAATGCCTGATGAGTGGAAAACAAGTGTGATTGTACCTATCTTTAAAGGAAAGGGTGATGTGATGAGCTGCGGATCATACAGAGGAGTGAAACTGCTAGAACATGCCATGAAAATTGTTGAAAGAGTGCTAGAGAGGCGAATACGAACACTAGTCGATTTGAATGAAATGCAGTTTGGATTTATGCCAGGAAAAGGAACAGTGGATGCGGTATTTATTGTGAGACGAATGCAGGAAGAATATCAAAAGAAGGACAAGAAGTTGTATATGTGTTTTGTTGACATGGAAAAAGCTTTTGATAGAGTGCCGAGAAAAGTGATGGAATGGGCCATGAGAAAGAAGGGTCTATCAGAAGTAATAGTTCGGGCAGTTATGAGCCTGTATGATGGTGCAAAGACAAGAGTGAGGGTGGGATCTGCATATTCAGAGGAATTCGAAGTAAATGTTGGTGTACATCAAGGATCTGTGCTGTCGCCACTATTGTTTGCAATAGTGGTGGACGTTGTTACTGAAAATGCAAGAAGGGGTGTGGTTAACGAATTACTATATGCAGATGACCTTGTTATCATGAGTGAAGACATGGAAGACTTGAAGGAAAGGTTTTGGAATTGGAAGAATGCACTGGAAAGTAAAGGTTTAAAGGTCAACACCAGAAAAACAAAAATGATGGTAAGCGGGTCAGAAGGCGAACTATACAAAAGCAAGATAGATCCATGTGGAGTTTGTGGAAGGAGAGTCATGGCTAACTCAGTATTGTGCACAAAATGTGAAAGCTGGGTTCATGGCAAATGTGCAAAAATGAAGAGAGTTACCGCTAGGTTGGCAATGCATTTTGTTTGCTTGAAATGTAAAGGAATAATGGAAGGGACGATGGATTCGATCGAGAAGTTGTGCGATGAAGTGGAGACAGTGAATGGATTTTGTTATTTGGGAGACAGACTGAATGCTAGTGGTGGTTGTGAAGCGGCAGTCACAGCAAGAGTAAGAATCGGTTGGGTAAGATTCAGGAAATGTGGAGAGTTGTTGCTTGGAAATAGGTTCCCTCTGAAGATGAAAGGTAAAGTTTATTGTTGTTGCGTAGGATCAGCAATGCTGTATGGAAGTGAGACATGGTGTCTCAAGGAAAATGGGAAAGCGATTTTGAGAGGAGCGGAGAGAGCTGTGGTGAGAGCCGTGTGCGGTCGGAGGGTGGTGGACGGGGGGACGACTGAGGAACGGATGGATATGTTGGGGTTGGGGGAGACGGTGGACCGGTTGGCAACGGCGAGTGGAGTTGGATGGTGTGGACATGTGCTGAGGAGGGATGACGATGGTGTTTTGGGGGTTGCTCTGAGTCTTGGGGTGACTGGCGGGAGAGGGCGAGGACGACCGAAGAAGACCTGGGGGAGGCGGGTGGAAGGGGGGACGGAGGGGATTGGTTTGGGGAGGGGGGATGCCCTGAGACGAGACAGGTGGAGGGACGGAGTGCGTAAAATTGCAGAAGGAATGGGGTAAATCCGGCCATCTCTGCTAAAGGGAAAACACCGGATAAAAAACTGAATAACTACTAAAAGTTTGAAAAAAAGTTTAATTGCGCTCAGCGGGAGTCAGCCTCCTCATAACAAAGAATGTTGAAACTTACTAAAAAGTGTTAAAGCATTTTATCCGGTTAACCGATAGAATTATGTGGGGTCGGGTTACAACTCGAACTTCCCATCTATTTGTGGTAGATAATGCCTAGCATATGCAGGTTAGATTAGTAAAGAACAGCCACATGACATGGTTTTTTTTTACCAACAACCGTCATAACGCAAAGTTTTCTGCTTAAAATTTTCAATTTGCAATGTTTAGACGGAAACATCTTTCAGTGATGCGAAAAGCACTGCAACCTACGTCAGCCAACACGTAATCAAGTGCATCAAGCAATTGGCCGCCGCGTCACGTGATAACGTCAACTGGAAACCTCTGAACGATGATGTATTGATGAAAACCAAGCACAAGTCGCCAGCGGTGGGTTTGTTTGGCGGCTGTTATTTCGCGAGATTTGTTTCGTGTAAAAAGAAAAATATTTTTATATTTAATCAAAGAAAAAACCTTCGCTGGCAAGTCATCATTTAAAAAAAATATTTACGTTCTTACAAGACCTGTGGTTTACCTGTGCTCAGCCAGCAATTGTAAGAGGCAACTTGGGGCTTTCACCAATAACTATCTGCCTAGGTGTTTGGGGCCACTACACTGTAGTTAGTATTTCTGACTGTTTCGAAATGAACTGCCGCTTTATCCTAGCCTAGTCTCAATTAGGTTGCGGTATAAACGTGGAAATCGTTTTGTAGCCTGGCTCTATCCCTATAAAGTGGTGTAAACAACAACTAAAACGTTTTAACGTACTCGTCTTTAAGCAGCCATTAATCGACCTACTGAAGAGCTGTTACTTTATTAATAACTGTTCGCCAACTAATGCGTTTTTTAATGGGAGTTACTGGTCTGCAACTCTATCATGTTGTTAGCCAGGTAATATATTAGCCACCTGTTAGATGCATATGCTCAACGTCTTCGATAACTATGTAAAGTCAAAATTCATGTTGAACATATTGGATTACGAAGTACGATTTAGCAGCATTTACCCAAAACTAAAATATCATACCAGCTTCTGCCAAATGATAGCCTGCGATATATCATTAACAACTTTCACTTGTCCGTATCTCATACTTTTTGCGTTTCCTGGTTTTTGAAATTGCGTTTTGATTATCAGTAAAACTGAACTGCGAGTTAGAAACTTTAGAATCGCAAGTTTTTCTTGGTTGTCGTGACTACTCGCTAATGCATCAAGACTATGAAGACGCCTGGTTACTAAATTAGCGGTTTGCAAGATACGCACGGACGTCACTTCAATTTTTGTACAGCTCTATTGCAGCTTTAGCAATTCGAGTAATGTTGATCTAATGTGCATATCAGGCGATCGAGCTTGCAAATATTTTATACAAGTCCCAAGTATCACTCATAAATTCACTAAAAAACCAGCGATTCCTTAGAAATGAAAGTAAAATATAAATCAGTGATGTGAAAAATGCACCGTCACTATTAAGAAAAATACCTGATCGGTATTAATGAAAATGCGTATATTAGGTATAGTAAAAGGCGTTGGAAGATGGAGGTTAAAGCCACTTCCAACTTATATTTCAGCTTCCTGAACGCAGTTGAAAGCATAAATTTGTGACAGAAATACCCAGTTAGTAGCGTAAACTTGTCTGGAAAAACTTGCCGGTCCAATGTTCTGATATATACATACACGCAGAAATGTTTTGTAAAGGCTTATTAATGTGTTTGAGTGATCTTATTCAACTTTGTAGCGATCTAATTTTGATACCGATATTTTCTTGTAGGTTCGTTGCTACGCCCTTGATAGTCTGCAAGTTATTGTGGAAAGCTTGGGTGAAGATTACTTGCCCAATCTTCCTGAAACTATTCCTCATCTCGCTGAGCTAATGGAAGGTAATTTATTGTAGATCTAATTTTGTCGTTAAAAAGATGATTGCAGTGTATAGTCTTTCACACCATACTACGTGGTATTAGTGAGCTGTGGATACGGATGTTCGGATGACCATCATCGAAAAATTCTCTGAGCTTGTTCAAATCTTACGATGGCTGAATTGTACGTAACAACTAATTAATGATTTTCTATGCTTATTTTGGGCATAAACATGAAGTTCTGCTTGCAACGCCAGGGAAATTAAACATTATTTAAAGTTTGGCTTAACCTTTTGCTGTTTAGACGAGTCCGACAAAGTGGAAGAGAAATGTCAGCGTGTTATTAAGCGCATGGAGGAAGTACTTGGTGAACCACTACAGAAGTATTTTTAAGTAGTCTGCTATATTATTTGCGAACAAAATAATAAAATGCAAAAACAGTAATTATATGTCTTCTTTTTCCTCTGCGATTAACCCAAGCTCGGTAAGCAGCTTTCTCTCCAGTTTTTGGTAATTTTCATACTCTTCGCGATACTCTTCAAACGCGTCTTCCAGTGATTCAGCAACATATAACTTCGCCTGTCCGATACAAAACAAAATAATGCTAAAGTTTAGTAAGACCCGATTAGGAGTGTTAGTACTGCCTGCCCAATTTAATAGTAATGTGAACCGAATTGTTTGGTAGCACTTCTTGCGCTGTTACCGTTGCAGTGATGTTATCTGTCCCACAACTGATCGAGTTAAGTGGCATTCCGTTATAATTGCACTCTGAAATAGGTTGAGTTCGTTGACCGTTGAAGTTTTGCGGGACTACGGCATGCCCGAGGACACTGAACGATAGCAACCCGACAAGCAATATTGTTCAACCAAACCCGAAACAATTTTCTTCATGCTGTTTCAAATTCATCATCCGGCAAAAATCCCAACGAGTGTGCATCACCAATCCGCAGTAAAACTTGTGCGCAATCCTCTAGTTCACTTTATCCAACTAATTAGTTCCATTGACGTGCAACTTAATGCACAATACTGCTCATGTTTACTTCGTCCAACAAGCATTTCCTTCAAGTTTCCATACTGCACTGCTTCACACTACCAACCACCTGCACAGTCAATAACATCGGTAATAGGATCCTCTTGTATGGGCAAAGCAGCTCGGCATTATGAGGCGCTGCTACTCTCAGTGGTTGACAAAGAACACATTATTGCAATGTCTACGGCAAAAATTAAACCTTGCACCGGCAGTACTGACACTCCACCGTGGCACTGAATACAACATACATAAAATCTAGTTTAGTTCTTCAACAGTTTGATTGTAACATTTTCACAGGCTTGCCCGCTTTGGTCAGTTGCTCATTACAAGCAGCTTCAGTGTTACGCAATCTAAAACGCAAAAAACCGAATGGGAAAACTTTAACGAACATATGAAACTTCTACGCAGTTGCAAAGGCAAGTGTTAACCCTTTGCGGTCAAACAGCGAATATAGCTTGTCTGCACAAAAATCACAGGCTGGTCGTGTCTTAACGCGGTGGTGAGGCGAGCGTTATTTTCCATTCCGTTATTTATGTTGTAGCGCGTCGTGGCAAAGCAATCGCTATTTGGCCATAACGTAATGGTGCGAAAAGTTTACGGTTGTCATGGCTTATCAGTACAAAACCAACAGTAATGACAAGGATTGTAGTATTGGTAAGCAATATTTAGAGGCATAATTTTGACTGGCAGCAGTGGGCGGTTAGGCACTAGATTAGCGTCAGCTCTTTTCAAATAAAGATGCTATTTTTTCTCAAAAATGCGATGACGTCATAACCCGATAGTGACGTTATCGTTTCCCGAAAAAAATTCAAACATCTTAAAGCTAGATCCACCCACATGCAAAAAATCACAATTCTACCTCCTTCCAAACCGAAGATATTAGTGGTGTAAAATAATGTACTAAAAATATTGCACGAAACAAGATTATAGTAAAGACTAGCGATGGTGACTGAAGGAAAAGTAATGACCGCAAAGGGTTCATAGCACAAAACATTGATCGTCAAATATATTGCTGCAGAAGCAACGAGCTCATTATTACTTTGGCGATTTTGCAGCACACAGATCTGCAACATTATGCACCGCTGAACGAAGTGCAGATGTAACACAAAATTCCACCTAACCACTCAAGTTATCGCGTTACCCTGGCGACTAAAAAGGCTGCCAACAGTCTACCGCTATTAACTCTTAAACTGTAATTACGGACTTAGGTGGTCAGATTAGCCTTCAAAATTTTTTGTTCGTTGATTTTTAGAGCTGTTACTCCTAAGTGCCTGATGTAGTCCCTTGTGCAAAACTTGAAGCGAATGTTTTAATTAAGCAAGTTAAAAATCTTTTTGGCAATTTAAAAAATGCACCTCTAATTGTAATTAAAGGCCTTCGAGGCTTAGCTGTAATTAAAAATTTCATCCACAAGTTTGCAAAATCAAAATCTATTTTTAGCCGATCCACAGGTCAAGAACTGTTAAGTGGTTGACTTGGGGCCGGGTACCAAATTTGAAGGTTGTTTACGTTTTCTGCTTACGAAAAAAAGTTTCTAAACTTGCTGTAATTTGTCATTTGAAGACTATTTTTGAAGCTCAACTTTTTTGAAAGGAAATTACTGATTTTCAGAAAATTTTTACTTTAAAAATTTTTTTTTTTCCAAATCTTTTTCAGAGGTCAACTTTGTAAAATTGAACTTCGTGCTTCCTTTTGTTGGGTGGACAAATCGGCAGATCGGGGACCGGGTTTTTGTGGACTGTCAACGCTGTTGCACGTTCAAAATAAAAACATGGGTAAAGCCCGCGACATTATGTTTAGCCTACGCAACAAATGGTCCTAAAACCATAGGCTTTGTAAAAGTGTGATCTTTTTTCAAGTTTTGATAACAGAAGTCTTAGCTTTCAAATTTTAAAACGCTATGCAAAAATACGGTAGTTTGAGGTTGTACCTAATCACAGGCAAGTTTGAACCAAAACGATATTCCAAAAAAGTCTAAAAAATAAAAATAAAGCGGAGATCTATACACTTTTCCTTCTTTACTTTAGCACCTAGCCTCTTAGGCCCGTAATCGCTATTCGTGTTATCAAAGAGTAATTACAGTTTACGAGTTAAACCACGACGTCATAAAAAGCTCAATAGTCAATCGCTAATTGGCCAATGAAACCCATCCACCCGTTAGGACGTAGCCAAAACATTCAAAGCATAAAGAAGAGTGAAGTTTTCCGGAACCAACATTTTTATTACTTCAAAAGAATGTTGGACTAAAACCTAAGAAATATCGTTACGTGGCATAAAATGAATTAGACCAAACTTAGATTACACTTTAATAATTGACTGAAAAAAGCTCAGTAGTGGGATCAGGTTCATGATATTTTCGGGGTAGGCGAAGCCTCTGCGCATTCCCGGTCTACGACTGTGGGTCCATCACAAAATAGTTACTTTGAAATTAACTAAATGATGTGCAGTCAATCGCTGAATATTTGAGAAAAATTTAAACGTAAACACTGTTATGCATAAAAAATCGTGCAAACCAAAGCCGCACAGTGTGTGCATGAAAGAAAGGGAGGCAAGAAGAAAGGATGACCTTGGCGACCAAGCAGAAAACGTGCACAAGATGTATACTTTCTTACACAATTTGCAGTTTGAAAGTGTTTACCTGCAATTCCCTGGCATACACCAACTCAAGAGAAAAATTGAATGCATATTGTGCAGTGCATTTCAAGAAATTTAAGGACATCATGCATAGAATTGTGGTGACCCAGGCAACCAGATGCATTCCACTAAACCTGGATAATCGCTCCACTATGGTGTTTGCCGTATTTCAATTTTTGATTGAAATGTAACACACAGAACCAAAAAACATTCGACACACTTGCTAGACATTAAAATAGGCCTACCCTAAATTGCTTGTAATCTTAAATTTTTATGCACGAGGATCAAAAACGTAGCAAATGAGCAAATATTTTCCTACTGCCATTGTTCCAAAAAACGTTAAGCAACTTTACACTTTGTTTTCGGTGCAGATTCTTCCAAAACTACAGGCACACCATAGTGATTCTAAATAGACTTCAGCCAACAAAACGAACACGAATATTCATAAAGCAAAATGAAAACTGTTTGAATATGACAACCATTTTCACACTGAACTGGAGCACTGTAAAAGGTCGCAGTGACGGACAAAAGCAATTGATTAAAATTAAGAGAAAAAGAAAAACAAGATTTAAAGTAGCCGTTTTCTAATGATTGAAGAATTAGATAACATCGCATAAAACATATGAAAGAAACTGTGACAAAAAATTGTATTGAATTAATTCTTCATCAAGCTATTGTGATAAACTACGTATGATATTACTCGTTACATGCTGCTATCTACGATCCCAAAAAATAACTGTTAGATGGTAAGGCATTCACAAGCAATTCAGTTAATGCTAAAATTCTTGGCCAACATAGATTCAGATAAAAAGTATTTTCTGTTCGACATAAAAAAACAAAACATTCACAATGGATGTCAAAACGCATTAACAGCAAACCACATTTAAACAAAAGGATAAAAACATTGATCAGCCAACACAAAAAAGCAGCGTGACCACAAAGGCAAGTAACACCAGAAGCATTAATAAGGAAACGCCAAATTTAATAGACTACCGATGCTCTGGTTGCCTACTGTACTCATACCTGTCAGGAGGTTGTAGAGCAGAGGCGCCTGGAGTGTGACCCGCGCAAGCAATTTTCGAAATTCTTATATTCAAAAAGTTGACCTCCAAAAGACTTTAATAGTGTTTTGGAGATCAAAATGGGTAAAATAATTTTCAAAATATTGATCTCCAAAAAACAACTTTAATGCGGGCTATTAAGATTTTAGATTAGAGAAATGTGGCCCGTGCCTTGAAAACTTTGAGCAGCCTTGCTGTAGACAGGGTAGAGCATCGATATGTTATAAAACTAAAACAACTTTGAATTACAACTATGGTATTTAACAGATATTGATTCCAAAATAAGACTCTTCACATATATGATCAAACTCATTACATAAATGGGAGCTCTGAAACTAAAAAAAAATTTTCTCTACTAAATTGTGGTTCTCTTTACCTATAGTGCACATCTCGTGGGTGGACCATGTGACAAATGAAGAAATTTTACTGAGAACAGACGAAAAACAAAATTACAATGAACTATTCAAACAACGCAACAGCAAATTTAGTCGTCATGTTACAAAAAAATGAGGATTTAGTTACAGCATGAAAACTGATCACTAACGAGCACGCGGCCAAAAAAGATTGCATCACTAAGATGAAATTGAATTGTTGAGTAAGATCACCTTTGGGACCTAGCACAGAATAAAGGTCTCAAACCTTTTTTAATTCAAATTTCGTCAAAGCCTGAAGTTGGCACAACACATGAAGAAAATCTAACAAAGAAAAGATTTTCCTGGCGCTATTTAATAATGAATTATGCACAAACGAAAAGACATTGCTACTGCTATGCTCCAATGTCAGGGCAGCTGGTGTGCATTGTGGGTTTAAATCCCACCCAAAGTCAGTTTTCACTGATGTCGCTTTATGGTTCTGGCATATCAACTGATTTTCATTGAAGCTAACATCATAATTGACAGTTAGATCTAGGTTCCCGTCAACTCTTGATTAACAACTAGCGAATTTCTTCTATCTGTCATAAAAAGCAAAACCCTGGGAAAGGGTCTTGAAAGATATAAAAAAGAGTAAAAACAAGTAGAAACTTGCGAAAAAAAGCCGTTATATTGTATAAACAAGTGGCAGAATATTTGCGAAAATTTTTTTCCTATATTTCAGCTAATATTTGGTTTGGTTTTAAACTTGCCTCATGGGCTCAATTATACGCACTAGAATTTTTCACAAAACAAAATTTTGACCCAATTTTCTAGTCAAGGATAAATACTGCACAAAAATTGACACCCAACAACCTACATCTATCACAAACGATTAATAAGTTGTCGCTACTAAGTTTTTAGAAAAATTCATCAAAAAATGAAGTCTGTGGGAATTTTGATCGATAGCCGACACCACGTACAAAAATTGATAATTTTCTGCAAAAAAAGAGGGTCGACATAGTCCTGCATCATCTTTAGACACCAAATATTCCTCTCCAACTACATATCATCTGAATGTCGAAAAAATTCCCTTTCCAAAAATATACACTGTTGCATGGTTTAGGCAAAGGGTTATCCTATAATGAGTGTTACAATTGGTAAATATCGTAGGCCTAATCTGTTTTAATACCGGTCAAAAGCACTCAAAATTTGGGTTTTTGAGCTTCACGAAATTGCAATTTCTAGAAAAACTAATTCCTTTGGTACATTTTGGCTATTTTTCCTGAAATCCATGGTTATTTAGCTGTCTGTGTCTAAGTTTTCAAAAAAAAATCAATCAAAAAATGAATTCCCTCGAATTTTTGATAGATAGCCGACATGGAGCTAAAAAATCGGTAATTCTCCTACAAAAAAGAGGAGTGCGTAGACGTTACTTCACAATGGCTAATAAATGAGTGCCATTTTTGCAATCGTCTTTGATAGCTTGTCTGTGTCAACTACATGCACTTTTGAACGAAAATATTCTAAACAAAGACCTTGAAAACTTGTTGGATTTGCGGTTGCCAGTAAAAAGCTTTCCTAGTTCATCAGCGCATGATTGGCTCTGAATTTACGTTGAAAGTAAGCAAAACATGGAAAGCGCTTACGAATACATATTTTCAAGCAGATATACCACGATATTTATCTGTCGAACCTATAAAAATAAGCATATTCGAAGTAATGACATACCATTTTCTTTCGTGAGGGGCTATTCATAAATCATATGACTCTTTTTTATCCAATTCGCAACATCCCTGCCCATGCAAAGAATAGTGACGTTTTGTAAACCCTATCCTCCACATGTGACGCATAGTGTAAAAAATAGTACAAAATCAACTTCACTTAGTCGGATTTGCCAAAAAAACATTTTCCCAAATGATTGAATGATTCAATTTTAATTCAAGGCTAAGTTTGTCATACAACGACAACTCTCATTCCCCCACTCACCCCATGTAACACCCATATCACGCCTTTTCCTTTCCCCTCCTCCTTGGAGGCATGTTGTGACATTTGAAAGGGCCCTGTCTTAGTGCACAAATATTCAAACCTGTCAAGGAACATGTGAAGTTGCCCTTGTGGTTGAAAGGCGTACACTATACAAAATTGTTCCATATAAATGTTATCAATTGCAGACGGCACTTTTCAAGTTTTTTACGAATTTCTATCAGCAAAATCTATTTCAATTTGCCGCGGTTGATATTTTTACAGTGTCGGATCCGAGCGATTACATCTGAACAAAAATTTTGCTTTCTATCCTTTGTTGAACAAACAGATCCACTATGACGTCATCGAAAATTGGAAACTTTACGCGTGTGTGAGATAGCAGTTATTTTATTACAAGATAATCATTTGTCAGTACAAGGCAGGCAAAAGAAGACCGAGTTGAAATTACCAATGAGCGGCATTTTAGTGTTTTGAAAGGCAGCTGAAGAATCTTGTTATCGTAGTGTCAAGCAGCTAAGCGTCACTTGTAGTTAAAAAAATTTTGATCACAATACTTGCTGTTCAGTGGTTTGAGGAGAAACATTTACAAACGTTTGTTGTAGGAAAATAATTTAAGAGTACTTCATAGACTTACTATTTGCTGGCCTAGATCAGGGGTGTGCAGTCTTTTTGAAGGCAATCCTAACCACTTAACTTTTGCCAAGGGACTAACGCCGACCCCTAGCCTGCGTTATGTTATTTGAATCACATTATTTATTGGAGGGCGGAGGAGCTGACCGCATAAGGAAAAACAAAAATGTTTTTGCTTTTGAGGAATCACTCTGTCAGTCACCCATTTTCAACAATTTTGGGGCGATGGATACTAAAAACAGTCTTTGGGGACGGGAGCTGCATCCTCAAAGCTTCGCCAGACTTTTATGTCTATACCTACTTGTGTGTGTGTTTACAATAATTTCCCTAAGCTTAACTGATCTGTACATTGATATTGGTTTTTCCAGTTCAAAAGTTATTCTGTGTAAGATAATAAATTTTTAATAACTTATTTCAACATCCAAATGGCACATTCACACCTTCTTGATGTGGAAGAGGAAATCGAAGCAGTTCTTACCTCTAGCGAGTCAAATTTTGTGGAGGACGAACTGCTGATTAGCGAGAGTGATGGTGATTTTATTTCAACACCAATCTTCAGTTAATTGTTCCATTCAGCGAATACAGTGATTAATTAAGATGAAATGAAGCCTCACTCTAGAGATGGCAGATCACAGTATGCGCACAATTCAGTCCATTTTCTTGCACAAGGAATTATAGGTCTATTCAACCTGTGTTGCAGACGTGCTCAAATGAGATTGAGAATTCTTGAGATTTTATAGCCTACTGATTTCGCACTCGTTCCAACAATTGAGACATGCGAGTTCTCATTTTTAAATTTGTTTTACAGATGAGAGTGGAGGTGAAGTTTACACTTACCGTCGGTTTTCGTCGGTCCTCACCATTTCACAGTAGTCGTCATCAGTGCCGTCGACGTCACAGGCGTCAACGAGCATCTCTACGCCTGCCACCGCAACAATAGAGGTCAGTGTTACAAATAATAGTCTGACAGTTATTTTCGTGTTATCAATAGAGCCCGCTAAAGTCAATAAAGTCAAAATTTTTTCAGGACCTTGTTACATGATCAAACGTGTACTAACGTTCGTTTCAGGTGTTCAGGAGTCTGTTTTGGTACATTTTATAAGTCAAAATAAAGTCAAAATTTTGCATAAAGTCAAAACTTGTCAAAATTTTGATGTTAAGAACGTAAAAAAATATATGATGCTGTATTACAATAAAAAGTCCTGGTAATTATACTGTGTGGCTTTCGTTAAAAACATCATAGACAGACTGTTAATGTACAGTACAGTTGTGATAACAACGCATTTTTTGTATTACACACTAATTGATACCGGTACACAGAATGGCTCGTTATCCAAGGTTTTGACGTCATGCGTCGCTTTGTTGCATTAGCTTCAAGACTGAGTGATTGAGAAAATGTTTAAAGTAGGCTACCTTCTTCCTTAAAAACTTATGTAAATTGCAATTATAAAACACTTTTAATCAAAAAAGTGCAACAGAACATAAATAATAGGCGAAAGCGGTTTGCAAAATAACTTTTGCAAACGGTGTAAGGTTTTACTGACATTTCTTCAGTTGCTTATATCAGCGTATATTTTCTTTACCAGTTTGTGTCAGGGGTGTGCAATCTTCCGTTATGGCCACCTGAGAACTTTGAAAATAATTGTACAAAATCAGGAATGAAAAATGATCAGTCTCCAACAAAAGGTGATCTTTGGTTCCTTGTTTGAAAATATTTTTATGGGGGTCGAGGACAACAGTTCATGATGGCAGTTGCTCTTATTCCTTGTATTAAGGGTACCCCAGCGTAGCAGAGCAGGTAGGCTTAAAACATAGTGACTCGAGATATGAGTGACAATATTGTGTTGCAAGTAGTGCGGCGGTTTCACCCTCCACTCCAGCAAGAGTGCATGGTCGATTGCGATCCAGACATGGCAGAAGTGGTCGTTCTGTAAGACAGCTGGAAATTCCATCAGACCCTGCCGCTGCTGTTATTCCATTTGACGTTGGCATATTTCAAGTTCTGTCGCAGTGGCAGGGCAATACTCGTATTGCTCCAGCGGCTCCTACTTTCATTGTCCATCACCAACACCACCTGCCGGCGGCTGATAGGAGTCCGCTGGATGTTGTCCGGCTGTTTTTGGATGATCAATTTTTTGACAAAGTTATGAATACTAACGAGTACGCTTCTCGACGCCAGGCTGGATCCAGAAGACCTAGAAGTGGAATGCGGGAGTGGGAAGATGTGGACCGCACAGAAATGGAGAAGTTCTTTGGGCTCTTATTTGCAATGGGGTCAGTCCAAAAACCTACAATTAAAGATTATTGGTCGACAGATTGCGTAGTGCGGACAAGTCTTCATCGGGAGATTATGTCTCGCAACCGATTTGAAGACATCTTGAGATACCTGCATGTCACTGAAAACAAGTCGTCTCGGAATTCTTCCGCGACACATGATCGCCTTTGGAAGATTAGGCCGTTTATCGATCGTCTTCTGTCAACATTCAAGACTATGTTTGAACCTGGTAAACAGCTTAGTCTTGACGAGGCTACCTGTCCGTTCAAGGACCGGGTGAGTTTTCGAACGTACAACCCCAACAAACCATATAAGTGGGACATCAAGCTGTGAGGGGTGTATGACGCTGCAATGGGGTACTGCTGTTGCTTCAATATTGCTAGAATCCCGTAGTGTGTACAATATAGTATAGCACTCGACATAATGCAGGACTACCTTGGAAAGGGTCATGAATTGTATTTAAATCGGTACTATACATCCATTCCGCTGTTTCGAGAGTTGTATATAAAGCAGACTCTAGCGGTTGGAACATGCCAGATAAATAGACGAGGAATGCCAAAGACCTTTTTGATGCAGAACATTCCCCAAGGTTTAGTGGTGGCATGTCGCTAGGGGCCCATCTTTGATCCGTATTGGTGTGACAAGCGCAATGTCATCGTGCTTTTTACAAAGCATACGCCAGCGATGACGACGGTTTCAATAAGAACGCAAGGAGGTTACCTTTTGAAGAAACCCATGGCTGTCGACGATTACAGCAAACACATGGCAGGTGTTGACAAGAGTGACCAAATGTTAGGCTATTACTCCTTCACCTGAAAAGCTGTGAAATGGTGGAAAAAAGTGTATTTCCATTAGCGATGTCTACCTTTGGTCAACACCCATAAGGTTTACGTTATGCAAATGAACCCAGCAACCAATCGATTCCTCTGAGCACATTCTTGAAGGCGGTTATTAAAGACCTTGTTGGAACGAGACCTCGTATTCAAGTGGAAGGTGTTTCCCCCTCTCATTCTTCAATCAGCGTTAGACACTTCCTGGAATACAATAAGGCAACTTCCAGCAGGAACCATGCACAACTTGAATGCAAGGTTTGCTCTAAAAAAAAGAAGGCTGACTACTACTGAAGGAGGATCCTCTGAAGGCCCATCCAGGAAAATGACCGTATTCAGGTGCAGAGCGTGTAAAGTTCCCTTATGCGCTGTCTGTTGCTTTGAAGCATACCATACAAAAGAGAATTACTGGTAGTGGTAACCTACGCTTGTACTGGTACTTTCTTTTACGTGTGGCATGTTTTCAATCTCCAAATTTATTTTCTATCTTTGGTTTCTTCTTATCCTTCTAAATAAACCTCATCTACTACGGTAGGTCCATTGCAAATAATGCGCTAAGGGTCATTCAAGCATTAGTGTCAGTAGTAAATAAAATTTTTTTGTAACTTGTTCACGAAAGAACATATTCTTGATGCTGTAGATCAGCGGTTCCCAAACTATGGGTTGCGACCCACTGGTGGGTCATGGGCATAATTTCAGTGGGTCGCGAAAGTCATGCAAAATTTAAATTACTGCATGCTTTGTCTCAAATAATTTAAACTTTTTCGCTCCCGCAATCATCAATTGATGATTTTTGCGCTATTACCCTTTCGCTCCCGCTAGATCATCAATTGATGATTTTTTTCAAAAGTTGAAAAATTTAGTTTACCTTAAAATTGATTTGTGACTTTATTTCTCAACCGATTTTAACAATTTTTTTTAAATTAAAGGTTATTTCAAGGCAATTCCAATGATGTTTTACTTATTTCTCAATTGTTTGTTTTTATATTGAAAAAATTGACCTATATTACCGATAGTCGAGTTTTTTACCCCCCTTAATATTTGATAACCTAGTATAAACAGGTACATTTAATGCATAAATAATGTCATAACCTGACAACTGTCAATATATTCAGAAAGCTCAGAAAATTAGCTTCCCAGCAATATATAATTTTAAATATTTGAAGCTCAGGATTAGTTTATAATGGCTGATAGAGTAATGGTATGCATACACGATTTTTCATTTTTTCAGAAAAAATTTTCCGATTCTATTTCAGAAAATTTCTATTTGTGGCAACACTAATTCCTTTGGCGCACTTTGGCTGTTTTTCCTGAAATCCATGGTTGTTTAGCTGTCTGTATCTAGGTTTTCAGAAAGATTGATCGAAAAATGAAGTCTGTGGAATTTTTGATAGATAACTGACACTAAGTAAAATATTGATGATTTTCTGCAAAAAATAGGGGGTTCAACATGGTTCTGTATCATTTTCAGACACAAACGTTTCCTCTCAAACTACCTACCATCTGAATGTTGAAGACATCCCCTTTTCAAAAATGTATATTGTCGCATGGTTCAGGCAGAGTTATCCTATAATGACTGTTAAAATTGCTAAATTTCGTTGTCCTAATCTGTTTTCGATATCCATCAAAAACACTCAAAATTTGGGTTTTTGAGCCTCACAAAATTGCAATTTATAGTTTTTCTGATACATTTTGGGTATTTTTCCTGAAATCAATGATTATTTAGCTGTTTGTATCTAGGTTTTTAGGAACGTTGATCGAAAAATGAAGTCTGTGAAATTTTTAAAAGCTAGCCGACAACAAGCACAAAAGTTGGTAATTTTCCCACCAAAAAATAGGGGGGTCAACACGGTCCTGTATCATCTTCAGACACAAACGTTTCCTCTCAAACTACCTACCATCTGAATGTTGACGAAATTTTCTTTCCAAAAATGTATATTGTTGCATGGTTCAGGCAAAGAGTTATCCTATAATGACTGTTGAAATTGCTAAATTTTGTTGTCCTAATCTGTTTTTGATACCGGTCAAAAACACTCAAAATTTGAGTTTTTGAGCCTCACAAAATTGCAATTTATTGAAAAACTAATTCCTCTGGTACATTTGCTGCGCCGTGTTTTCGTGCATAAATACTCAAAAATCTATCATGAAACATGTGAAGTTGCCCTTCGGTTGAAAGGCGTACACTGTACAAAATTGTTGCATATAAATGTCATCAATTGCAAAAGAACTTTTCAAGTTTTTCACGAATTTCTCTCATCAGCAAAATCTATTTCAATTTGTCGCGGTTGATATTTTTACAGTGTTGGACGAGCGATTGCATCTGTACGAAAATTTTGCTTTCTATTTTTTGCTGCACAAAAAGGTCCACTATGACGTCATGGAAAATTGGAAACTTTACGCGTGTGTGGTGTAGAAATTATTTCATATCGCGATAATCATTTGTCAGTACAAGGCAGTCAAGAAAAGACCGAATTGGAATTGCTGATGAGCGGCATTTTAGTGTTTTGAAAGGCAGCTGCAGAATCTTGTTATCGTAGTGTAAGCTACTAAGCGTCACTTGTAGCTAAAAAGATGTCGAACACAATCTTCGGTGTTCGGTGGTTTGAGGAGAAACATTTACAAACGTTTGTTGTAGGAAAATAAATTTCCAATAATTCATAGACTTGCTAGTTGCTAGCCTAGATCAGGGTAGTGCAGTCTGTTTGGAGGCAATTCTAATCATTCAATTTTTGTCAAGAGACTAACGCCGACTCCTAGCCTGCGTTATGTTATTTGAATCGCATTATTTTATTGGAGGGAGGGAGCTGACTGCTCAAGGAAAAATAAAAATGTTTGTGCTTTTGAGGAATCACTCTGTCAGTCACCCATTTTCAACAATTTTGGGGCGATGGATACTAAAAACAGTCTTTGGGGACGGGAGCTGCATCCCCAATGCTCCACACTTTCATGTCTATACCTACTCGTGTGTAATTACAATACTTTCAGTAAGCTTATCTGTACATTGATATTTGTTTTTCCAGTTGTAAATAAAGTTAATTAAATATTGGTAAAATAAGTGATGATGTCTGATGAAGATATCGAAGCAGTTTGTACCTCGAGCGATTCAAGTTTCGACGAGGACGAACTGCTTTATCAGTCGTCAATTAGCGAGAGTGACGGTAAGTTTATTTCAACACCAATTTACGGTTAATTGTACCATTCAGCGAATACAGCGATTAATTAAGATGAAATAAAGCTTCCCTCTATTGATGGCAGAACATAGCAGGCGTACAATTCAGTCCATTTTCTTGAACAAGGAATTCTAATTCTATGAACCTCCGGTGTTGCAGACGTGCTCAAATGAGATTAAGAATTCTTGTGATTATGTAGCCTACTGATTTTTCACCGTTCCAACAATTGAGATATGTGAGTTCATAGTTATTTTTAAATATGTATTACAGACGAGAATGAAGGTGGGGTTGACACTTACCGTCGGTTTTCGTTGGTCCCCACCATTTCACTGTCGTCGTCATCAATGCCATCGACGTCTGCTACCGCAGCAATTGGAGGTCAGTATTACGACTAATATTTGACAGTTATCTTTATGCTGTCAACCTTCAGTGTAGATTTGCCAATCATATTTGCAAAGTTTTGTGAGCCAAATTGCTTTTGAGCAGTCTGCTTATAAAGTTCATGTTTATGTAACAAGGCCGCGATGAAGAATTCCGCAACTTTGTTAATCAGGGGCTCTTAAAGTGATAAGCACGCCTCTTTGAAAGTGGGGAGAAATTTATTGGGAGGCGCGAGGTCACGGAGCAAAATTTAAGAAATCTACGCTTTGATAAAAGTTGATCCAAACAAAAGAAACGTCTAAAACGTAAAAATTCGAGAAATCTTGCCGTCGCAAAAGTTCATCTCCAAAAAAAGATCTTCATGTAATCTTAGGATAAAATTTTACCTCTGAAAACATTATATTGCAACTAAATAACAGGGGTGTTCGAAAAGAAAATATTTTGAAATTTCGTTTCGCTTCAACACAAAATTGCTTTGTTTTGGTTTCGTTTCGTTTTGAATTGACTTAGTGCATAATTTCGTTTCGTTTCGAAGTGCGGTCGAAGCCAAATGGCCTTATCCGGTATGACGAACATGCTATGCACGCGAACCTCATTGAACACACAGAGCGGCTATGTACCATCGTCACATGAATTTTCGGAGGAAGACGATGACATATGAGTAACAACGAAAAAAATTTCTAAATATTTCCACCCAAGGTTTGGTTTCAAACTGTTTTTTCGGTGCTACTATAGCATGAAGTCTACCGCCATGTTACCTGCCGAAGTGCAGGGTGAGGTTTACTGGTTAGGGTTAGGGTAAAATTTCGTTTCGCCCCAGTAAAACTCGTTTCAAACACCCCTACTAAATAATCATTCTCAAGAGGACATGTGAGCTTTGCTGAAACCTACCAAGGTGGACGTGAGTCTTTGTTGAACCTGCTAGGGGGCACGGGGCTTTGTTGAATCTTCTAAAGGGGGTATTTCAAAAAGTTCAAGAGCCACTGCTGTAGATCATGGAAAGTTTTTACGTTTCTGAACATACTTTTTGACAAAGACATTTTCCAAATTATAAAAACTACGCACCCACGTGCACATTTAATTGCGTAGAGTACGCATTGGCAGTATACATGATTAGCACTTTTCAAAATGAAATTGAGCACTCTTTTACTGATGGTGATTATACAGTATTCAGTTAGCGTTCGTTTACTGAAAATGACCTGGTCATGCGAAGTGTGACGTCAAAGTTTTCCCGCCGTACCATTCTAAAAACGTGGCGCTTATGATTGTGAGAGTGTGTGTGTGTTGTAACATTGACTATGTGCAGCATCTTATTCGTTGCGTGGATTGTTTGATAAAATATGACATACGCCTTTGACAGCACCCCCTTTTGTGGCTGGATCCACAAATTGCGGTCTTCGGAAGATGAGATTGTGTTGACTTACAATCAATGCTCTTCGATTTGTTCTATTTAGAAATTCAAAACGTTGTCAAAGCCAAACTAGTTTTCAGCAGTTAGTTTCTAAGTCCGTGTTTGTGACGTAACGGTGGCACGGTGAAGAATTCCGCAAATTTGTAGATGTTTGTAAGATTGTCATGTCTTGTAATAGCAACTTGCTTTTGAGAAGATTCCTTATAAATTCGTGTTTGTGACGTAACAGTGGCACGGTGAAGAATTCCGCAAGTTTGTAGTTGATTGTAAGGTGTTTATGTTTTTGTATCTTCAATGTACCTGTTGGGCAACACGTTTTCAAAATTATGAAAACCGACCATTTCCATACACTAGCAGTGGCGCAGAGTACCGGTTGGGGGCGGCAACATTTTTTTTGGGTGGTTGCGCTTTCGTTAATCAAGTGAACCGATTTCTTGTTTCAAATTCGCGGTTGCATGCATAATCTGTTTTGTTCATTTCTGCTATCACTATTTTCCATGTTGGCATTGTTACGTTGCGTCAATATATTTTGTTAGTTCTAATTCGTGTATACAGTAGTGTCGAACCTAAGTTCTGTGATCGTTATTCGTTATTTGTTAAATGTATCGGCACGCTGTCAAATGAATTTACTCGCTTTGAACAGCCTACGGCTGCCTTCGTTTGAGCTGTCAGACAATCAAAACTTGGAGATGAGACTGGTGTTGCTTTCTGATTGGAAAATCATTCTAAATTTGGATGTGTGTGAAAGAGGGTTGTGACCACTTGTAGAAGAAAACTTTGTAAACCGAATCTCGAAACGAATCTCGAAACAAAACGAATCGTGTGCTGTAAAATCAAATCGAACGAAAAAATAAAATTTAACTGGCAAGGACAATATCTCTATATTGAAGCCAGGCTATCGAGTTTACAAAGCTTATGTTAAGCCAGCGGTGAGCAGGCGCACCGATAAGAATTAACAGGCATTGGCCGAATTTTATTTATATGCGCTGTTTACCTGCTATTCTGAAATGCTTACAAATAATAGATTTTGCAAACGGTGTAAGGTTTTATTGACCACATTTGTTTAATTGCTTATATCAGCGTATTATCTTTACCAGCTTGTGTCAGGGTTGTGCAATCTTGCGTTAAGGCCAGCCGAAAATTTTGAAAATAATTGTACAAAATCGGGAATGAAAAATGATCAGTCTCCAATAAAAGGTGATCTTTGGCCTCTTTGTTTTAAAACGTTTCATAGGGCTCAAGGGCGATAGTTCATGATGGTAGTTGCTCTTGATTGGAAGATTCGTTGTTTTCAGTGTACCCCAGCGTAGCAGAGCAGGTAGGCTTGAAAGACAGTGACTCGAGATATGAGTGACATTTTAAATTGTGTTGCAGGTAGTGTGGCGGTTTTGCCCCCCACTCCAGCAAGAGTGCGTGGTCGGCCACGATCCAGACGTGGCAGAGGTGGTCGTCCTACAAGACAGCTGGGAATTTCATCAGACCCTGCCGCTGCTGTTATTCCATCTGACGTTGGCATATTTCAACCTCCGTTGCAGTGGCAGGGCAATACTTGCATCGCTCCAGTGGCTCCTACTTTCATTGGCCGTCGCCAACATCACCTCCTGGCGGCTGATAGGAGTCCGCTGGATGTTGTCCGGCTGTTTTTGGATGACCGATTCTTTGACAAAGTTGTTGCTGCCAAAAACGTGTACGCTTCGCAATGCCTGGCTGGATCCGGAAGACCTAGAAGTGGAATGCGGGAGTGGGAAGATGTGGACCGCACAGAAATGGAGAAGTTCTTTGGGCTCTTATTTGCAATGGGGTTAGTCCAAAAACCCACATTGAAGGATTATTGGTCGACAGATTGCGTAGTGCGGACAAGTCTTCATCGGGAGATTATGTCTCGCAACCGATTTGAAGACATCTTGAGATACCTGCACGTCGTTGACAACAGGTCGTCTCTGGATTCTTCCGCGACACATGATCGCCTTTGGAAGATTAGGCCGTTTATCGATCGTCTTCTGTCAACATTCAAGACTATGTTTGAACCTGGTAAACAGCTTAGTCTTGACGAGGCTACCTGTGCATTCAAGGGCCGGGTGAGTTTTCGCATGTACAATCCAAACAAGCCACATAAGTGGGGCATCAAGCTGTTTGAGGTGTGTGATGCTGCAACAGGGTACTGCCTTAACTTTGATATCGCTACAGGGGAATCCCGTACTGTGTACAATATAGTACTCGACATAATGCAAGACTACCTTGGAAAGGGTCATGAATTGTATGTAGATCGGTACTATACATCCATTCCACTGTTTCGAGAGTTGTATGCTAAGCAGACCCTAGCAGTGGGAACATGCCAGATAAATAGACGAGGAATGCCAAAAACCTTTTTGATGCAGAACATTCCCCGAGGCGCAGTAGTGGCATGTCGGCAGGGGCCTATTCTTGCTCTGAGGTGGCGTGATAAGCGCGATGTCATTGTGCTTTCTACGAAGCATACGCCAGCGATGACGACGGTTTCAATAAGAACGCGAGGAGGTCGCGTTTCAAAGGAGAAGTCCATGGCTGTCGACGATTACAACAAACACATGGCAGGTGTTGACAAGAGTGACCAAATGTTAGGCTATTACTCCTTCACCTGAAAAGCTGTGAAATGGTGGAAAAAAGTGTATTTCCATTTGCTAATTCTAGCGTTGGTCAACACCCATAAGGTTTACGTTATGCAGAATATTGAATCCAGCAACCAATCGATGCCTCTGAGCACATTTTTAAAGGCGGTTGTTAAAGACCTTGTTGGAACGAGACCTCGTATTCAAGTGGAAGGTGTTTCCCCCTCTCATTCTTCAGTCACCATTAAACACTTCCTAGAGTACACTGAGGCAACTTCCAGCAGGAACCATGCACAACTTGAATGCAAGGTTTGCTCTAAAAAAAAGAAGGCTGACTACTACTGAAGGAGGATCCTCTGAAGGCCCATCCAGGAAAATGACCGTATTCAGGTGCAGAGCGTGTAAAGTTCCCTTATGCGCTGTCTGTTGCTTTGAAGCATACCACACAAAAGAGAATTACTGGTAGTGGTAACCTACGCTTGTACTGGTACTTTCTTTTACGTGTGGCATGTTTTCAATCTCCAAATTTATTTTCTATCTTTGGTTTCTTCTTATCCTTCTAAATAAACCTCATCTACTACGGTAGGTCCATTGCAAATAATGCGCTAAGGGTCATTCAAGCATTAGTGTCAATAGTAAATCAAAATTTTTTTGTAACTTGTTCACAAAAGAACATATTCTTGATGCTGTAGATCGTTTTTGCTGCAATAAAATATTTGAATGACCTTTGTACCAATGCTAGATATTTTTGTTGACGTGTTGAATTTGCATCAGTGCCATAATGTTGTTCATGCTTGGTTTTAATGTTTGTGGTAGAAAAGACTATGTTTTTGATGATTTTGCGCTTTCGTTAAACCTTTCCTTTTCCTTCAAAACTTTTTCAACACCAAAATCTTTATCAACAAATTTTGCAATCTTCCTGCATTTGGGCTTGAAAATTGCTTTATTTTGATTGCAATATACTATGTTTTCACGGGATAACGCGAAAGCAAGTCCTCACTAGCAGAAATTGCACGATCACATTTGAGATAATCGCAGGAGTAAAGCCGGCCGGTTTCCTTCAAGTCTTTTGATACATATGTCTTGTTCTGTGCGGTTGGTTGCTGCTTTTCATGGGGATCTAGAGCAACTGTTCATGATGGGAGTTACTCTGAAAAGAAGGATCCGTTGTATTCAGGGTTCCCCAGCATAGCAGGGCAGGTAGGCTTGAAAGATAGTGACTCGAGATGTGAGTGACAATATTCTAAACTGCGTTGAAGGTATGTGACGGTTTCGCCCCCCCACTCCATTACAAGTGGGGACTATTTTTTCTTGACCATGAATAAAGTGTGAAAATCCTCTCTAACTTTACTTGCTGCTACAGAAAATGATCGCTATTATTGATTTCCATCCTCAAAGTTTCATCTTCTGTTTTTAAGTTACATGTATTCTCTATGAATTGCATTTTTTTATGTTTCAGAAATAGGCACTACTGTGGAAATAACTAAAAAGTTATTATTTTGCAAATGCATTAAATGGCTGGTACCAGATAATTGTATTGATAATACAACTCAACAATAATACAATTGTATTGAAAGCTGGGTTACATGAGGTATTGCCTATGATTTCGTTGCATTGCCACTTGACTTTATTTGACAGTAGTGCTAAGAAAAACGTTTTGAAACTCATTCAAACGGAAAAAACTTTATGCTCCCGCAAACCAGCAAGCTGGAGGCTAGGTTTGCAATGCTAAATGAACAAAAATAGGCGGAATGTAGCTTCAGAAAGCATAAACTGGCAGCACTGATTACATTAATATGATAATGTTAAAGTAGTGGCTCTCAGTGAATGGTGGTAATCATTAGGTACTATGCAATTCAATGTACTGTGACTGAGCAGAATCGTTGCAGTTTTAAAGTGAATGTAATGTGTTTTTATAATAGTTTGTTGATGCGTTCTATGTTGGCGTTAACCGTAATGCACACAATGAAACTGTTGAAATTGAGAAGTATATTCTGTTTTGTATGAGTGATAATTTACTTTTGAAAATGTGTTGCACTTGCGGTTGATGGATCATATAGTATTGTTCGTCGTAGTCGGTTTTTGCTTTTGGAATTATGTTGCAGTTGCCGGAATCCGGCCATCTCTGCTAAGGGGACAATACTGGATAAAAACGGAATAACTACTACTTCTACTTGTCAATGCCTGATATGTTATCACTCACCATAAGGAGTAAATAAAGATTCATGAAATAGATGTTTTTTTCTACAGTAGTCTTATTACTAATGTGACTTTTGTGAGCTTAGGTTTGTACGAGATTTACATATGGACATATTCTCTTTTACAGTATAATGATAGCTCAGATGTACACAGACTTTATTGAACGACATTTGTGTAAACTTTACTTATATGTTTTTGATTTTCTGCTCAGAATTTTCTTGTTTGTGAGCCCTGAGTAAACGCAATAAATATGTGAAACACGATATTCTAGTGCAACCGTGCGTTCAAGTAGACTATCTGAATCGTCCGCTATTATTGCCATTGAGCTGCTCTTGATGGCAAAAACAGCGAACCGTGACGACAGTCGTTTACATCGGCGTTTGACGAGTGGGAGAAAGTGACACGAAATAAAGACATAGCTGATAACAAAGTACATTTGCTCAGTAAGCGCAAACGCGTTTGACGTCATAATACCAACTGGCAGGGAGAGATAGCTGAGATTGAGTACGATCTTTGCAGCTTATTTTCTTTACTCTGTAGTGGTATTGACAAACCCCAACGACAACACGTTTATCTTTGTAAGCACGTAAAGTGAACACCTTTGCATTATTGGTGATAAAAAGATGCCAATGCAAATAAAAAATTGTTACCCCCAAAAAAAAGGAAATTGGTAAAGATGCTTGTATTTTATCTTTTACAGTGTAATGATAGTTTAGACGTACAAAGACTTTATTGAACGGCAGAACGATAGCCAATGGCCTAAAACCAATAAATGGTAAAAGTAAAGATGATTAATCGTTTTTTTATGCAAATTAGCTGTTTTTGCATCTGTTACAAAGGATTTCAGGACTGCTTCGCGGGAGCGAATGACTACAGCCTAATGTTGACTGATATTTTTCCATAAACACTTTCTAAAAATGTTTGTTAAACATCGTCATAAACAGCATTCAACATTGTCAAAGACACCGTTTACATCAAAACACGTTGATTTGTTAGCAGGTGCCTGCACTGATGCAGATCCAAACTAAGCTAGATTATATTCATCAAGTGAAAGCTAAACAGCCTATTGTAGATTGCAAGTAGCAACTGAAGATGCAGTAACGCAAACAATTGTGAAATCACTACATTTTTATCAGAAGAGATTTGTTTGCCCTTATGTAAAGCATACAGTCACGAACGTAATCAAAACAAACTAGTGAATAGGCATACCTGACGTCGATTTTATGTAGTAGGCCATCTGGTTCTACGAATGTCAATCACTTACGAAATACAGGTATCAATACTATTTTTTATTTAGCCAACATACAAGGTTTTGTGAAAATACTTGAGGGAACAATAAACACATCAAAAGAAAATAAGCCAAGGCAAGTCAAATGGTGCCAGAAATGTGAAGCAGTAACCTCCCTTTGAGTTGATGAGCTTTGCTAATAGGACTATTCCAGCAGCAGCAGCATTAGCATAAGCATATTTAGTACTACAAAACTTGCATGACAGTCATACCATTGATTGATGTCAATAAGCATCAAGTGAAACTTAAGAGCTTGCACTACTGTGACTACATGCAGTCACCATTTGTAAAGGTTTGAGAAAAAAAATGTAAAGCACTGCCAAGAGTAGTGACTTTTATCTTTAAACCATATCTACACTTCTGAACTAACTAAAAAAAGTGCAGTCTATTACCACGGGTACAGTTTTCACATAGAATTATTTTGTGCTTTTGATATTTATGCCATTTTTTGTCATGACGCCGCATTGTTTACAAGGTGGCTCCGCCAGTGTTCATCTGCATATATACGCTTAGTTCTTTTCAAGAAAATGAAGCATACAAGTTCTACAAAGAAACGTTACGATTATAATGTCATCTAACCCATCTCACACCACAAACTCAGCAAGTTTATGAGATACTTGCTGGCTTTCGTTTGAATACAAAGTTGCATTGCGATTTCAAGAGTTAATTATTTTTGCTAATGACGTGATCATCACGTCACTGAGCTCTGTGCCGGCATTTACCTGGAACAATGTTGATACGCGACAGCAATGTAGGAGGAGTTGTCAAAGCTTGCTAGATATGTAACGACATAGAACTCTGCTGTAAACGCAAACTACATACACAGCATATGGATATATTTTTAGAACCGTGACTAATGTCACAAATGAGGAAGAAAAACCACCACAAACTGAGGAAGATGTTTTCAATTCTCAGCTCGGGACATTATCCTCTATTTTTTTGAATGAAATGGAAAAAATAAGTCAATCGAATATACCTTGCCTTTACAGTGATGTGTTTGCTTCAAGATTTATCTTGTGCTGGTGTAAGTGATCTAAGCGCTTCAATCACTCAATGTCAGCGTCCAACATTTAGTGAGTTTTGACATATTTTACTAAAAAATTAAAGGCAGCAATGTAAAGGCAGCGGTTCACAGCTATGTTTTTCCCAAAGCATTTGCATCTTATGTTCCACCGTATGAATGGCAGTGCTCTCATCATGTTTTTAGGAAAACTGCTGTATAATGTTCTTCGGAAAGGCAAACTTACGTATACACCGCATCTGTCTGCGTAGCTTTGGTGTACGTTTCTCCAAATTTTTTTGAACTTTTGATTTCTTTTTTTAATTGTACGCTTGTCACAACCGACAATGCCTTATTTCAATGCACCCATTGCGCTAAGTATACGGAAACTATGCTTCTTAGGAAAGACTGCTGCTACAAGATAAAAAGTTCGATCATTTGGAAGAACAAGTTAATCGAAACACTAAATAAAAAAACTGATGCAATAGTCGGTAATATTTTAATTTGTCTAAACAAAAAGTAGCTGTGTGCTGTGCAATACTAAAACAACTGATGCAATAGTCGGTAATATTTTAATTTGCCTAAACAAAAAGTAGCTGTGTGCTGTGCAATACTTCTAAAATTGAGGTTCCAGATCCGACAGAAACAATTTTTAACTGTGTAGAATTTGCAAAATGCTACATATTTCAGTTTGCTGACTAGTGATGTAATTTGAGAATAGCAAAATTACGGCGCTTTACGTTAAAATTTTCTATCGTCCTCCGTTTTTAAATTTTTGGTCCAGATTTGTCTGGCAACAATTTCTTTTTTTTCTTTCGTCTGTTTAAGGCAGTGTTGCCAGGTTGGGCTAATTCTTACAAATCAGGCTACTTTTGTTCTGCATTAGCTCCAAAAAATGTGGTTTGGTGACATGCGACTTTCAGAACTACTTTTAAACTTGAAATTGGCTACAAATTTCCATTTTAGCAATGTTTTATCCCTTTTTTTTATTTTGTTCTCCAAACCGCTTTCACCGTCTTTAATGATCTCTAGGTTGTCTGGTTTGGTAGCAAAAATGAGCTTGGATTAGAATCGAAACCCGCTTCGATTGATATTCTTCAAATCAAAAAAGCAGAATTTCAAACCTTAGCAAAAAAGTACCAAGATGCTATTGGTCAAAAGCAAGGGTGGGCAAACTACGGCCCGCTAACACTTACAGAAACTTCAATATATTTAATGCAATATGACATTTTAAGATTTTAAGTACTGGCCCTCGGCCAACTCTTGAATGGTCAATGCGACCCTTCGGCTAAAAAGTTTGCCCACCCACGGCCAAAACAATACCTGATGGATAATTAAATGTTATTAAATGAGCTGCCCAAAATGAATTAGTGAGGAGAAAACTTTTCAAAATGTGAGCCAAGCTAATAGTGGGTATTTTACAGCTCGGTTGTAACTGACACGCTCTTAACGCCTCATTAGCATTGTATTTGATGCGGCACTAATATTATGAACCATATTTTTTAGTTGAAAGTTTTGATGAAAAACAATCAATGCAGAAGGCTTAATTCCAGTTTTAGCTTACTTAATATGACCACGATCGACTCGAACTTGTGAAACAAATTATGGATGCTTGTCACGTTTGCGTTGTAAGAATGGTTTTCATGTCTGTATAGTTTCTGTAATTTTATCGCTGTGTTCTGCTGTATTATTTTGTTCGCTCGGCTATTGATCGCAAAAGGCCTTTTTCGCTGCACATTTAGATACAGACACGCCTCTTTTTACGTCACAATCGTTTATGACATAATAAGTTCCAGAGTGATCGAGTAAGTCTTGTCTTCCAAGATTTTTGTTTGTGGGTTAGATAACTTATTAGCGGTGCTTTATTTTTCTCTTTTTCACGTGATATTGCTCTAGCGATTTCTGGATTATTTTTTCATTCATATATAAGGCGGCGGAATTTTTTGTGATTTATTGCGGGTTGTTGCAGTGGCAAGTGTCAGACGGTTGTTTTGGTGGATTTAATTTTGGCTGTTTCTTGATTGTTGCATTAAAGTGCTTTATTTTCTGTGATCATCGAGCAAAGGAGTTTAAAGTTAAATATAGCAGGCATTTTTCGTATGTCGAGTGTAACGAGTGTAATCTCGTGTATGTCGAGTACAACGAAATAAATTGTCGAAAGAACAAATCGATCTGGTTGAAATATCGTTACACTCGACATACGAAAAATGCGTGCTATATTTAACCTATTGAAAAGAAACTATGGTAGAGATTCATTGCAAAGTTTAAAAAAACTAGTAAGTTGTTATGTTACCATAGAGAAAGAATATTGCCATTTGAGGTTTAATCATGCACGCAAGAGAGAAGGTGTGCTGCCTAAGAGCCTAAGGTTTCCCCCCACCAATTAAATCGGGAAAAGGTTTTCAATTAGCTCGTAAATCTGGATGGGAGTTTCTAAATCTTCGAATATATGAATCTCATAAAAAAATTGGATGCGCTAAAACATTAGTTGAGGAGATCAGGTCTCAATGAAACAGCAAATCAAATCCCCAAGACTTCAATGACCTAATGAATTATTCGGATTATAAAAAAAGTAAAGTTCGTTCAAAAACCGAATACATTCACAACCAAAAACTAAAACAGCTTATTCCCGAAGAGCAAGAAACAAATAGCTTAAATCGAAATTGGATTAAAAACTTATCCTCGCATTCGCTCACTAATGCTGAGGAATCACTCCTAAAAAAAGAGGAATAAATTTGCAATTGCGCCATCAAAAATTCCTGTTTTGGATATTATAAGCGAAGTTGAATTAGGTCTAAGCGAAGTTAACTTTGCCAACAAGTGTTCAATGGATTCCGCACGATCTAAAGTGGTGGAAATTCTGAAAAGAGCCAAACCACCAAAACCAAACCTATGAAAGGCTGAAAAGCTCGCAATGGAAGAGTTGAAGCAATATGACGACATCGTAATCCTTAACGCGGATCAAGGTAACAACACTGTAGTAATGGATAAACTGGAATATGATAAAAAACTTTTAGGGTTGTTATCTGATTCTGCAACATACCAAGTAATTTCAAAAAATCCAATTTGTTCTATTAAAAAGCGTTTAAATCGTTTCATCTGGAAGTTGTACAAAAATGACAAGATTTCCACTTATTTGTATAAAACTTTACGTAGTAGTGATTCAGTTTTGCCAAGCATATATGGACTTCCGAAAATTCATAAACCCAATGTTCCTCTCCGTCCTGTTGTTTCCTTCATTGGTACAGCTACCTACCAGCTTGCCAAACTTCTTAAGCTAATTCTTGTTCCCTTAGTTGGAAACACCCGATACACTGTCAAGAATTCCTGAGTTTGTAGAATTGATTTCATCCATTAAACTTGATAAATCTGAATCACAAGTTTCGTTTAATGTGGTAAGTTTTACTTCGGTTCCACTTAAAACCGCCAAAACTATTGTGGCTAATAGAGTCGGCGATGATTGCACCTTGGGAGAAAGAACAAGCCTTGCAGTCCCGGAAATCATGGAAGCATTAGATATTTGTTTACAATCATCGTTTTTTGTGTACAATGACGTCATTTATAAACAAATTTTTGGTTGTCCGATGAGCTATCCTTTGTTACCAATGATAGCAAACATGGTTATCGAAGAAATTGAGCAAACAGCCTTGAACACGTATTTGAATCCTCCGTCTTTATGGTTGCGTTATGTTGATGACGTGTATGCTATTGTGGAAAAAACTGAGGTTGAGTCCTTTCATGATTACTTAAATACAATATCTACTTTAATAAAGTTCACTAAAGAATTAGAAAAATCAGGACAATTAGCCTTTTTGGACCTAAGCGTACAACAGATGGAAGATAGATCCCTTGCAACAAGCATAAACAGGAAACCAACACATACGGACAGGTATCTTCAATATTCGTCTCATCACCCGGTTAATCAAAAGGTTAGTGTGGCTCGTACATTATTCTCCAGAGCCATCAGCAACACATCCAATAACGAAAAAAAGATTGAAGAGTTTCATCAAATAGCAAAAACCTTGAAAAATAACGGATTTCCCGGTAAGAAATGCAGTTTTAAGAATTACATGCAAAATCATAATATCAGAAAAACAGAAAAACTGAAACGGTTTACTTCGATTCCCTACGTGCAAGGTGTCTCCGAACCTATTAGCCGAATTTTGACTCAAGTTGGTATCGGAGTGGCTTTAAAACCACATCACACGTTGTCTTCGTTGTTTCGCAAACCTAAAGATGTTATTAATTTTGAACAAAAGCGTGGTTTAGTGTATCAAATTTCTTGCTGGGATTGCAATGCTGTGTATGTAGGTGAAACAGGACGTAGTGTTAGAACCAGAAAACGGGAACATGCTGATGCGGTCAAGATTTTTAACACTAAAAAGTCAGCGCTGAGTCAACATGTTATGGATTTTGATCATAGAATAGATTGGGATAATGTCAAAATACTGAAGTCAGAATCACATGCATACAGACGTCGCGTTGCGGAAAGTTTTTTGATAAATCAAAAGGCTTGTTCATGTCATGTAATTGATCGCAATGATGGTGCAAACTTTCCGACTGTTTATAGTGTGTTTGTCTCCAATAAATGATGTCTTATGTATCTCACAACACTTTTTACTTGTCCACTCCTGTATCTGTGATGCAACAATGTTTTTCGTTATTACGTGATTGCCTGCCCTGTTGGTAAATATTTTTTAGTGTTTAGTAATACAGGTTGTCTTTATATTTTTATGTTGTACAGTTTATATGTTACACTACTAACATCTACCATTTTCTGAAGAAGCTCCCCAATAACTAAGGGGAGCGAAACGTTAAATTTGAAAAATAAATTGTCGAAAGAACAAATCGATCTGGTTGAAACATGGAGTTTAAAGTTTCAAGTATTTGATGAATATATTTGTTCTGTTCTTGATCAAAAAGTGCATGGTTCAAATATCTTAGTAGAAGCCAATCTTCATGTAGCTATTAAGTTGCAGCCAGACTTAACTATTTGAGCGATACTATAAGTCGCCTCAATTTTAAGAAAAAAATGTAAAGTTGAGATAGAACCAAAAATTCTATTGCAAAACGACAATGCTACTGTCATCAACTCCTCGAAACGACCCAAAATCATAAATAACCACCAGATCAGCTAAAGCAGGTGTCTTACACTTATTTCAAATGTCCAGGGTTTCCCCAAATTAAAAAAAGTAATTTGATAACTTTTCGGTAACTTTTTTATGACTTGTTATTCAACTTTTCACAGAGATCCAAATATATTGCTACTACACTTAGTATAAATAACTGCTGCATCATTCCAGCTGATCTTTTTATTATAACCATTTAATATATTACAATATTAATATATTTTATTATAACCGTTTAATATATTTAAAAATGAAACGGAACTAATTTATAGCAAAAACATTGCACCATTAAAAGAACATGTCCACAAAAGACACTTCACCTGAAAAAGCTCAACAAGCAACTGAAAACTTTTAGATATTATCTTTCACTACAGTTAATCTTTCAAAAGAAACATCGTAATGATTTTCTTTGTTTAGCAAATTCCAGTGCAGAGTAAATTTACGGAAACTAATACCTAGCACATGGAATGTTAAAAGAAAGGTGTTGACAAATGTTGAAAACTCATGTTTTCTGATCTGTTGGTTTTAAGTAATGTGCTTCAACCAGTTTGGTGTATTGGTAGAGAAAGTTTTGTCAATCAAGTCATTTTTTGTGGTAGGCGCACTGTTAAAAATTTTCGTAGATTTTACTTCAAAAAAATAGGTAAAAATTTTTACCAAAATCAAAATACTTTGTTTTTGGTTAAATTAACAATAAAAAATAATGTAGAATTGGGTACAAAAAGTTTTGTAAATATTTTTACAAAAATTCAAGTTATTTTTACATGAAAAAGTTGTAAAAAAATATCATAATTCTAAAACTACTATTTTTTAGTAAAATTTACTTTTATTTTAGACGTGTTATTTTATACAAAATTTGATGATAATTGTTTTTACAAAAAGCATTTGTGCTTTTCACAGCAAAAATTGGTATGTATGTTTACCATTACAAATGTAATAATTTTATAGTAAAATTTACTACAAATTAAATGTGCTAGAGTTTACAAAATGGGATGGTAATTGTTTTTACTTGAAACGTTTATTCGTTTCACAGTATAAAGTTGTATATCTATTTACGATTGCAAGTGTAATGTTTTTCTTGTAAATTTTACTATCATTTCCAATGTATTATTGCTTACAAGTTTTGATGGCAATTATTTTACATACAGCATTTGTAACTTTCACAGCATAAATCTGTTTTTGTAATGGTTACAAAAGAAATATTTTTTCTGCAAAACTTAATATAATTTTACATGTATTGCAATTTACAAAATGTGATAATAATTGTTTTTATGTAAGTATTTGTAACTTTCACAGCACAAAGTTGTATATATATTTGCAGTTACAAGTGCAATATTTTTATTGTATTACTTACCTTAATTTTAGATGTATTGCAGTTTACACAATTTTATGGTAACCATTTTTACGTAAAGTATTTGTAACTTTTACAGCATAAAGTACGTAATATGCATATTTATGATTACAAGTGTGAGATTTTTACAGTAAAATTTACTACAAATTTAAATGTATTATGGCCAGCACAGCTTGATGGAAGCCTAATTGTTTTTAAGTACAGCATTTGTATCTTTCACGGCATAAACTTGTATGTATATTTATGATTACAAGTATAATATTTTTACTGTAAAATTTATTATAATTTTATAAGTATACTATTGCTTAAATAGTGTTATTGTGTTCATTTTTATCAAACGCACATACGAGTATCAATTTCATTAACAATTTTTGGCTGTGAAAGAAATATGTGCGTTTGATAAAAACAAGCTCAATAGTACTTTTCAAGCAGTAGCACATCTAAATTATAGTAAAATTTAGAGCAAAAATAATACACTTGTAATCATAAATATATATAGAACTTTATGCTGTGAAAAATGCATATGCTTTACAAAAAAGCAATTATCATCAAACTTTGCGAGCAGTAAATAGCTGCACTTGAAATTATAGAAAAAAATTTAACTGCAGTACCATAACAGATTGACGGATGTAAAACACGATCTCTGTGGTTTTTCTGTAAAAAAACATCAGAAAATTCAACTGACATTGAAATCTGCAAGGCTATACTGGGGAAGTTATGTGGAAAGTAAAAAAAGCTTGGCCCCTTTTAGAAAATACCGGCTGTGCCTGAGCGATTAGGATTGAAGATGACATTACATCGGCGCAGAAACCAATAAAATTTTTTAGAAGATTACCCACCGAAAGCTTTTGATACAAACTAACCATATCAAGAAATATTTTTGCGGGAGAGTCAAACGAAAGCAAAAAATCAAGCTGCGGCCATATAGAACTGTAACAATTTGAGGAACTCCAATTCTTTTTATGGTCAAAAGGAGCTATTTTTTTCATTTAAATTTAGCCTACAACAATGGTAAATGTACTACTTAACGACACTGTAGTTGTTTTAAAAAGAATTTGGAAGTAGACTAACTCATTTACGCTCTGATGTATATTCAGTGGTTTATCTTTTTAAAATGTGTGTCATGTAGGTTATTAGCATTCCCTGCAGGCTATTTTCGGTTTATCTGCCCTGTGATCCAACAAGTTTACATAATGAGACAACAGCTACTTTGACATAAAATTTTTATGTTTTTAGGGCTCTTTTCAAAATTTGAAACTTCATCTAGAATATTTAAAAGTTAAGCTCCTTTAAAAAACGCAATTAACTTTTATTGAAATTAAACTAGACAATCTTGTAAATTTTACAGATCGAAAGGGTTTTCCCAGTCATGTGATGTTCAAACAACCAATCAGCTTAAGATTTTGAAACGTGTAGATCAGATTCATAGATGCACTTGCTTTGTAGCCTTGTAGGCGTACTGTCATCTGTAAAGGTAAGGAATGGAAAGGGTTGGGGGGGAAGTGAAGTATAAAAGCAGTCGCAATCGTTTATTATAAAGTTAAACTATAAAGGTAATGTTTGAAGTTGATCTGGCGCTGTAAGACTCAGCAGTTGACTGAGGTGGTACTGGTAGGCTATCAATATTTGATGTGTATCTGTGTATAGAGCACAAAAGGATTGTTTTTAATCACGACGTTATGGTATAATCTTTTAAAATTAAACAAACAAATGTAGTTGTAAAAGTTTAATTTTCTCCTCAAAAATATAAATTGTGTGGCATTAAAAACTAATTAGCTAGCCTATCCCACTTACTTCCAGATGTAGATGAATCCAAAAACAAAATATAAAGAAAAATGTTTGGCACCCTATTTAAGTTAAGCTGATGGGATTGTACCTAACAGTATAGTGTTAAGTAAGTAAACTGCTTAGATACTTTGATAGAGGATCACAGATGCAAATTGGTCAATTTTAATGATATAGGTCCTATTTTAAACAAAAAATTTTGTCTGTCTAGCCTGGACTCAAACCAGTGTTTACTGAGTATCGTAAAAGTGTAACAATAAGCTAGAAAGCCAGCAAGCAGTTCTGGCTGTTAGATTGTAAAACTCATTATTATATCACTGATAGTTATTGCAATTTTTGGTGCATGAGTACTATAATCATTTAAACTAAAAACGTTTTTTTAAGTGGTTACAAGTTAGAATTGCCTGTTCTGCATAAATAACTGAAAACAATAAGTCAGAAAATATAGTTTGATTTTGGTAGTTATGCAAGAGTAATCAATGATATATCCTATGTTGCTTCATTGAAGGTAGTTTGCTATCATTGTTAAAGATCATACATTTTATAGCATTTTAAGTTTCATCACTCAGAAAATGTTTTGCCTTAAAGCTGATTATGCATCTATATAATCTTATTTGAATAGAAAAATGTGTGATCTTTAATAATGACAGTAGCCGACTTGTTGACAATTAGGCCTACATGTACAGGGTGGCCCAAAAGTAGGTATACAGTTATTAAACTATTTTTTATGTGCTTTGAAGTTACCAGCAGTGCACTTTATGTGGCCCAAAAGTAGGCATACAGTTAATGGAGAGAACTATTTGGAAATTCTTTGTGAAGTGGTAGTGCCACAACTTCAAACTAAACCTAACTTTGATGAACTCTTCTTTCAGCAAGATGGAACTTCTCCACATTATGCGTTAAGAGTAAGAGATTACCTTAACAAAGTCTTTACACAGCGTTGGTTCGGAAGAACAGGTAGCATTGAATGGCCACCATGCTCACCTGACCTGACACCAATGGATTTCTTTTTTTGGGGTGTTGTAAAGAACAAAGAGTATGTAAAGAACAAGGAGAAGAATCCCAAAACAGTAAATGAATTAAAAGATTGCATTTATGACGCATTCAGAGAAATTGATGCAAATTGAAATTTGTGCTGCATGGTATGTCAGAGTGTTTTGAACAGATGTAAAGAAGGACATTTTGAGCACTAAAAAGATTAAACAGTTTCCATTTAAGATATAACTATCATTCTAGAGGTTTAAAAGTGCCTACATAAGAACTACAAATCTACTTTTGGACCCAAACCCTACTTTTAATAACTGTATACCTACTTTTAGGCCACCCTGTATATTGCAGTTTTAATTTTTGCTACAGCTTGAAACAATGTGTAGCATTTTTAGAAACTGTACTTTTAATGTTTGATATTTTTGTAACTAGTGTTCAACAAATGGATCTCACTTGCAATGTAGTCCATTGCAAGTGTAAATTCTACACACTGCAACGTTTAATTTCACATTTAAAACTGCATATTAGCAATGGCTTAACTATAAAGTGTCCATTTACTGCATGTGCTTGCCAGTATTCAATCATATCTTCATTCGCTGCACACATATCTCGAAAGCATAGTTGCACTGATTGGCCTATAATTGATTTGGAGGTGGCCAACCAAAACACTATAAATCCAGAAACAGCTGCGGGTGAGAATGTTCAAGCTGCATTGGGTACAGGTACTTCTGTGCTAGATTATGATGAACCAGATATGATTACATTGACACAAGCCCAATATGCTTCTATTTACGTGAAAATGCAGTATCAGCTTTTGATTCCAGACAGCACAGTTAGTGAAGTTATTGAAAAACTTGGTGAAATAGCCACTAAATACGAGCAATTCTGTAGAGTTGAAATTTTGAAAAAAATTTTGATTGAAAATCGCGTTGATCATAATAAAATTGATGAAATACTGTCAAAGTTTAGTTAAGTGCCTTCTCTACAGTATATTCATATGCCATTAAAAACAACATATCCACGAAAACAATTTCTTCTCAACAACTTTGCTCACGTGCTTCCAATGACCTTAAAATTAAACTTGGAAGTTACAGATGATTCTTCTCCCACATTTCAGTACATTCCAATTTTGCAAACCATTTCATTATTATTTAAAGATGCAAAACATGGCTATCTTAATAATTCTTCACGGTCAGCAAGTTTGCTAAAAGACTTTTGTGATGGACAAGCTTATAAATCAAATGTTTTTTTTCAATCTAATACATCTGCTCTTCAGTTCATTCTTTATCAAGACTCATTTGAAGTAGTTAATCCTTTAGGTTCAGCCAAAAAAAAGCACAAAATCCTTGCTGTTTATTGCACTTTAGGCAATCTACCTGCTTATCTTCGATCAAAAGTGAATATTATTCAATTAGTTTTATTGTGTGAAGAAAAACACCTGACTTCTCTTTCATCGTACAAATCTTTGTTTTCTCCATTAATCAGAGATCTGAAAAAACTGGAATCGGAAGGAATAAACGTTGGTATTGGTAAATCAGTTTGTGGTACTGTTGCTTATATATCAGGAGACAATCTTGGTAGCCATTGGCTTGGTGGATTTGTATGCAATTTTTCGTCATCATCTCACTTCTGTCGATACTGCCATGTATCCAGAAACGAGTTTCTTAGTGATCCATTCTCTACTGGTGATGTAAGAACAGTGACCTCATACAAAGCTGCATTGCAACAGTTGCATCAATCGCCAGGAGAACATGTTCAAGGTATAAAATACGACTCAGTGTTTAATGAATTGAATTTTTATCATGTTTGTTCACCAGGGTTGCCTCCATGTATTGGGCATGACATATTTGAAGGTGTGTTACAACTGGATTTTCCTTTTTTTTTAGTTATTTTGCAAAGCATAATTGGTTTGATACTACTTTTATAAATTATCGACTTAAGACTTTGAAGTTGTTACATGAGGATGCAGCAAGCAAGCCACCGTTGATACCTCAGAGATGTTATAAGTTGCCTGGTAATGCCAGTCAAAACTGGTGTTTTTTACGTTTTTTTTCATTGCTGGTTTTTTCTAAAATCAAGTGCCCAGATGATGTGGTATGGTCCCTTTTTCTAAAACTAAAGGAAATAGTGGAAATTGTGTGTTCCCCAGTTGTAAATGTTGTTGATCTTCATTATTTAAAAACTTTGATAGAATTTTACATTGAAAATCGAAAAACAGTTTTTAGTCATGTTCCACTCAAGGCAAAACATCATTTTTTGTTGCACTACCCTGGTTTGATTCTTAGATTTGGACCACTTATAAGAGTGTGGACAATGCGATTTGAGAGCAAACACTCATATTTTAAAAATGTTGTCCGCAGTTGCAAAAACTTTATTAATGTACCAAAAACTTTAGCATATAACCATCAAATGCTTCAGTCTCTGCCGTTGAGCTCCAGTTTGACCAGCTCAGAAACTTTATATGATTTGACTTCAACTACTTGCTCACGTGAAATGTTTGAAATTTTGAATACTTTGGGAGTAGACACTGAAAGAATCTTATTCATAAAAAATCTTGTGTACAGAGGTATATCTTATTATCCGGAGCAATGTGTCATACTATCTAAGATAGAAAGTGACCTAATTGTGGGCATCATAAAAGTGCTTTTAAAAAGAAACACTGAACCATGCTTGCTGTTAAAAAAGCAGATAGCTATGTTCATTCCTGCCTTAGGCGTATATCATCTACCGCAAGAACCATTCTCTAGCTTAAATAACTATGTTTGCATCAATGTTGGCAAATTGAAGAATTTTTACCCTCTCTCATTATATACGTTAAATGGTAAAAAAATTGTTGTATTAAAGCATTATGTTCCATCAATGTAAATAGATAGGTGCAAACCATAGTTGGGTGTTTATGGCCAACCTAAAACTGATTCACAGTTTATGAAAGATTTTATTTACATTTATGCCTTGTCAATTTTACGTCCTTTTCTCCCGCGTATTTGCTGGCTCAGACGAGCTGATTCAGTGTATGTATACCACTACACACTCGTTTTAAGCCAGACTTTGCTGGAACAAAGTAGCATTTTAAGTTCTGGATGCCTTTTTTGACGAATACTGGTGATGCGTTTGTAGAATTTTGAACTCCAGATCTTTCGTATCGAAGCGCAGTACAATAAATGTTATTTATTTATTAATCTTATAACATCGCAATTATTTTAAACGTTTGGTTTAGTCTTAACATGTCTATTAAAACATGGTATAGTATATATTTTTATAAATGATGCATACCGTATAGGTTAGCAAAAGTCTCGTAATATTTTCTTTGTCCACAATTGATATTCCTTGCTAAATTTTAGCTCCAATGTAATGGTTTTCTTTTACAAGCAAATTATTTTGGGTTGTATTTTGCCAAAGGTGGAAAACTACAACCTGCAGACCTGATCTGATTCACTTAATTATTCTGACCCGCAAAACGATTTTTCAAATGCTGCATCATTTCTATGAAAAAAACTGTTTTAAATTTGCATTTTCAATTCTCGATTTTTCTACTTATCTCATCACAAAATGTGGTTAAAACAAAACTGCTTTTTGTAGAAGTCAATTTTATTGTTACTTCACTCAAAGATCAAGTGATAAAAGTTCAATTTGTAGTGGCACTTCAAGTTTTTGGCCCGCAGCGTAAAAAATTCGCCAACGTATGTCAGCTGCAATAGCTTTAACATACTGAAAACAGTAACAACTAGACTGCATGACGGATCAGTATGGTATGTGCATCATGCTAGTTTCTAAGTAAAAAGTGCTATTTAAAATTGTAATATTGTATTGAGAAGTTGTATTTTTGAAGGATTATCAATTTTGTCATTTTGATAAGCAATCGTTATGTTTCCCTCATAGAAAAAACAACAACACTGGTTTCAAATGCAACAAAATGTTGGTTTGGCAGAGTTTTTGTTTAGTTTATGACAGAGCGAGATGCACCGAGTTTTGAAATTTGCATTTTCGCGTGATTCGTTAGTAAATTTTAAAATTCTATGTAGTGTATAAGTATGATACAATTCTTTTTTATTAAATGCTCTAGTAAAATGCGCTCTCATTTTTTTTTATGTTGTACATGTTTTTGTTGTGGGTTAAATAAATGTTTTTTTCTAACTAACCTTCATTTTAAAGTGGTTTGAATATGTTCTATAATCGCTGTTATCTTTTTTTTTGCTTTTATAGAAATTAGTAACAGCTAGATGGAAGAAGTTATTTTAAATATTTTACCCGATTTGAAGGAATGTGTACAGGACTTGTGCATTGTCTTGAAAACTCTTGGAGTAATTGCGGTTGAAGATTTACCGCTAGTGCAGGTGGAGGATCTTACTTCTGTAATTTCTGTTATCCAGGCAAGAAAGCTGGTTCGCGCCTGGAGTGTATCAGGTGAGTTTGAGTAGAGAAGTATTTATAGTTGAAGAACTCTAGGCAGTAAGTGCATGGCAAATAGAATGAGACCCAAAACTGGAGTAAAGATCTCATCTCTATGTGATAATGATAATAATCTTTGTAAAAACTCAACATCTGCTTGTAACTGCTGGAGCAGTAGTATCTTGGTATATTGCCAGTTGTGGCTCTTCACAAACCTAGGAGCACAAAAGTGGAATTTAATCGCAATTTTTAATAAAAAGAATAACATTTGAATGCTGGTAAGCATTTTTAGTAAAAGGTTTTGCTATACACTCAAAGCGTCATCAGTTAAGTATAGAGTTACAAAGGTAAAGTGGTATCTATTTATTAAACTAATGATGCTTTTAGTGTAAAACCTAAATATTCCAAGCAAAATACTTACCGATATACTTACAAAATGTTTTGACTTTATTCTTATATTAGGCCTAACAATTAAAAATAAGTTCCATTTTTATGCTTCTAGTTTTATTGGAGCCACTTTGGGCAATATACCAAGATACTACTCAGTCAGGTCGAAGCTGTCATTGAAAAGATTTTTGGAAGAAAAGAAATGAATTTAAATCAAATGTGTTACCTACAGCTTTATTTTTTTGGTAGTGCGTGAAAAAAAGACGATAATGCTTATATCAGTTTGGTTTCATCACTAATATTATGGTTTTGATGCAGTTTTTAAACATTTAACACTAAACTTTAGCATTGCTTATACAAATTACTGGTTTTCTCTTATGTTGACCCGTGTATTCTTAATGTTTTAGCTGAATGGCACCAGGCAAAGTAACACTTTTTTGATGGATGGCATGTTGACTTAAACATATCCTTTATTCAATGCGTCTAAAATTTACGTGTTTTATGTCTTTCCTGTTTAATCGTTTTTGTTTTCAGTCATCGTAGTATTGTGGCTTGCTTTAATTAACTGCCAATTGTGATATATGTACCTTTCAGCACTCACTAAAATACTTTAAATCGGTATTGTAATTGTAATTTGGTTGTAAGTTAGTAATTTGGTTATTTTATGAATATTTTGTTTTAGGAAAAAACGCTTGAGGAAGTCTTGCAGCAATCTATTCCAGTAACACCATTTGTAATTGTTGTTACTTGAAGTAACAACAATTTGTAATAGGTGAGTATATGGCTTAGCTTTTAAAGTGGTTCGAGCGTTTAACTGTTGGGTGGCGTGCTGGTTCTTAGAGCTTCTACCTCGCAGTTAGTTATAATAATTGTGATCCGGGGTGGCCACACTTGCCTCACAGAAGAGCCATAAACGATGGATGCCAATAGTGAAATAGCCGCAACGTAATGCTCGGTTACAAGCTGTTGACATTTTCCATGCTAATTAATGTCGAAAAACTTCTTGGTCATTACCGAAGGCAACATTGCTGCTCATAAAAACATTTTGAACCCGAAGAGCCACAGTTTGCTCACCATGGATTTGGACAATGCAAAAAAGCAATATCAAAGTAAACTGAAACTCTTTTTTATTTTTTCGTAGGTCATGTGGTGTCTCGAATAAAAATGATTTGAAGCTGTATTAGACGTTCTTATTTTCATTAGCGTGATATCAAAATTATTACAAATAATTTATTGTTGTTATGCGAAATTTTTATTTAGATTATAATATAATTTTTTATACACGCAATGCCAAATGTATTTTACCACTAGGCGACCGCTTGACTTCGTCAAAAAAAATTTTTGTCACCATCGAAAAGAAGGTTGTTGTGGAACTGAAGCATTACACGCATGCCTTGGTTTATCAATTCGCTTCTTTTTATGTATTTAATATGGAATATCCTGCAAAAGCTGCTTACACAATGGAGTTTTTCCAACGGTAAGGTTTTTTCTAATAATTTTTCTCACTGCGTACATGATAGTGCACACCATTAACATAATAGTTTTATCTTATATGGTTTGTAATTCGTATTTTATGGTGAAGTGGTAGTATAGGTTGTGCAATGGCAAACACAGTGTCTATCAGTAATGTTGTTACAGTGATGTAGAAATAAATCTGGACTCTGGGATTTATTTAAACTTACACTGGATATTAAACAGTTCATTGTGATTAAGAAACGATTGAGATCCTGATTTTTTTAATTTTAGTCAAATATATAGCTGACAGTTTGCCAGTGCATAAATTGTGTATTTGTATACTGCATATAGCGAAACGACTGACGTTGAGCCAATATTGGCATCGTTTTGGCTACGATTAAAAACTATTAATTAATTAATAAACTATTGGCTAATAATATTGTGCTCACTTAATATATATTAGTTTAATGGCACCATTATTCACTACATACGTCTTATAAAATTTGGCTTTATTTCCGTTTATTATTACGTCATGCGATCACGAAACTCAATATAGAATTTTTGCTGAGCTCCCAATCCATATAATAAAATTGATTTTTTCAAACATAAATTTTTAATCTTTTTAAAATGCGTTTTATGGAATTGATCTTCAAAAAAGCTTTCTTGATTTTTAAAAGAAAGGTCATTTTAGTCGTAGTCTTTGTCTTACGCAAATTTGCTTGTTTTGGTCATAGTCATAGTTTCTCAAAACTGAAGTTAGAAAAGCGTTGAAAAAGACTGGTTTTTAAGACACATTCCTCAAAAATTCTGTGAACATTAGAGAATTGTAAAGTATATTACTATTTAATTTAGTAGTAGTTATTCAGTTTTTAACCGGTGTTGTCCCCTTAGCAGAGATTGCCAGATTCACCCCATTCCTTCTGCAATTGCTTGCACTCCGTCTCTCCACTTTGCTCGTCTCAGGGGATCCTCCTTCTTCAAACCAATCTTCTCTGTCTCCTCTACCACTTCTTCCAGATACTTAAATACTTTTAGTGAACCCCACTCTCCGTTGAGATGACCTCTAGAAATGCTAATGTTGTCGAAACTGATGCTAAAGTTATGGATTTGAGTAAAAATTCATGCAGATTGGTATTAACTATTTTTGAGTGCAGGGCAATTTTACCTTCCTTTCTAAAATTGTTGATTATATTTATAGTCTAATAGGTGAATTTTTGACTAAGCTTAGAAGTGATTTTTGCAGGTGTTTTGCGAAGATCAACCAAAGGGGGACAAGAGCAAAAAGCAAAAAGGGAAAGGAATCGCGAGTTTATAATCTCGTGCGAAAAATACGTTCGAAACATGAAGACTTCTGAAGTCAACATGGATTATTTCAGTGCAGCTGTTACTGTGTTAATAAAATAACAGCGAATTTCATGTTATGCTTGATACGTATCAAAAGTCCAATTGCTGCCAGTCATTTTTAACGTATCGACAATTAAGGTGAAGTTGTAAGACATTGTACAGAAAGAAATCGTAATTGGTTGCTACATAAAAAAAACTGTTAAAGTTTAGTACGGCGAGAAGATGTTAAATATTTTACTTAAGGAGAACGTAAATTGGTGTTACAGAAAAAAACAGTCAAATCTTAGTACGGAAAAAAACTGCTAAATGTTTTACTGTTTTAAAATGCAATGTAAAAGTACAGAAAACATCGTAAAAACTTGAACGGTCAAATCGCCAGTAGTTTGAATTACAGTAGGGCCGGCAAAATGCTGCCAGACTTTTCGTAAAATTTACAGTGAATTTTTTTAACAGTGCGTGATCAGTTTAACGTTTCATAAATACTCTGGACTTACCGAGGTTTTAGATTCTAAATTTCATCAGGAAATGAAGTGAATTTTTAACTGCTAAGCCAATTCCTTGTTTTTAGATCAATAACGTCAATTTTGCTGGATGATGTAATTGCTTTATTAAATTAAACAATATTGATAACAAGGAACAATTTGTTCAGATATAGTCAATCACTTTTATTTCCAAATGTCAAAAAATCTACAATGGCATATTTACGATGTTCAATTCCTATTTATTTTTGCGTCTTTCAGTTTCCTTCACAGATTTCAATCAAGCAATTGTGATCCAATGCTCAAACAAAGTGAAATAATTATCAAGTAGTGCGTGGCATTATCGCAACACACAAATTCAGGATGGTGCATGGACTATGCGCTATGCTTAATTTAAAAAACCCATAGTAGTGTATCGAGAGTAAAATGTGTTTGCGCTTGCAAAAAGTATTAGCATAAACCAAGGGAGGTCAACCTAAGGCGCATTGCATGATCACAAGCGGCACACTATACCCCACAAATAATAACAGAAAAAGCTGCCTGCTTGTTAAAAACTGATTTTTAGAAAAAAGTACAACAGAAAAAAGGTAATTTTTAGCTAGAAGTGAGTCTTACCGAGATTACTTCTAATCTAAAATATAGCTATAATTTTTTACTGATTTTATTGTTCGGTGTGCATCTATTAGTCGCCTTCTTTTAACACATATAAAACGTGAAGAGCTACTTATGTTCCTTTCACCTGTATGTGAAATTACTTTTGTTTAAAACTGCTACCGGTATTTTGTGTTCATATATTATTATTAGTACTTTCAGAAAAAACTAATCAAAATTACTAAAGCATATTTAAGTGTCAATAAAGTGCGTAAAGTTTGTCTTGTATTTATATGAAATCCTTTCTTCTACAACTAGCACATCAGTCCACACTATCACACATACATCAAGCGATTAAGTATAACTGCCAAATATATCCCAATTGAAATTTCAATATGTTTAACAGATTAGATTAAAAGATTAAAAAGGGTAAAATCTGGTGTGGCGCACCTGAATCAACCGTGAAAAAAATTGGTGCATGATAAACAAAAGATTGACCATCCTTGCATAAACTTTCTCCGTTGCGATAAAGAGCTTTTTATCACCTCTCGCAAGCTATTTATCGGAAGGTACAAACAGAAGGGTTGCAATCAAGATATCAGAGCGATGCTGAGTTTGCCATAAGCATTCGAATGATACCAGCACTGGCTTTTGTGCCATCAGACAGTGTTGTGCAAGCTTTTGAACACTTACAAGAAAGTATGTGCGAAGAAGCAGATGGAGTAATTAACTACTTTGAAGATACTTTTATTGGCAGGAGACGCCGACGTAATAGAGGAAACCCACTATTTCCTATTTGTATGTGGAATATGCATGATCGCGTATGCGATGATTTGCCACGAACAATCAATTCCTTGGAAGGATGGCATAACCATTTACAGGCGAATATAACCTCAAGTCATCCCAATATCTGGCGTTTTCTTCAGGTACTGAAGACTGAACAAGCTCTTAACGATACAATCATCAACCAAATGTTGGCAGGACAAGAGCCTCCCTCAAAAAGAAAAAAATATCAAGATGCAACCAAAAGGATAGCAAACATTGTGCAAGATTATGAAAATCGAGAAATAGTAGATTTTTTGAGAGGAATAGCTCACAATTTAAAATTTTAGTTGCCTTTTTTATGAATTGCCTTTTTTATTAATGACATATTCTTTTTATTCAGTGTACTCTATTCGTATTCTTCAGTGTACTTTTATTCAATATTCTTGAAGTGCATAATAAATTCTCGTATTCTTCAGTGTACTTTTATTCAATATTCTTGAAGTGCATACTAAATTCTTATAACAGCCAAACAAATAATCGGGCAAATTTCCTAATCGGGCAAATTTCCTAATCGGGCAATTGTCCTAATCGGGCATTTGTCCATCGGGCACTATTTATTCGGGCAGGTATCCATCGGGAAAATGCCCGTCGGGCATGTCGCCGTCGGGCACATGTCAGTCGGGAACTTGTCCTGATACCCAAGTAGGCACATCATTTTTAGTAGAATTAATTAATACTCATCAACAGAAAAGCTTTAAAATAGGCAAAGAACCATTTTTCTAGAAATTCATTAAGAGCAATATACATATATTTCTATTTGAACAGCTACAGAATAAACGTAATGTATTTTCTGTAGCTGTTCATATAGAAATATATTACCACTCCGACAAGCTTGCTGTTGAGCACTGTGAAGCTAAGTGACCATTTTATACAGGGTGGTCCAAAAGTAGGTGGACAGTAGTCAAAATTGGCTTATACCTAAATTAGGTGAATATTAGTAAAAAAAGATTATTTGTTGGTTATAAATATTACTATACATGTATACTATACTATGCTATACTATACAACACAACAAATAATTTTCTTTTTAGGGCCCCATAATCTTTATGAAGAGTGCTAATAATTTGACAAGGCTGTTACATATCCAAGTTTTACAACAGAATGCTTTAAAAAAATTTTTGGTATAAATTATAAAAAATTTTTGGAATAAATTATGACGTCATAAATAGAGCAGCGTGATGGAATCACTAAAAAAATCACAAACTAAGTGTCAAATGACTTTAAGGTGGCAAATCACCATTTGAGCTGTTTTAGCCGTTTTGGGGAGTTTTTATAAACTGGTTTGATCATTAGAAAGCCCGTTCGCAAAAAGGAAGAAATTCAACAGTTTTGCATAAATTATGCAAATTATGACGTCATAGGTGACGTCATCGCACCAGAAATCCGCCAATTTTCAAACACGGATATCTCGTCTCATACATGGGTTTTTTCGTTCATTCAAAGTTTGTGTGACAGATAATAATCAAAATAAGGGTTTGTAGTCACAAATTTGCTATATTATTGTTCAGTTTGATACAGTCTGCATTCAAAAATTCTGTTGGAATTTTTGCGCATAATTAGCTACCAATTAGTAACATAATACCCATATCAACAGAGAACTACACTAAGGAGGGGAATTTCCCGACTAGAATCCCTGCATAATGGTCCAAGGCCCATGTTAAAAAAAGAATTTTGGAAATCGGATGACATTTGGCTATACTATGCGTGTTTGAAATCAGTATGAGCTCACCAAAATCCTCAAAATGAGAAAATCGCGATTAAACATTTCATGTTGTACCGAACTAGGCATAATATCATCTGAAAACGTTTATTTCTGTTTAAAGACAGATCAATGTGCGCCGAATTCATAAACGTTGCCTTCCTCTTCATTTTTCGTGTCTATGAAGCCCTATTTCTCGGCTCGAAGTCTCTTTCGAGTAATTTTATACCGATCACTTGATTTTCGTTTGGCGTGATACAGACGCGTAGTGTCACTACTATGAGCACTTTTGACTGTGAATCCTCTACTCAGTCCTAACTGCTCGAAAAGTTTCACGAAAGCGTCATTACCACCATTGAATACAGCGACAGCAAAGTGTGCTGCATCTGATACCACTGGTCGAGACACGAAAACTTCCTTCGGACAGTATTTCCAGATCACATTATTGATTGACTTATTGTTATTCTGGGTTTGGCCATGCAGGCATTTACAGAGGAGATCACTGTCTGCCAGTTCACTGAAAATGGGTTCTATCACATCAACGACAGCAATAGCGCGCGCGTAAGCAAATTCCTTTGCCTGTATATATAACGGCGCGGTAGCGAGCGCATGAATAGCGCGTGCGGGTAACCATACCCGCGCGGGATCGACAGAAAAACAAAAAAAAATCAGATTTCTGATGAAAATTTTATTTTCGGGAAGGTGCCATCAAGACAACGAAAACACCTGCTAGAATTATGCTCGTTTCCAAAATCGTACGCCCACAAGATCGGCTGAAAAGGGGTCTCAAACAAGCAATAAAGGCGTTGCCAGGGGCCGTTGCTAAGCAGAAAACACGTGTACCCCTTATAAAACATGGGATTTTAACCTACTTAGACCGGCCGATTCAGTTTTTTGTGGCCAGAATCCGATTCTATGGATCAAATAGTACTATAAAGTGTGCCAAACTAATTTCAGTTATTTTACTAATTTTGTCGAAATTCTGGCTTTCAAATGGTGATTTGCCACCTTAACGTATTTTATTGCCAAAAAAATTATCGTTATCCATTTATTGCTTTTCACAATAATATTGTTAAGCTGTTTTATTACTACTATCAACTTCGGATATAAGGGATGCAAATATAAGGGATTTTCGCTTATAAGGAACGGTTTTAAATGGTTCCAATCATTTTCAATTTGAAATAATACAAAAATTATTCGCTTATAAGGGATGCGAATATAAGGGATTTTCGCTTATAAGGGACAAATTTCAAAGTCCCAATCATAATTTTCTATAGTAATTTCAGTCGATTATAAGGGATAATCCATTCTGCCAAGGCATTTCTGTCTGCGAGATGTCAAATTCAGCTTTGTAGGCTAATCGTACTTCTGTAGCTGCCTTTCGGCTTTCAACTACGGTAAGTCTAATGCCCATTGCGACGTTTGTATGCGGGGAATGTATGAAAAGCTTCAAAAAGGGTGTTTTGAGCATTTAAAACTTGCAATCTTACGGTATCGGATCAAACTGTGTACATTCGGTTATAAGAGATATCCAAATACAAGGGACTGATTGAGGTGGTCCCGACGTTTCTCTTATATCCGGAGTTGACAGTAATGACAAAATCAGTTTTCGGTATGACGTCACATTATGAGATGCATCTTGGCTTTCAAAAAAATTTCAGAAAAACATTATTGCTGTAATTAAATTACCTGCAACATACCCTTTACGAAAATATATAACATGTAGATACACAATTCATATAAATGAATAAATATGGCTTGGAACAAGAATATCAAAAAATTTCGCAGGGTGGCTCCTGAATTATGAACAGCACTGTATATACAGGGTGGGCCAATAAAATGTTACCACTTTTCAATCATACCCAAGTTTTCAAATGTGAATTTATTCAAAATTTTTATTCAAAGATTTGTGATAAGAAACATTAAACCAACATTTAATATCAATGAATTTGTAAAATCTGAACTCTGTAGGGAAAGAAATAAAGATCTGTGTTCAGTATGCGTCTGAGAGTGGTCCTTGAGAGGACAGTCTCCCTCTGACAAACATCTGGTCGATTTTCTTGGTGATTCCTCCAGACGCTGTCTCACGATCTCTGTGTTAATGGCTGTTCTAGCAGACCTTGGCCTACCACTATGTCCTTTATTCGCTTTGGTCGCATATCCTGTTTTCCTGAATTTTCGAAGATGTCTGATTGTGAGTATACATGGAGGATTTCTTTCCGGAACGTCAATGACGAATCGTCACTGAGTCTGGGTTACCAATTTTAATTCAAAATATGCTTCCACGATCTTTACTCTCTCGTTCACAGCATATTGTTTTCGATCCGTTGGTGTGAGAATTCAATGTTTTGTTGTTAGTATTTTTGAGAATAAAAAAAAATCTATTTTGGAAATAGCAAGGATTCAAAAAGTGGTAACATTTTATTGGCCCACCCTGTATATTGATATAAAATAGTCACTTAGCTTTACAGTGCTCGACAGCAAGCTTGCCGGAGTCTATTTGTAGCTGTGCAAATAGAAATATATATATATATAGGCCAGTTTTGTGTAACGCATAGCGGTATACCAACTGTTTTCAACGTAAATCAAGATTATCCTGACGAATGTACAATGAATCCTAACTGGGACTCATATTGTAAATTACGTAGCTGTAGGGCAAAGTGCAATAAGCGACTTCCCGTTAGGCTGATCGTATTTTGAAACAAAACGGGACATTGCATGGCAAAAACGGTGTAACCGATATGTTTATTTTGTAATTGTGTATTCTTTTAATAGAAACAAACGAGTTTTATAACGCATTTCTTCAATGTTGATTCAACAATCAATCATATTTCTTGTTCAGCAAATTAAATAAAGAAATCTCGTGCAGCAAATTTTGGTCTTTCTAGACGCAAATATAGAATTTGCCACACATCATATCAAAATTTTATCTTACAAATCAGCTTTGCATTCATTAATTCTGCGCGTAGTCTGGATTTCTTATTTGACCACATAGTGTTCTTATCAGAAAATGTTCTTTCAACAAAAGCTGTACTTCCACGAAATTAAAAGATAAATCCCAGAATATAATGAAGAAATGTACTTATAGCAAGCTGGAAAAAAAGTGCAACTTATAGCAAAAATACCTTGCTTCTGTTTTTTCGTTACTATATTTTTTTGCTACAAAAACGGGACAACAGAACGACGGGACGGCCAAAAAATACAAAAAAAAACCAGGACTGCCCAGTTCAAAACGGCACATCTGGTCAGCCTACTTTTCGTTAAAAGTACTAGTAAGACTTTTTAAACACCAAAAGCGTTTAGCAGTGAACATAAGTTGCAAAACCCACACCTTCTCGCACTGTTTTGAAAAGTAGCGATCAAACCATTGTAGTGAAAGTGAATAAGGCATTTTCATCTGCTGACATTCCTTTGCATAAACTGATCACCCAGCTCATTACAAAACTATTTCAAGAAATTGGTTACAGTGTACTCTAGAAAAGTTCTTGTAGAAAAACTGAGCATAAATTAGAAAGCGACAAAATTCAGCGCGTTAAAACTGCTTCATATAACAACAAATTTTTTGATCATTGATGACAGCACTTTATTTGGTACACCATACTTAAATATTCTAGTAGGAAACCTGGAATTAGAGTACATCAGTAACATGTACGACTGTCAATCTTTCACATCTAAGTGAACCAGCAAAAGTAAACCCTTAGCAGTTGACGATGGGTCAGATTTTTAGATACAAATCACAACTCTTTATGCGTTTCGTTGTCTGCTGCTGCACGATATATGGTCGTTGCAGGCACCATACTGAAATCTATGTATCCTAAACTGTATTACTTGTATTGCTCAAATGTGCCGTGAAAGTCAAATATCAGCTTTATGATGTTGATCAACCAATAAACATCTACCATTTCCTGAGGAAGCTTCCCGGTTAATAAGGAAAGGAAAACGTCAAGTTTTCACAATAAACTGTCGAAAGAACGACTCTTATCTGTTTATAATATTAATAAACAGAAGTTAAACTACAGTTAAAAACAAAAACAGACAAGCCAAATTTGCTACTATTGGTTACCCACTCCAGGCTGTTGTAACCTGATGGGTAAGCTGGTTACAAGCTGCCAAATACTACCGGTATTTCAAACACTTGCTTCAAGTAAAAGCGATTGTTAAAAGGTCTGAGATATTAGTCACACAAGTAAACTAACTTTTGCTAGTTCGCAAACACCTAAATTAGACGTTCGACTACTTAAAATATAACAGCCATATAAACGTTATACTAGGCAGATGTGAGCAGTGCCGAGTACAATTGTATCGCGGCGCTTTTTACTGCATTTTACCCGGTACTTTTTTAGTAATTTGATCTCTCTACTCTGCTTCTGGTTAAGGTTAAATTCGTTTTATATTGCCTTGAATCGTTGATTTATGTCTTTTTTCTGTCTTCTTTAAAACGCTCAACGTCACTCGCTAAATGCAAGTGACGTCATAACACAGCGATTTGGGAACAAAAATGGCGGCATTGCTTATCAACAGACAACCATAAAGATTCACTTGAAAAAAAAAAGAGCATGTTGAGTTGCAAACGTTTAAAAGGTGCACATACTTAAGAAGTGTTAGCCAAAGAGCTTGAAACAATAAATTGGCTTTTTGGAATTGAAAACAAAATTGCAAACACTACTACTGATAATGGCTACAACTTTGTTAACACTAGCTTTACGGAGGGGTCGTTTTCGACTCTGGTTGTTGTTTATTTGCTTTTTATCTTCTAAATGCGTGACCGAAAAATCAATGAACTGCTTTGACTTTTCCTAAAATTGATTCTAGATTACCTTCCAGGTTTTGAAACTTTGAAAAAATAGCTTACTAGTTGAATTTTCGCGTCTGGAAAAAAGCTACCCTTAGTTTTACGGAGGGGTCGTTTTCGACCCTGGTTGTTGTTTATTTGCTTTATATCTTCTAAATGCGTGACCAAATATCAATAAACTGCTTTAAATTTTCCTAAAATTTATTCTAGATTAAATTCCAGGTTTTGAAACTTTGAAAAAATAGCTTACTAGTTGAGTTTTCGCGTCTGGAAAAAAGCTACCAAAAATTTTACGGAGGTGGACAATTTCAGAGTGACTTACGTAAAATGCTTAGCTTGCGTAAAACTGACTAATTAAATGCTTTTATATTTTGTACAAAACGTATTTTTTAAAAGTAAAATTATTTTATTATGCGTAATCATTGCAATACAGCATAGTAGCAGTTCAAAAACTAGTGCGAGAAAAACGCAATTAGCAAAACAAAATCTGGGTCGAAAACGACCCCTCCGTAAAACTAGGTGTAGAAAATTTCCCGTAAAGCTAGTGTTAAGGCACTTAATGCTTATAGAGAGACGGCTGAAACTGTTGAAGAAGAAAGCTCTGATGAAGAGATCAAGCTGTTCTGGCGGTAATGTTGATGAAAACACAATACAACTAGTACAGTTGCTACCCATAGGAAATAATGATGAGGAATGTGTTGTAGTATTTTTGCCAAAACATAGGCGTTGTGAATCACACCCTCTTAATCTTGTGGCAACTACTGATGCATGCAAAACTCTAAACAAATGTGCTATTTACAAAAAGTATTATCGTTCGGCGTTTGCAAAGGCCAAGAAAGATATAGAATAAACAGTCCAGGAGCAGCAAGGCGTCAGATTTCATAAAGGTTAACACTGGCTTTCTGCTTCGTGTTCCAACTGTAACCCAAAGGAATTCTGTATATGACGCAGATGGGTCATTTCATTACATTTCAGCAACTTTCAAAATATTTGAACACCATGACCCCTTGGATTTTTTTCATATCTGCATATCTGATAGTCATTTGAAAATCATTTCCATAGAATTAGGAATTTTAAAAAATCTTTTATAGTTTTAGAGATATCGCTCTTTAAAGTTTTGCATTTTTGCCACTAGTGGCGCTCTTGCGCAAGTGTAAAATTCACCTAAGACTGTCTTAAATTGTCATTTCTAATCCAAAATTGCCAAACAAAGTGTCTATTCATATGTTTGAAGAGGTAAGGAATCCAAAAATGTTATTAAAAATACATGTAAGCACTATGTAGGGAGTTATCACCAAGTTTTGTTTTAATTTTTACTCCAACTTGAATGCACAGCCCCGCTTCCATGATTGGTCATTTTTTTTCTGATTAACTCCATAACGCAGAGTGGTCATTATCTAGCTTGAAACTTCTTTCAAACTAAATCTATTTAATAATTTGCCACCATACTGTTTTCAATCAATTGCTTTTATTTTATAATTACATGCTTTTAATGCCTAGTTGTGTGATGACAATTGGCATTATTATGTGCATAAATTCCATTATTTGCTAAACAATGCATTGGTTTTGGAGCAAAATTTATATGTTCTTTGTACATTAACAGTATTAGAAATGCAAGGAAGGTAAGAAGCTATTGTAAAGTGTTTATTTTAGCCTGGTAATTTTCAGTAATGTATCAGATTTTTTACATGGAAGACATTACGTAGATCATTAAATCTACGTATTGTAGTAAAATGAATAGTGATAGTCTATTAACAACAACATAAAAAAATAAGACAAGTCAATTCTTGATAAAACTGAATTCCTTTTACATATTGGTAGGGGTATCTGAATGTATGACAACTTTAAATTAGATTTCTCATTTTATTTTTCAAGTATCATGACCAAATTTCTTGGATTGAGATATTGTTGGAAAATATTTACTAAAAATTTTATTCTAGTTCGATCTACTACAATGTTGAAAACTGGTAATTAGATATTGATTTGTGAGAGATTACAATTATAAAGGAGCTTAAACGTATTTGTGAAATCGGAAAGCTAATGTCTGAAGATTTTTGTCATAACACATAGTATAAGAAAGAAAACGGATACAAAAAGCTTTCCAAACTTTCTAATGATGACATTTTAACATTGTTTTGGAGTGTTGGGTGTAAATCTTCTTTGAAAGATGGATCCTTAGTTATCAATAATCTCACCAAAGTTTGCTTTCATCACTATTGTATGTACTCGACTTGCTTTGATAAAAAACAAAAAAACCGCAATGATCCGTTTGTCGTTCATGCAAAGTCAAGAAAAAGAAAACGGCGTGAAACACAATCAGAAAGCATAAAAACTCTGCACCAATCAACAGCCGCCTCAACGTGGTGGTGCAGTCCCCGGCCCCGTTTGGGTTGAGTCGAAATGGCTGTTGGCCTTCCCGAGGGTCCCAGTTACCCTGGGCACTCCCCTTTATTTTTTCGCTATGCTGCCCCTTGAACGACCGCAGAAGGGCAGCACACAGCATCTTTAAAATCGGTCGCCTGTTTTCTCTATTTCTTTTTCTGCCCCTCTCTTGCCCTTCTTCGTCTCCTCATTCTCCTCCTTCTCTTGATGAGCGGTAACGTTCATCCTAACCCTGGCCCCATCTTTCCTTGCTCAGTGTGCGCTGGAAATGTGACCTGGTGGGGCAAGTCAGTGCAATGCTGAGCTTGCTCCAAATGGGTCCTTCTAAGGTGCTCAGAACTTTCTTTATCCAAATTCAGAGCTCTTGGCAGCTCTCACTCTTGAAGCTGCCCCCTCTGCCATAACACTGTGACTTCCCCCTTCTCGGACTCCTCCGACATGTATACCTCCACTGTGCAATCTAGCCCCCCCTCTGCTAATGCTGCACTCTCGCCCCACCCTCGACTCCAAACCTCTTATCTCCCATCTGCCCATTATATATCTCCTCCCTTTGCCCTCCCACCACCGTCCCTTGCTCCTGGCTATCCTTCTGCACCTCCTGCCTTCTCTCCCCCTGACTCTCTCAGGGTTCTCCGATGGAATGCTGGAGGTCTTCGAGCCAGGAGCACTGAACTACTGCACTTTCTTTCGTCCCATCCTGTTGACCTTATCTGCATTCAGGAATCCAATCTTAACTCCTCTTTGCAGATTCCTGGGTTCTCTGATCGCACCCATTCCCAGTCTGGCATTCTCTCTTCCGATACAACGCACGCTAGCAGCGGCGTTGTCATTTTTGTCAGGCAGGGCCTATCTTTTTCTAAGCTTTCTACCTCCTCTCTTTCTTTGCGTGATCCCTACTCTGATTATGTAAAGATCAACATCTCTCTTAACAACTCCTCCTTGCTCTCTTTTCTCAATGTGTATGCCCCCCCTATTCGCTCCTCCCCAACGGATGGCAAAACCAGTTCATTTTCTCCCTCCATCCTTCCCTCCTCCAGAAATCTCTTCATTCTGGGGGACTTCAATTGCCATCAGCCCCTCTGGGACTCAAGAGGTACCTCCAACCCCCGCAGGGAAGAAGTATTCGACTGGGTCATTTCTTCTGACCTCCTCTCCCTCAATGACCCTGACACACCCACTCTTCTCCATCACTCCTCTCCTGACATTTCCTTTGCTCCCTCCTCTCTTGCCCTTTCCTGCTCCTGGGAGGTGCTACAGGACCTTGGTTCTGACAATCTACCAATTCTTTAATCTATCCCTCTCTCTCCAGTCTTTCCCCACAACGAGCGTCCCCCTTCCTTCAATTTTCAGAAAGCTTGCTGGGATGGCTTTGCTTCTTACTTTGACTCTCACTGTCCTTCTGCAGAGGAATTACTCGTCTCTTTCTCTTTCCTCAGCTGCTGCTCTCTTTACCTTTCTGGCACTGAATGCGGCCAAATCTTCCATTCCTTTCGGCCGCATCAAACGCTATCCTAAAGCCTGGTGGTTTCCTGAGCTGGAAGAAGCGATTAGTCAAAGACGTAAGGCTTTCGCTGCCGCTCACAGAAGTGATGAAGACTGCCAGGCTTACATCTCCGCTTCTCGACGCGCCTCGTCAGTCATCACCAAGGCCAAGACTGAGACATGGCAGACGACTCTCTCTTTTCTTTCACCCAAATCAAACCCGAAAACTGTACACTCTTTTTCGTTCCATCGCTGGCTATCCTTCCTCGTCTTCCTCCTCTCCTAACTTCCCCCAGGCATCGGCTGCGGTCTATGCCGCTTACATGAGATCTCACTTTTCCGTTTCTCAGCCAAAGGCCCTGCGTAACAGAGCCAGAGGCTACCTCTCTGAGCTCCGCCGAGCCACGTGCCCTGTGGAGTCTCACTCGTCCTTTTGCTCTCCTTTCTCTCTTGCTGAATTTCTTGCGGCTGTCTCCAACCTCTCCTCGTCCTCCGCCACTGGTCCAAACAAAGTTGCCTATCCCATGCTAAAAGCACCTTCCTCGCTCTGGCATGGATTTTCTTCTTCACATCTTCAGTCTTTCCTGGACTTCACATTCCTTTCCTTCCATCTGGAAGACATCTTCCATTATTCCCATACACAAAATGGGAAATCTTCTCGACTCTCCTGCTTCCTTCCGGCTTATCTCTCTCACCTCCTGCGTATCAAAGCTGTTTGAATGCATCATTCTATCCCGTCTACTCTTCTTTCTGGTATGTAATTCCATTCTTTCTCCCCGCCAGGCTGGTTTCTGCCCTGGTCGGTCTACACTTGATCAAATTCTGTACCTTTCTCAGTTCATTTTGGATGGATTTAACAAACCCAGGCCGGGCTCTTGGACGATTCTCTCTACTATCGATTTCTCCAAAGCTTTCGACTCTGTTTGGCATCCCGCTATTTTTCATAAACTCATTTCGACTGGCCTCCCTCCTTGCTTTGCTCGATGGACTCAATCTTTCCTTTCTGATAGGCGCGCTTGTGTGGTCTTTCAAAATCACAAAAGTGTTCTTTTCGAGTCCGCCGAGGTGTTCTGCAAGGATCCACTCTTGGCCCTGTACTTTTCTCTCTCTTCATCAATGATCTTCCGGCTTCTCTGCCTTCTTCTGTCAGTTGCTCTCTTTATGCTGACGATCTGGCCATTTGGTCCTCCTCCCCCTCAGTCCCCACTGCAGTGGAGGCTGCACAAGGAACTCTGTTTCGATAGGAGCACTAGTCTGAGTACTGGTGTCTTCCTCTCAATCCGAGCAAATGTGAGGCCTCCTTCTTCTCAGTGGATCCCCACCAGGCTAACCTCCAGCCCAACCTCCTCCTACTCGGCTCCCGCCTCAGTTTCAATCCAACTCCAACTTTTCTTGGCGTCACCTTTGACCGCACTCTTTCCTTTTCTAAACTTGTATCTTTGCTGAAGGCCACGTTTTTCCCACGTCTCAAGGCCTTACGCAGTATCGCTGCTTCCTCATGGGCCCCCTCTAAGGAGTCCCTCTCTGTTCTGTATAAATTTTTTCTTCGATCCCTTTTCACTTACGCTTTACCCGGATGGTTTCCTTTCCTAAGCGCTACCAATCTTACCAAATTGGAATGCTTCCACCAAGTGGCCAGTCACGCCATCACCGGCTGCGTCTCGTCCTTCCCTATCCCACTTCTTCTCTCAGAGGCTTCTCTACCTCCCCTACGAGTCACCCTGACTCATTTCACCCTTTTATCTTATGAGCGGGCTCTTCATCTCCCAACCTTTTTTCCTATTTCAGGTTTGGCCAGACTTGGAGTGAAACCAAGACTCTGCAGATCGTCCTGGAGAGCTTTTGCGTCCACTCACCCGCTCATGCTTCCTTCTACCTCTTCTATGGAGGCTCTTCCTGCTTGCCCTCGCTGTCCTCCTTGGAATCTGCCTTTGTTCACGGTGGAGTCCACCCTTTCCACTCCATGCTCTCGCTCTAATCTCCCTCTTTCTTGCCAAGGTGTGGCTCTCGCCCACCTTGACTCTCCCCCCTCATGATCTGGTGCTTTGGACAGACGGCTCTGTTCCTTTTCCTTTTGGCAAGAGCGGCTCCGGCGTTCTTGCTAACTGCTCTCTCTCTCTTTCTCTTTGGCACTGAGGCCTCTCATTCCTTTTCGGCAGGCCCAGTATGCTCCAGTTTTTCCGCTGAAGCCTGTACCTTTCTGCACGCACTTTGCTGGTCTCAGCAGCACCAACAAGTCTGCCATTTCTCTTCTCTTCTCCTATTATCTGACTCTCCTTCTGTCCTCGCCACTCTGTCCTCTCCTTCATCTTTCCTCTTATCTCAAACTCTGTGGCAGATCTGGCAGGAACTGTCTTCTCTCTCCTGTTCTATCAGGTTACAATGAGTCCCTGGACACTCATTTCTACCGGGAAACGACACGGCTGATGAGCTGGCCAGACGGGGAGCGCTACTTGCGCTCTCTGCAATCCCTGGTAGTCTCTCTCCTCTTATCTCTTATATCCACTCCCGTCTTATCTCGGACTGGAGGCGTACTGTCTCATCTAAATTCTTTGATACACAGGTTCCCTCGATTTCCACTGAGGAGCTTGTGCTCCCTCGTCATGCTCGCTGTGTCCTCTCTCGTCTACGCCGCAACGGACACAGCCTTCTGTTAGGTTCTTATATCTTTAGGATTGGCAGAATCGAGAATCCTTCCTGCAGCGCCTGTGGACACTCGTCCCAGGACATCTCATCTCATTCTGCACTGTCCAGCTACGGACTCTTTGCGCCGCTCACTCTTTGGCGACTCTCTGTCTCTTTATGACCTCTGGTCCAGACCCTGGAGAGTTGCCCGGCTTCTGGGGCTCCATGGTCTTCCGCCATGCCCCCATCCCTCGGAAAACAACAACAGCAGCTTAAAAACTACTCAACAATTGGAAGGAAAGTTTTGTTTAATTCCAGGAAAAACTGTGTAGAGAATGTTGGATGCACACAAAGAATATTTTGTATGGTCACAATTCCCCTACTTCCTCAAGTTTATCAGAAGATGCCACAGAATTCTCTGAATCATCATCTGCTGAAAACAATCTAACTTTGTAAGATGATTCACTTGCTGCATGTGGAGTATCACCTTTCAAAAGCTCACGAAAATCAAAGCGCCAACAGCTTTTTCATGCAAGCAAAACAATAGAAAAGTATCACAAAAACTTGAAAAGGCTAAATATAGCTACCTGTTCCCCACTACCAGCTACAAAAACCAATGATGAAAATTATTTTTACCAGCTTATGCTCGAGTTGAAGACTAAATTCTTGCAACAACTTCCCTGGATGAAAAAATTCAAATTCTGACACTTAAGCCACAATCTTGGACAACAGATCAACTGTGAAACTTTTTATGCTACTACTTACCAAGTCAGAACAACAATGACTCTTTTAGAAAATTGAAGGTGTGTTATGAAAACCTAAAAGATTAACAAGAAAAGGGATAAAGACAATATAAACAATGTGATTTTATTTTATTTAGATGACGAGTTTTTAAGGTAGATGCCTGTAGCAAAATAATATGTCAGTATCGGTTACTAACAGCATAAACAGAAAAGGTTATTATTATGCAACCTGACAGAACTCTATATGGTACTTTTTGGGAGAAATTTCACAATTCTAAAGTTGGATTTTCAAAATTTTGTGCTCTTCGTCCAAAATGGTGCAAAACAATTGGTTCTTCTGGAAGCCATTCTGTATGTGTTTGTACCATCCATCAGAGTACTATTCTTGCCTGCTATGCATTAAATTTGGATAACAAAAATCTCACTGACAAAGTGGTTTGCAGTAATACAAATAAGTTGTGCATGGTTCATCGTTGTCCAAATCGCCCAGGAAAGGATAACCTTATTAAATATCTTTATCAAATTATTAGAGGATGAAATACATTTCCAACAATGGAAATCCACTGATAGGACAACTATTGTCAATATGGTAATGGAAAAATTTGAACTTAGATTTTTTGGCCAAAAAAATTGATCCATTAACAGCACACTCGTACATTGCCAAATCACAAGCAAAGTATCTATCTGGGCTAAAAGAAAGCCTTTTCTCATCAACCTGCATAGTGTTAGCAGATTTTGCTGAAAATTACTCTATGGTGGTTTAGGATGCAATTCAAGGATGGCACTGGACTAAGCAACAATGCACGATACATCCATTAGTAATTTATTACAAAAATGCACAAGAAAAATTAGCAGTTCAGTCAATGTTTTTTTTCAAATGATTTGAAACATGACACTGGATTTGTGTATCAATTACAAAAATTACTTTGCAATTACCCTGGTATTAGTAATATTCAGTATTTTTCTGATGGTCGTTTGGCTCAATACAAAAAACTACAAAAATTTCTTGAACTTCACATATCATAAACAGGACTTTGGATTTGATACGGTGCAGAATTTCTTCGCAACTAGCCATGGAAAATCACCTTGAGATGGACTTGGTGAAACCATTAAAAGAGAGCTAACTACTAAAAGCTTGTCAAGAACAAAAACCAGTTCCATTGTTACTGCATTGTAAGCATATCAATTTTGCCAAAACACCATTCCCACTGTAGAATTCTTTTTTGTACCTAAAGATGATTTCGACCAAAGTTTGAACAAAATTAAAAACCTGATATGCACGTGGGCATACTGCGCCAGGAACTTGCAGTTATCATGTCTCTATTCCCAAAAATGTTGGAATACTTTCTTTTAAAAGAATTGGTGAGGATGAAGAGATATGTAGACAACACAGTTTTTTTCAAGCCAAACAAACTTCCATTATTCCAAATATCCAAGACTATATATTAGTTAAATATGACGGTCATTGGTGGATTGGTCTGGTTATTGCTGTTGAAAGCATTTCAATGGAGGCAAAAATTAAGTTTATGTCTTCACACGGCCCCAGAAAAAACTTTTTTTGGCCACAAAGAGATAACATTTGCTGGGTTTCAAATGAGTCAATTTTAAAAGTGCTTTCTCTGTCTTCTACATAATCAGGTTGGACATACAAACTTGATGCTGTGGACTTTGAAGTTATATGTAAGCTCGTCTAGGTATATGCACTGCTGTTGTTTGTTTGTTTTTTTGTTATCTTTTTGTCAAGAAACTGCTCAAAGCATTAAATATTTACCCAATCTTGATTGTTTTAGAAATTTCCTGTGTCTAGTTACTCTTATAATGCACCAAAAGTTTTCGCATTAACATCAGACATATTGAACTGCATAGACAGAGACTAAATATAAAATCTCTTTGTTTCATCTGGCTAAAGGAACTGTCATCACAGCATTCACAGAAAAATGTTGTCAGAAGCGCAACTGAAAATAAGCATTCATAATCACTTGATCTTTCCTACAGACTAGCTCATCTGCAACCTGAAAATTTATCATAATTCACTGTACTAAGATACAAAATGAGTATGGGACAGTATCAAGTTTTTTAAGTTCAGACTATCACCGTGTTGTGATTGTATAATGATAACATTCCTTAAAGTCAAATGAAATTGAAATCTCAATTAATATCTGTCCCATATACTGTAAAGTTTTTTGTTTGCAAGTGTTAAAGATTTATTTTAACATTGACTAGCAAACAAATGTCTTTTTCAACTTTTAAGTAAATGTTTATGATGAAAATGTTAGTCTGCTGCAAAATATATCAAAAAAAGAATAGCAAGGTTTTGAATAATTTTAGTTTCAAAGAAGTTTCAAGCAAGATAATCTTATATTCTCAAAGTTGAAGGACCACTCTATGTTACAGAATCAATCAGAAAAAAATGACCAATCATGGAAGCGGGGCTGTGCATTCAAGTTGGAGTAAAAATTAAAACAAAACTTGGTGATAACTCCCTACATAGTGCTTATTTTGTAATTTTAATAACATTTTTGGATTCCTTACCTCTTCAAACATATGAATAGACACTTTGTTTGGCAATTTTGGATTAGAAATGACAATTTAAGACAGTCTTAGGTGAATTTTACACTTGCGCAAGAGCGCCACTAGTGGCAAAAATGCAAAACTTTAAAGAGTGATATCTCTAAAACTATAAAAGATTTTTTAAAATTCCTAATTCTATGGAAATGATTTTCAAATGACTATCAGATATGCAGATATGAAAAAAATCCAAGTGGTCATGGTGTTCAAATATTTTGAAAGTTGCTGAAATGTAATGGAATGACTCAGATGGACGATTGATTGCTATTTTCGACAATCGAGACAATTTTAAAGCTTTTAACCGAGCTTGTACTATTTTGACCTTGTTGCTCTTCACTAGCAATGATTCTGCATTTCTCAAAACATATCACCGGGTAATGCGCTCTATCTGCACAGCTTTGGATAAACTGCAAAGTGAAGAATATGCGTACACGACAATTCTTTGGCCCACACCCTTCATAACTAAAAAAATGCGTAAACTTCAAACAAACCATAATGTTGCGGTTTGCTTGCCGTTAGTAAAGGTTTTGATTAAATCTGTGCAAGAAAGATTTGCTAAGGTGTTGAGTAATACTGAATATCAAGTGCAATGGCATTGCACCCGCATTTTCGATGCTCGTTAATGTCGAATGCAGATAACCAATTTTATCAATTTACTTCTGAATCCACTCGTGAAAAATTAAAGATCCAGACGATCGGCATGGTTAAATCCTTGCTAAATGAGGAATATCTACGTGCTACCAGCAGCATCCACCAAACAGAAGACTGCGAAGCAAGATGATTTTTTTTGTTTAAACAATCAAAAAACGAAAAACAGACTGCAGCTAGAACTCCTGAAAGAATTTATTGACGCTAATCCTCAGAGACATGTCAATGCTTCAAGCTTTACGTATGAAGCATTAAAACTAGTTTTTATGAAAATGAACACGGCAGTACCCTCAAGTGCTGCAGTTGAAAGAGCGTTTTCGATCGGAAAAGACATTCTAAAGCCCAAAGGATCGGGGTTAAGTACTATCCATTTTGAAATGCTCTTATTCTTAAAACCAAAGTAGAATCACGTCGGTTGTGTTTTTTTTTTAGTATGTAAATAAAACCTGCAAATTTTTGTAGAAATTATGGTATGATTCAAAAAACAATTGAAAGTTATGTAAGTGTTGTATATTGATTAAATAACTTCTAAAAAAAGTACCTTGCCGAGTACCGTACCGGTACCGAGGTACTTCTTAGATCCAGTGCCGTGTAACGGTACTGCAGCACTTTTATTTTGTACCGTGCCCACCACAGGTACTAGGTTCATCGAAACAATGGAAAGCAAAAGTACAGCATTAACGAGGCTTCTTAAGTCATTCAACACCTTAATTTTGAAGAAAAGCCTTGTAATTCAACGATACATCACAAAAAGAATGCAGAAAAATGACATATTTAAATTAACAATGGCAAGAATAGACATTATACCAGCTCAATATCGCTTGCTACAGCACTGTCAACCCATAACTGCTCCCTGCAAAGCAGTTTTTCAATGGTACAAAAGCTTCTCGCAAAAGATAGGGCTTTTATGGCAGACAGTACCAAACATTATTTCCCTGTGCATTGCTTTAGGACAGTGTTTCTCAACCCCGAGTCCGCGGAAGGGCCTGGATAAGTCCGCGAGCACAGTTGCTTTTACTAGTAGTCAGTTCATATTATATCACAAATAAAACGTAAAATACTCCTATTTCACCAACTTTATCTTTGAGATGTCACAATAAAGATATTTATTGCGTTCTTCTTATCAGCCTGAGTGTGTTGATCAGTGTACCGTACGGTAAGATACAGGGTTGACTTACCGTCTTACCGTACCATGCTAGTCAACGAAAGCTCGCAAAGATTGAATAGAATTACTTAGTTTTAAAGGCATCACTGATTTCTTTCAGACATTGATTAGTGTAGTTACTTAAAATGGCTAAAAGAAAGTAAGTTTTTGCATATAATGATGAATACTTAAAGCTTGGATTTACTTCGATTGAGGTGAATGGCGAAGTGAGGCCGCAGTGTGTGTTGTGCTTAACAGTCTTAGCTCACAGCTCTTTAAAGGAAACGAAACTTCGTCGGCACCTAGAATCCAAACCATGGAAATTTTGTTAATAAATCTCTAGAAGTATTTAAAGAAAAAGAGCATCAGGTGAAGCGAAGTCGCATTGATCGCCCAACTGCTTGGGGAGGAATATTCTCGCAGTCATGCAGTGCGTGCTTCTTTTGCGGTTGCATGGAAAATCGCTCGTGCAAAAGCACCTCACACAGCTGGAGAAAATTTGATTAAACCAGGATCTGTTGAAATGGCCAGGATAATGTATGGTGATGCTGTTGCTAACAAATTGGAAATGGTTCCTTTGTCAAACGACACCATGAAGCGGCGTATCAAAGAACTCTCAAGAAATGTTCTGCAACAAACAATCGCTGCCATAAGACACTGCGAAAGATTTAGTTTGCAACTGGATGAGACAACAGATATCGGAAGTGATGCACAGCTCATGGTGTTTGTGCGATATTTTGACACAAATGATTTCGTTGAGCAGTTTCTGTTTTGCCGTCCACTTGCTAAAAATACCACAGAAGAAATATTCAAGAAAGTGGATTTCTCCTTTGAAGAACATCAGCTTGAGTGGTCTAATTGCGTGTTTGTTTGTGCTGATTGTGCTCCAGCCATGATAAGAAGTAATAAAGGCTTCATGAATTTGTGAAAAGGAAAAACAATAACATTTCGGTTGTTCATTGTCTTCTCCACAGAGAGAATTTGGCAACAAAAGAAATACAAGAAAATCTTGCCATAGTTTTCAAAGAGGTTGTGTCTGTGGTAAATTATATTAAATCTCGTCCTTTGAACACTCGCTTATTTCGTGCTTTGTGTGACGAAATGGGAGCGGAACTCAGTGGGCTTCTGTTCCATTCAACTGTTCGTTGGTTGTCACGAGGAAAGGTGCTTGAGAGAGTGGCTACTCTTAGAGAGGAAACCCATGCTTTTTTAAAAGAGCAAAATCATGAACTTGCTGATCGCTTTCGTGATGATGAATGGATTGCGAAGTTGCTATTTTTGGCCGATGTTTTTAGCCATGTAAACCAACTGAATAGTTCTATGCAAGGAAAAGAGAAACTATTTTTTGATGTCTTGGAAAGTATTGATGCATTCAAAGGTAAAATAAAGCTGTGGATGCATTGAATGAAAAGTGGGAGGTTAGCTGCTTTCCCACGATTGAACTTATTTGTGGAAGAGAAAGATATCAACTTGGGCGTCATTCTTCCCATCTTTCTTGAGCACCTCAACACATTTCTTTCTGAATTGGATCGTTATATTCCTTCCAGTGATTATTGCAGGACCTTTAATTGGGTTCGGAATCCTTTTCAGGTGTCAGCGCTTAAAGTTCATTCAGATATGGACTGCATTGCTGAAGAGTTGCTTGAATTGCAAGGTCGACAGATGTGGAAAGACAAGTTTAAAAAGACTTCTTTGACTCAATTTTGGGCAAATATGCAGTCGATGGAGTCTAGTCTTTCAGATCTTTGCAAGCAAGCTGCAACGGCTCTTTTGCCATTTCCAACCACATACCTCTGTGAATCTGGCTTTTCAACTCTGACGATGATCAAAACGAAGTATCGCAATAGACTTCAACCGGAAGATGACATCAGATGTGCATTGGCAACCATAATTCCGGAATTCGATAAACTTGTCAAGCAAGTTCAAGGACAAGGCTCTTATTGAGTGTGTGTTGAATGAAAAACAGTGCTTGGTTTTTTCGTTGATACCGTATTAAACTCTCTTATTTTGAGAAATACTGTGCTTGCGTTTAGGACCTAAACAATTAAAAAAAAACTTTTCAGGAAAAGCTGTATTTACATTTAGTCTGCTGTATCGAACACGTTAGAAAACAATGCTTTTCCACTGTTAGGATTTTGTCACCCTTCGCCAAGAGGTTTTCCTCTTGGATAGAAATTAAAAAACCCATTTTTCATTAATATATACTAGCTTGAGTCCGCGGATATATAGGCGAGCTTGAGAATGGTCCTTGGGCCAAAAAGGTTGAGAACCACTGCTTTAGGAAAAAAATCGAAAAGGGTATGGAGCTGACTGTGTTTCTCGTTGATCATGCATATTTTTCTTGGTATTTTCAACAACAGCCAGTTTACGCTTAGGTCAATAAAATCAATTTTTATAAGTTTTAGAACATTTTTTCTGTTTCTAGGTCAATAAAAACTCGCCCAAGTAATTGGGTACAGGCGTAACAAATAGGAACATGCAGTGGCGGAGGTCTGAGGCCGGTTCTTGGTGAAATAAGTATAATCTACCATTCAACCAAAAAACGTATCGATCTTGAAGCCTGAAAGTAGTCTCGAAGCCAGGTCTTTTTCTGATAACATTAATATTTTTAAAAAATCAGTCGACACAAAGAAAATTCAATTTTTCAAGGTAGTTGGGGAAAAAGTTACTTGAAACATCAAGAAACGATTCAGAATTGCTATTTCGGAAGTTTTACTTGCTATGAAGAGTTGATAATCTCGATCAACACTTTCCGCAGAGTTGTGCAATTGTCAATTTTTTAGAGGTAATGACAGTTTGATTGTCTGAGGATCATAGGAGTTGCAACTACACTAGCCAAAGGCTAACAAGACCTTGCCGGAAAATTTTGTATTGCGCACAGTATTATGTGCGTTCCAGCAGCTTCAGCAATAGAAGAAAAAAATTTTTGGCAAAAGTGGACTCATTCTGCAATCATATAGGTCCTTAGGTATGCTGCAAATGCCGAAATATGTAAAGAGCAATAAACATTTTTGCAAATTTTGCCACACTATTTTTCAGTAATGCCGTTTTCATGTGTAACCAACGCAGCGGTTTCGTATAGGGCTATAAAATGTAAGCTAAATATTCAAATTGCTTAAATTTGGTTTCGACCTCGCTGTTGCGTCGTAGCTCCCGTTGGGGAATCGAACCTCGTCTCCCGCATATCAGGCAGTGACAATTATTACCACACAAACTACCTCTACTTGTATGCTAATTTATAACCAGCTCATGCAGGTGCCATGTGTGTAAATCGCTGTTCAACGTGCTACTTGCAGCACACTAATTGAAATGCTCATTTTATTATAGCTCATTAGAACGAAGTCTAGGGTATTGGTCATCGTTCTTCATTCCACTGTCAAGTAAGCAGTATTTTTGACTTGTTAATCTTGCAGTCAATTTTGCAAGTGCGTCGTTGAAACAAAAGTAGTCTTGACTGCATAGTTCTAGAAAGCAGTCTTGACAGCAGTTTTACAAAGCGATCTTTACTGCATTGCTGTCCTTCAAGCACGTTATTCGCTGGTCGGAGTTGTATCAGTTTGCCTGTTAACAAGTTCAAGAGGTGAGCGCAATTGTATTCAGCTTGTTGTCCATGGTAAACGTTAGTAAACCATGGTTAATATGCGCCTGTGCTGAAGTAATTATTAATTTAATGTAGGGCTTCTTAAACTATGGGTCGCGATCCCAAATGGAATGGCTTAGCAAAATTTTGGGGTCGCGAGATTTTAATGACTTGCAGCACAAAGTTGCTGTCGTTCAGTCTTGCAGGACAAGAGTGGTTATGGTATGTCCTGTTAACTTTTATCAAAAAATTTAAAAAAAAAGATATTTGGATTAGTTCTTGTGAAAAGTCAAAATAAACATTCTAAGCTAAACTAGATTTGTTTTAAAACTAATCATAAAACTGGAAACTGCTGTTACAGCCTAGAGTTTAGGTTAACTCGAAAATGAAAATATCTTAAGTTAATTTTAAGTTTTTAAGTAAATCTAATTAATTGATTTAGCAAGAAAGAATAGTGATAAATTCAGTTCTAATAAGATATTATTTGAGAAATGCTATCAAGATTATGAACGTGAACTTGTCATTTGAATTTGAGAACTATTACGCTAAACTTCTGCAAATTTATCGTACATAGAAATACAAAAAAGATCAATACATCAATGCAAAAGGACTGGCTTCCTTCTTAAGCCATTTTTCTATTTTTTGCATCATAATAAATTCGCTACTAATAAAAACTTAAGCTTGACGAAATAAACTTGATTGATTGATAAACGTAAAATATTAAATATATAAATTTATAAAATCTAGATGTGTATTTGTTCAAAATAACACTCATACACACACACAAACGAATGTTTGAATGTGCGCGTGCACCAAAACGTGGTTGTAAATTTGACATTTACGCCAGTGTAATCAGTTGTCTCAGTTCAATCACAACGCGTTAGTGGACATCGCATAGATAATATAGTTTTTATTAATTTGGTAATTAATTAATTATTGTATGCAATATGTTATGTTTATACATTTATTAGTCTTTTTAGGATTAAAATCTTTTTTGGCGGTGGACAAATAGCTGAACTGAAGTAAGAAAGGTCATGATGCAGGTGACAATGCTACAAAGTCTCCTCAATACTTAGTATCGGCAAACAGGCATCTAATGTGCGAAAAAGAAAATATGATGAGTTTTTTCTTCAATTTGGTTTTTCATTTAAAAATTGTTATAGTTATGAAAAATCTTTTTGTTTGATCTGCAATGAATTATTAGCTACGGAAAGTATGAAACCATCAAAATTAAAAAGACATCTTGAATCAAAGCATACTTCGTATGCCAATAAACCAAAAAATATTTTAAAAGACTGTTAAAATTTTTAAATAAAGAAAAATATTCGTTTGAAAAACTTATGATCGTTAATGAAAAATATTTACTCGCGCCATACGAAGTTTCTTACTTTATTGTTAAAAATAAATGGAAATAAATATGAAGAGTTCGTTCGAGAAACTCCTTTGTCAAACGACCATGTCACCAATAGAATTTCTGAAATTGACAAGGATCAATTAGTGCAACTAATTACAAGAATTAAAGAAAGCCCATAATTTTCAATTCAGTTGAACGAAACAACGGATGTTACTAAATAAGCTCAGTTGTTGGCATATGTCAGGTACGTTTATAAAGAAAACGTCGAGGAAGATTTGTTATTTTGTCGTCCTTTAAAAGACATATTACAGGGAAAGACATATAATGCAAAGTTGACGAATTTTTAAAAACTGAAGGTTTAAGAATAGAAAAATCGCTGTGAAGTATGCACAGATGGTGCAAAAGCGATGACTGGAAAAAACATTGATCTTAAATCATTTTTTCAAGCTGCTAATTATGATCATATAACTTTTATTCACTGCCGTATTCACCGGGAGGCCCTCGCAGCAAAAAAATAGCACCAGAATTGAACGATGTGCATCAGGATGCTGTCAAGATTACAAATTTTATTGAGAGCAAGGCTCTTTACAGCCGCTTATTTTCAAATCTCTGTAAGGATACGGACTAACACCATACAAATTTATTAGTACCTTCAGAAGATGGATATCAAGAGGGCAAAGTTTAAGAAGATTATTGTTACTGAAGGATGAAATCAAAATATTTTTAACCGAACAAAAATAAGGTCTTGCTGCTTTTTTTCAAAATGACCAATGGCTATCCAAGCTGTATTACCTGTCAGATATTTTTGAGAACTTTAACGATCTCAACTTGTCTCATGAAGGAAGAAGTTGCAATATATTTACTTTGAATGATAAAATTAAAAGCTTTATTAAAAAGATCAACATTTGGAAAAGCACGGCAAAAAAGAAATTGTACATAAAGTTTTCCAATATTAGTAATTTTGCAATCACGAAAAATCATTCCAAAACGTTTATCGCAAAAATTATTATAAGTCACTAAAAAGCGCCAGAAATACAGTTTCACAAATATTTTATATTGAATATTGATTTCTAAAAGTTTTCTTGGATTCAAAAACCGTTTTTGATGCGCTTGAATGAGATTGATCACCTGCCATATAAGGCTCACGAGGAAATTGCTGAGCTTTCTAGCGACTCAAACTTAAAAAAGGATTTTCCAAAAAAAGTTTTTGACTGAATTCTGGATCGGAACTAGAGCTGAATTTCCCACAATCTCTGATATGGCATTATATATTCTGCCATGCAACCCCATATATTTATGTGAAATTACTTTTTAAGCTTTAACGCATATTAAATCCCAATATCATTCATTGCTAAAAAATGTTAAAGAAATTTTATGTCCAGCATTGTCAAATACTGCACCAAGATTTAATTTGTTATGCTGTAAAAAACAAGCACTTCCGTCTCATTAACAAACGATTTGTAACTATAACCAGTTAACAACTGCGCTTTTTGTAGCTTATAATAAATACAACTTTACAACTTTTTGATTTTACATTTTTGAATCTCCCCAAACCTATTCTAATACCATATTTTTTCATAGGTATGTATATTGTAATCTAAACAACAAATCATCTCAAAATAGTTACATATTTTTATTTATCTTCTGTCTGGGGTTGCGAAAAAACTCACAATCATAAATGGGGTCGTGAACAAAAAAAGTTTAAGAAGCCCTGATTTAATAATATGTTTAAAGCTATTACTTGCTGTTTGGAAAGCATCGAACAATAGAATATTCAAATCATTCAACGTGTATTAAACTTTTTCTAAAGGCAGACAGACTAGAGTTTACAACACTAGCTCTCGAATAATGTAGGCCTTGACCTCAAAGTTATAGTCTCGAAAAAGCTCGGACTCCAAAAAATGTTGGCTCTCGGTCTCAACACATCAATGATTACATTGTTGGTGTAATTAATTATAGGCCGGAGAATCCGTATTTTTTCAAATCTTTTGGTTTTACATAATGCGCTTTAAATAGTTTAGTGTAAACGACACATTCACATATTTTTGACATTCACACATGATTAGGGTAACATAATTTTTGTTGCTCGTCAACAACAAAAAACATCGTGTACCTGTGCACTTCATTTTCTGGAATCTCAAAAAACCTTTGACAGGATTTGCAAGTAGACTTTCTTGCTAGCAGATTCTGATCAACTGCTCTTGCTTGGTTGCAGTGAATGTGGAGTAGGTTCCCATACAAGTATATTGTGAATAATAGCAATTAAAGTTGCTCTACGGTAGAAGTAAAATTAGGCCAACGACCAACGTTGACGCTAAGGTGGCTTACTGTTGTCGCATAAAAGTAGTCATTCCATTTAAAATTGTTACACCTTGTCACCACTGGTAATGGATTTCATTAGTTTTCACATATTTTATATAGTCCGTGAGTTAGCTAGGCCCACCGTGCACCCCCCCCCCCCACCAATAGATGAAACTGTGTTTTTCTGATAGTTTTTTTATGTGTTTTTTGATATTAGATATGTTAACACTGAATAAACTCTTACGCACTACCGGTTTTGAGCCACTTTATTTGTTGTACCAACAAAAATTTTTTCCGATTTTGGGGGCTAAGAAAAACATGAATGGCAATATTTTTGTAGTAAAATATCACAAATAAACAAGTGACCCCTAAAAATGTTGGTACCAGAGAGCTCTACAATGTAAGTTTTGATTTATACAAATTCGATAAAATGTCAACAAGGACCATTATGTAACCACCAGTTTTAACCACCGTTTGGAAGTTTGCCACGTGGTTTCTGTTTGTGACAGTTTGACATACAATGAAATATGATTACATTAAAGCAATCTTCACTGTAATGCTATGAGTTGAAATTTACCAAGCTTGCTAACTTTCGTTTTTTTACTTTTTGCTTGGCATCTGTTGCACGTCTATTTTGTTTTTCTTTGTCTCGTCTTAATCGAAATGGCGTTTAGTAGACTAGTGCAATTGTAAACGGTTGCCAAACTGCTAGCAAGTCACAGGTTCAGTTTAGTTTGTAGTGATTGAAAGTCGTTTTGAGTGATTTTGTTGAATTTTGGACGACTAACTGAGTTTTTCTAGATGAAAAAGACTAAAACGTAAAGACAATTTAACACATTAATTATTGCTTCTAAACGTCCTAAACATTTGCAACAAATTACTGAAGTTGTATTTGAAGCCTACAAAGGATTTTGTGAGTTTAGTTTTTGAACAATTCCATTTTCAAGTTTACCTTTTCATACCTAACAACTGAAAACCCTGCGCCAAACGATTTGCAACGCTTCTTGCGCATTCTCAATAGTATGAAAACCGAGAAATCAGAATCAGAGAGAATAGAGTTTCTCGTTTCATCCATCGGTCCGGACCTGTGTCGGGCAGCAACTAAAGACCAGTGGTCACTACCGAAACACATTCTGGTTTGCATGACTTTACGCCACCTTTTCCAGAGTACCAAACCGAGCGTATTAATGAACAAATTGGGTCATTCAAAGAGTTACTTCTTTTCATTACAACTTGAAACTTGCAGGGGGTCTTGAAGAGGCTCATACCATACCAACACTTCAAATAATACGAAATCCTCATCGCTCATTATTATTTCACAGCGACTTTGATAATTTCGATCAATTTGTCAATGACTTTTCTGGTGCAGGTTTGATTCACACCTGCCACGGGATAATGTTACAAAATATTTCTTCTGAGCCTACTGCTGATGAGAACATGACAGATAACCAGGTAGAAAGCCCCCTATCATCGCCAAGGATAGGAGCACGGTCTCTGAAATCCATGCTATATGAATAAGAGAGACAACTCAAAAATGACGATTTCTTACCTATCATTGGTAGAATATGTCCTGTAACAAACTACTTCCTGTAACAAACTACTTCACTGTACAAGAGTGCCTTAGGGTATCGAAAAATGCATCGCGAGAGGTCGGTCAGAAATACACCGTCACATCATTTGACTTAGGCGTGAGCATGAAGGGTTACCCTATTATTTGGGATAATTCAGACTTCTATGATGGCCACATTGTAATGTTAGGATCCTTTCATTTGATCTGTGCATACCTAAAAACAATTTCTTTAAAAACGAATGAGTCCGGATTAGCTGATGTACTTTTGAAAGCGGGGGTTATGTCTGTTGGTTCCATGAATGGTGTAATGTACAGCAAAAACTACAGTCGTTCAATAAATTGCCACAAAGTCTTGGCTGAAAGCCTAGAAAGACTGCTTCTTGACAAATAATTGGAAACTAGATGTTTAAAAGGCTTTCCAGGTGAATTGCTACAAGCAATAGATCATATTATTTATAAGAGAACTTCAGAAAATTTGGATGCTGTAATGCAAAACAAAGCACTTGCCAATTTTCTTGAAGAACATTCTTCATTCAGGCAACAGGTTCGTGGTGGAAGCCTTGGTAAAATTGCCCAATTTTGTCTGACGTATCATGTTTCTTTGATCTTTTCCTTGCTGTATGCTGTGAAGATCAATGATTGATACTTGTAGGGTGCTTGTTTAAGTAAAATGTTGGATTTATTTTTCAGCTTTGATGGTCAAATTTATGCCAGATATCTCTGCTACTTATCGCTGTTCTTGGTCAACAATAAGAAAACTCACCCGGGCGCCACCGAGTTACTCAAATTAAGTGTGGCAAGGTCATTTATACCAGCGAATAGGTGTGCAGTAGGTAAAAGCATTGAAGAAACATTTATGCGACATGCAAAATCTCAAGCAGGCCAAAGCGGGCGGGGTACCTGCATTTCAGGTCCCCTGAATAACTATGAAGCTTATCGTCGTTGGGCATGTACAGCCCACAAAAGATCGAGAAATGCTGAAGTAGTGCTCCACATGGCAAATATGTCCGATGATGGCAATGACAGAAAACAACATGATACTCGGCCATCGCAAGTAAAAAAAGTGAAAAAGCAACCTCTGCTACAGTGAAAGCAATTTAAAATTTCATGGACCCATTTCAAGTAGAGATCGATGATAAACTTTACCGCATTTCATCTGATGCTGCAGCACCATTTAACGTAAAATCAGATATCATGAATGCTGAATTGTCTGGCACTGCTGCAAAGGAAGCTTTCATATCTGATAGGTTGCAAAAGAATGAGCAGTTCTTTAAGCCAATCAAAAGGCTGAACTATAAAACATTAGCGGGTATGGGAAAGGCATCAGTAGTGAAGACATCAAGCAATCATAAAGCTCAGTACAGTCAGCAAGCAAATGTTGCATTCCAATTGTTGGCGCTTTCACGAGAATAAGATAAGATTGATGTGAGAGAATTGATGAAATATTTACTCATGCAAGTGCCCTCATCAATTGGTACTCCCGACGGCTACCTTTAGAAGATAGATAGGAGCAACGGATTTACTTATCTCACAAAAGAATGGATAGTTTTACCATGCCATCAGATGCCAGAAGGTTGAATGCTGAAGATGGGAATGCAATTTTCTACTGCATGAAAGAAGTGCCAGCAACATTTAAACATATATGCGAAAAAACATACAATGTCAATATGGTGGGAAAGTCTGATCTCCTATTTAGCACTGACATATATAAGGAAAATTATATCAAGAGCTTGGAAAGGACAAGCCGTGGTGGTGGTCAAAAACGCATATTTAAGGGCGAAAGTACAAAACGACCCGAAAACTGAAAGTAGTGTCTTAGCAATGACTCTAACAAATAGCGACTTGTGAAATTGCTTCTAAAGCAACTGGAATTTGAAAGCAAAAATGCAACTGATTTATGAAGTTGGAAGTTCAATGCCTGAGTTTATCTGATGAGTTAAAACAGGAACAAAACCGGTCATGGAAGTGGTATTTTTCAACAGATTGCGTTAGCATAAATATAAATGACAAAGTGAGTAATGGAGCCAAAATCTTACTCAACAAATTTTGAAAATTTTTGAAGTTATCAAGAAATAAGGTAATGGACGGAAAAAACACGAGATTAGATCCAGAATGATTGGATCACTTGTTAGCAATATGTTCTAGGTTAATAACTCGATTGTTGACACCAATAAATGTTGCATTTACGTTTTCTTAAAAAGTTACTTTAATTTATGGGTAAACGAGGTGTGAAGCTAATATTTTAGATATTAATTTTCAGTTCTGATAACGTTTAGCAGAAACTTCGTCAAAAAAGGGTAAAACCATAATCAATCATAACAAATTTCAATGCAACTAGTGACAAAAGAATTAACTATTTATCGCTATGAATTCTTTAACGATTACGGATTGCTATTTTTTGCAGAAAATTTAACAAACTCTATTGAAGTGCAGCAATATCTAAATAGCGATCATGCGAAAATGAGTAAGGCACCTCGAAGAGACAAAAACTAAGACAACTAAATGTTTTCAAGTAAAGGCATTTATGTAACATCAAAAACTAGTGATCTTTCGTAACGATTGAATGCAACAAAATGATAGATTTATAACCTAAAATAATGTAAAAATGCTTATTAGTTGAGAAGTATTAGGTTACTCGTTTTGTTTTGCACTAAAAAATAACATTGTCAAGACTACAGTGCGATAACTGACGTCTTAGAATTATAAAAAAACTTGAAATTTCGTTTTACGGTGACACATTACACGGTAATAGTTTTCAAACTTAGTGTTTGATGCAAGCTTAGGTATGAATGTATTAGAATTTTTCATGATTTTAAGTTTGTATGTTTTGCTTCAAGGCTGTGTGAATTTAATTTTTGGTGAAGACGAAAATTTTAATGCATGACTTAATCATAAGTTTGCCTTTAATGTATCTAAAAGTTAATAAAAATCTTAAAGATTACTAAGTCAATATGTGACGAGAGTAATTACATGAAAATTTTAATTAATGGATATAAGCAGTTTGTAAGTTCATAAAATTTTGTTTTGAAATTAAATGTGTTGATGTTAATCGTTGCAAGTTTCATGGACATAGTGAGGAAATTAAAATTATTTGGTAAAAGCACTGTTAGCAACCCGCTGACTTGCTTAAATTTACTACTGCCGCAATGAATTTTTTCTCGTTTCTCGATATGTCGATAAAATTGCCTTGCCAACAATCGAACCCGATAAATGACATGCGGTTGATGATTGTTTGAGAAACATTCTCAAAATATTTGCGGCAATTTCGATAACTGCCAGTTACAACAATTTTGGGACAAATTACCACTTTGTCTTCCAATGATAAATCCGCTAACTTACGAGCGTACTTCCAAGTTGCATGTCCTGGCGCACAAGCACACACTTAAAATACGCACATTTTTTTGTTCGAAATTCTTTTCAATATCGCTTTTTTTCTCTGCTCTGCTTCTGTACTACACACACTACTTTCATAGCTTCTTCCACTGTGTCATATGGTTTCATAAAGCCAAAGCAAACTTCCAAACAGAAGCTTTGAAAACCATGCTTTCGTGATATCTGCACGTTGACCCGAGCACTCGTTAATTTTACAAACATTTGGAAAAGTTTACAAAACTTTCAACAAATTTATTAATGCTTCAAACTACAATATCAGCCCATTCAGAAAAACTCACCGCCATCGTCTTTCTTCTTTGAACTTTCATTTTTTCCCTATTTTCTTTGTATTCCAGCCACATAGGCTTCCGACTTTCAAAATATGCAATTCGTGCAGATTCGCGATCCAAATATTTTTTCATACCTAATTCCTGAAATAAAACAAAAATCTTATCTTTGCATTAAAAAAGATGGTAGGCTATTACATATAGTCGTTAATAAACTATAAAAACATTTTTGTGCCTCACTGCTGTACAATTTGAAAGGTTGCATTTCTTGCTAATCAGACGCCAAGCGTTTGTGGGAGCGATAGCGTTTTACTTTTCACAATATTTCATTTTAAATTCAAACCAAGAATATCTAGTTCTTTCCACATGCTTTCCTTTTAACTATAAGAAACTCATGCACCAGGCTTTACGTCAGCCTAACACCAAACAGAATTTCCAACACTTTAAATTTGCATTACATGTTGTCATAACACAGGCCTGATTTTTAATTCTCTTTCTTTATTCTCAAAAAATGCAGGGTGAGGAACGGTTCAGCGCATCGACGGAAAATGAGAAAGCTACTTTTAATCCAAAAAAAAGACATTCCAATACTAGTTGTATTGACGTTGCAATAAGTTAAACACTGTTATTGCAATATAAGAGTATTTACCACACATATTTTACCGGAACCGCTTTTGTTGATTTGAATGCTGCCTACGACACTCAATCACCATCGATTTCTCTTGAAGGCCATGGACATCACACACACAACAAAACCTTAGCCGAGTTCCATAGAATTACGTTACGAGATCGCATGTTCTTCATGCTGTTCCAAAGAAAAAAAGTCGACGTAAGAAGAATGGGTTGCGCCTTGGAAGTGCGGTGTTTCCCTCGTTGTTTAGTTGTACTGATGATAGGTCACTCCATTCTACCACCAGACGCTTTCTCTATGCAGATGATCTTAGTGCAGCCAGCCAAGATTTCTCCTTTGAAGTTGTAGAATCCACCCTCAAAGTGTCACTGACAAGTCCATAGGAATACTACTCCGTCAACTCGTCAAAAGCTAACCCAGCTAAAACTTAGGTACAGTGAAACTTCATTACAACGCAAACGTCGGGGTGCATAAAACATCATCGCGAAAAAAAGCAGGGTCGCGTATTATTGAGGCAAAAGCACAACCACTTATATCTCGCACACCAGACAGTACGTTATCATTCATTGCCATAGCCACTGCTGTAGTATGGCGATGAAATTAGAAACACACTAATGACTATCATGCCTGCTACGCCCGCTCTCACGTGATAACAAAACTACATTAAAACACCCGGTAATCAAACTTTGAGGCCAGTCTGTTATGCGCGCTCTCACGCGATTTTGAAACTAAATCAGATTAGTTAAACTTTAAGTCTTGCCACTTTTGCATTCCTTTCCGATGTGCATAGATTGATTGCGTTATATCCGAACTAGCGTTAAATACACGAAGTGCACTTGAAACAACGTTTCACTGTATGTGCACTTCACCCGAGGAATACCACAGATACTAACTGCAACCTCTCCTTGAGTAGAAATAAGTTGGAGAATTGTAGCCTATGCAGCCCGTGTACGTTGGTGACACATTGAATCGCAGTCTCACGTTTAAAGAAAATATTCACAAAACCAAGGCCAAAGTGGGCACTCGTAACAACATTCTTCAAAAGCTCACTTCTTTTTAGATGGTAGCATCCACAAACATTTTTGAAATAACGACACTTACCTTATGCTGGGCCTCTTTAAGGAAGTCTGTACACAACAATATTCTTGATCCACCTCTTAACGCCTGCTGGCGCAACATCACTGGAGAACACGAGTACCGACAAGCTATATCATCTTGCTGGCATCTTCTTTATGCTGAAAGTCTATATTATGACAACTCAGCTCTCAATGCCTTGAATGATGATGCCATTCAATCATTGGAGGCCAACAAATTTTCGAAGGCCTGTAACAACATTAGCTTTAACTTTGGGCACAAAAAAAAGTGAGGCAGTTTCAACCTGCTCCTGGCAAACTATACCACTACCCTGACATCACTGTACATAGTCAGACTCTCGAAGCTGTGGACAGCTATACTTACAAGAGTTGTATTCTTTCCTGGAGAGCCACCATCAATTTCATAAGTCACCACTGTCGTTTGGAATTGCATACGCCAGCATGAAACCTAGGGTTTCCCTATTTCCATCCGAGGCTGTGATCAGAACAGAAACTGGCTTTGGCGGTGTTGAGCCAGTTTCTTGTATCTTCATCTAAGACTGTCAGACTTTTCAGTCCATTTGAGTCCATTTTTCAGTCCTTTTCAGTAGAAAAACACCCATTTGGGCATACAATACAGAAAGCGTATCACACCGGTCCTGAGCGGTTGAGTCGAACCCAATCACCAAGTTTCGACCAGCTCTAATCCCAAAACCTTCGGACCAAATCTCAAAACTGCCACTCAAAAACCATTAATTATTTATTTTTAATGACCACAAAAAGCGATTTTTTATGCTATTCAATTTATGCTATTCTATGATGCTTTTACTCTTTTTTATATAATTCTATATGACACTTTTATATTTGTTTATGCCTATTTTTTGCCAAGCCAAAAATTGCAACTACACTGAACAACCACTGCAGTTTCCAATACTGTAAAATGGCAAAACTAAACTACCGATATGTGTTTAGCGTTGATTCACCGATTGAAAATGTGATGATGGTCTTGGTGGCAGTCAACATTTGTCCACTTTGAAAAAGACGCACCGTGTTCAATAACGTCATAAGTATACATCTATATTATCCTACCAACTTTCTTAATTACTAAAAATACAAATATCACACACTGACTAACTAAATTTCATGTAACTTACAAGGGACACTGTCATTTGTATATTCTATTGATAATCACGTAAACACTGCAATCACGTTGTTACCAAATAATATACAAATTTATTCATGACACAAGTCAAAATTGCAATGCTCTGTACATACGCTAATATAAGCTAAACTCATTGGTAGGTAATTTTGTAATACACTGTACCACTAGCATATGTAACGATGCTGAATAAACTGCACCAATCAACAGCCGCCTCAACGTGGTGGTGCGGTCCCCGACCCCGTTTGGGTTGGGTCGAAATCGATGTTGGCCTTCCCGAGGGTCCCAGTTACCCTGGGCACTCCCCTTCATTTTTCGCTATGCTGCCCCTTGAACGTCCGCAGAAGAGCAGCACGCAGCATCTACAAAATCGGTCGCCTGTTTTCACTTTTTTTCTCCTGCCCTACTCTTGTCCTTCTTCGTCTCCTCATTCTTCTTCTTCTCCTGATGAGCGGTAACGTTCATCCTAACCCTGGCCCCATCTTTCCTTGCTCTGTGTGCACTGGAAATGTGACCTGGCGGGACAAGTCAGTGCAATGCTGCACCTGCTCCAAATGGGTCCATCTAAGGTGCTCACAACTTTCCCTCTCCAGTTTCAGAGCTCTAGGCAACTCCAACTCTTGGAGCTGCTTACCCTGCCGTAACACCGTGACTCCCTCCTCGGACTCCTCCAACATGTATACCTCCACTGTACAAACTGGCCCCACCTCTACTGATGCTGAACTCACGCGTCACCCTCATCTCCAAACCTCCTATCCTCCTTCTGCCCATTCTATATCCTCTTTCACCGCCCCTTCACCACCGTCCCTTGCTCCTGGCCGTCCTTCTATGCCTCCTGCCTCCTCTCCTCCCCCTGACTCTCTCAGAGTTCTTCAATGGAATGCCGGAGGTCTCCGTGCCAGAAGCACTGAACTACTTCACTTTCTCTCGTCCCATCCAGTCGACCTTATCTGCATTCAGGAATCCAATCTTAACTCATCTTCCTCTTTCCGGTATCCTGGATTCTCTGCTCTGCTTTCTGATCGCACCCACTCCCGGTCTGGCATACTCTCTCCTGATGCCTCGCACGCCAGCGGCGGCGTTGTCATTTTCGTCAGACAGGGCCTATCCTTTTCTGAACTCTCTACCTCCTTTCTTTCTTCGCTCGATCCTTACTCTGATTATGTAAGGGTCAACATCTTTCTTAACAACTCCTCCTCTCTCTCATTTCTTAATGTGTATGCCCCCCTATTCACTCCTCCCCAACTGATGGCAGAATCAATTCCTTCTCTCCCTCAATTCTTCCCTCCTCCAGAAATCTCTTCATTCTGGGGGACTTCAATTGCCATCAGCCCCTCTGGGACTCAAGAGGTACCTCCAACCCCTGCGGGGAAGAAGTATTCGACTGGGTCATCTCTTCTGACCTCCTCCCCCTCAATGACCCTGACACACCCACCCTTCTCCATCGCTCCTCTGGCAGTCGCTCCTCTCCTGACATCTCCTTCACTCCTACTCTTGCCCTTTCTTGCTCCTGGGAGGTGCTTCAGGACCTTGGTTCTGACCACTTGCCAATTCTTCTATCTGTCCCTCTCTCTCTCCGGTTTATCGCCCCAACGAGCGTCCCCCTTCCTTCAATTTTCAGAAAGCTCGCTGGGAGGGCTTTGCCTCTTATTTTGACTCTCACTGTCCTTCAGCAGGGGAATACTCGTCTCTTTCTCTTTCCTCTGCTGCTGCTCTCTTTACCTTTCTGGCACTGAATGCGGCCAAATCTTCCATTCCTTTTGGCCGCATCAAACGCCCTCCTAATGCCTGGTGGTCTGCTGAGGTGAAAAGTGCGGTTAGTCAAAGACGTAAGGCTTTTGCTGTCGCTCACAGAAGTGATGAAGACTGCCAGGCTTACATCTCCGCTTCTCGACACGCCTCGTCAGTCATTACCAAGGCCAAAACTGAGGCATGGCCGACGACTTGCACTTCTCTTTCACCTAAGTCTAACCCTAAATCTGTGCACTCTCTTCTTTGCTCTATTGCTGCCTCATCTTCCTCGTCTTCCTCCTCTCCTAACTTCCCCAACTGTTCTTCTCCCAGGTAATCGGCTTCGGTTTATGCCGCTTACATGAGATCTCACTTCTCCGTTTCTCAGCCAAAGGCCCTGCGTAGCAGAGCCAAAGACTACCTCACTGAGCTCCGCCGAGCCACGTGCCCTGTGGAGTCTCACTCGTCCTTTTGCTCTCCTTTCTCTCTTGCTGAATTTCTTGCGGCTGTCTCCAACCTCTCCTCATCCACTGCCACTGGCCCAGACAAAGTTGCCTATCCCATGCTAAAGCATCTTCCTCGCTCTGGCATGGATTTACTTCTTCACATCTTCAACCTCTCCTGGTCTTCACCTTCCTTTCCTTCCATCTGGAAGACATCTTCCATTATTCCCATATACAAGATGGGAAAACCTCTCGACTCTCCTGCTTCCTTCCGGCTTATCTCTCTCACCTTCTGCGTATCAAAGCTGTTTGAATGCAGCATTCTATCCCGTCTACTCTTCTTTCTGGAGTCTAATTCCATTCTTTCTTCCCGCCAGGCCGGTTTCTGCCCTGGTCGGTCTACACTTGATCCAATTCTGTACCTTTCTCAGTCCATTTCGGATGGGTTTAACAAACCCAGGCCGGGATCTCGGACGATACTGTCTACTATTGATTTCTCCAAAGCTTTCGACTCTGTATGGCATCCCGCCCTTTTTCATAAACTCATTTCGACTGGCCTCCCTCCTTGCTTTGCTCGTTGGACTCAATCTTTCCTTTCTGATAGGCGTGCTTGTTGGTCTTTCAAAATCACAAAAGTTGTTCCTTTCGAGTCCGTCGAGGTGTTCTGCAAGGATCCGTTCTCGGCCCTGTACTTTTCTCCCTCTTCATTAATGACCTTCCGGCCTCTCTGCCTTCTTCCGTCAGCTGCTCTCTTTATGCTGACGATCTGGCCATTTGGTCCTCCTCCCCCTCGGTCCCCACTGTGGTGGAGGCCACACAAGGAGCTCTATTTCGATTGAAGCGCTGGTCTGAGTACTGGTGTCTTCCTTTCAAACCGAGCAAATGTGAGGCCTCCTTCTCAGTGGATTCCAACCAGGCTAACCTCCAGCCCAACCTCCTCCTACTCGGCTCCCGCCTTCGTTTTAATTTCACTCTAACTTTTTTTGGGGTCACCTTTGACCGCACTCTTTCCTTTTCTAAACAGATATCTTCGCTGAAGGCCAAGTTTTTCCCACGTCTCAAGGCCTTACGCTGTATCTCTACTTCCTCATGGGGCCCATCTAAGGAGTCCCTCTCTCTTCTGTATAAATCTTTCCTTCGATCCCTTTTCACTTACGCTTCACCCGGATGGTTTCCTTTCCTAAGCGCTACCAATTTCACCAAATTGGAACGCTTCCACCAAGCAACCAGTCGCGCCATCATCGGCTGCCTCTCGTCCTCCCCTATCCCTCTACTACTCACCGAGGCTTCTTTACCTCCCCTACGAGTCACTCTGACTCACTTCACTCTTTCATCTTATGAGCGGGCTCTTCGTCTCCCAACCTTTTTTCCTATTTCAGGTTTGGCCAGACTTGGAGTGAAACCAAGACTCTGCAGATCGTCCTGGAGAGCTTTTGCGTCCGCTCACCCGCTTATACTTACTTCTACTTGTTCTATGAAAGCTCTTCTTGCTTGCCCTCGCTGTCCTCTTTGGCATCTGCCTTCCTTGACGGTGGAGTCCACCCTTTCCACTCCATGCTTTTGCTCTGATCCCCCTCTTTCTCGCCACGATGTGGCTCTTGCCCACCTTGACTTTCCCCCCTCATAATCTGGTACTCTGGACAGACGGCTCGGTTCCATTTCCTTTTGGTATGAGCGGCTCCGACGTTCTTGCCAACTGCTCTCTCTGTGGCACTGAGGCCACTCTTTCCTTTTCGGCAGGCCCAGTATATTCCAGGTTTTCTACTGAAGCCTGTACCTTTCTGCACGCACTTTGCTGGTCTTGGCAATATCATAAAGTCTGCCATTTCTCTTCTCCTCGTGTCTGACTCTCCTTCTGTCCTCGCCACCCTGTCCTCTCCTCCACCTTTCCTGTTATCTCAAACTCTGTGGCAGATCTGGCAAGAACTGTCTTCTCTCTCCGGCTGTTCTATCAGGTTACAATGGGTCCGCGGACACTCGTTTCTCTCGGGGAACGACGTGGCTGATGAGCTGGCCAGACGGGGAGTGCTGCTTGCGCCCTCGGCAATCCCTTGTAGTCTCTCTCCTTTTATCTCTCGTATTCACTCTTGTCTTTTCTCGGACTGGAGGCGTACTGTCTCATCTAAATTCTTTGATACACAGGTTCCCTCAATTTCCACTGAGGAGCTTGTGCTCCCTCGTCATGCTCGCTGTGTTCTCTCTCGTCTTCGCTGCAACAGACACAGCCTTCTGTTAGGTTCTTATCTCTCTAGGATTGGCAGAATCGAGAATCCTTCCTGCAGCGCCTGCAGACACTCGTCCCAGGACACATCTCATCTCATTCTGCACTGTCCAGCTACGGACTCTTTGCGCCGCTCACTTTTTGACGACTCTCTGTCTCTTTACGACCTCTGGTCCAGACCCTAGGGAGTTGCCCGGCTTCTGGAGCTCCATGGTCTTCCGCCATGCCCCAATCCCTCGGAAGGGGTCGGGTAACCAACAACAACAACATGCTGAATAAACCCATGATCCACCACAAGTGCTATTTACGTTTTACTAAATTTGAAACGCTGCTATCCCTGGCAATCCTGAGCACCGTAAATAGACCTGAACCCATTACTTGCTTTAGGGATAGTATTTTCATTGCTGAGCTGAATTAAATTCATTATCATCCAATCGAAAGAAAAAAGAGCTATAAATTTTATTACAAAGAAAGCATGAACCACTTTTCTTAAATACACAAGCTCAGCTTTACATGTTCCAGTAAAAACACATAATTCAATAAAAACAGAAAATGAAATCTAATGAAAGCTATTCTACACCACTCTAACATTAATCATCACTGTACATTGCACTAAACCACTTAGGCAGCATTGTCTTGACTATCAAATTACACAAAATCTGTCCACTAAAGTAATATCAATTCTTTTTTCTTTTCCCTCAATATTGTTAGTTCTTCATGACACTTCCTTTTCCTCTGCTTCCCAACATCAATCTTAGATGAACACATTGCCACTTTTTTTTTGATATGCTTACTGGTTGCAGAAAGTATTTTTTTAATTGCTTATTTCCTTCTTGAATAACGGTATCTGCCACCGGAATATCACTTTCTAGTTTTTCAATTTCTAGTTTAACTTCATCAAGTTTATTTTATTACTTTTTTGGGCTGTTTCTGCTTGCTGCTGCAGAATTTCTTGCTTTTTCTTTTTTTCAGCTGCCGACCTTTGCTGCTCCATATCTGCAAAATATTTGGCGCGTCCACTTTTTACTGCAGCAATTACTTGAGCAGTACATGAAAAGTTAAGTACCCCACCAACTCGGTACAGCTCATCTTTAACCAGTTGTAGAAATACTATTGCTTTCTCGTTCATCACATATCTATGACTGTCCATCAGCAGCTTATTTACAGAAAATCATCGTTCAGGACTTGCATTGCCATGGACGAGAGAAAATACGGTTTTGACCAAATCAAATAACTGCGGGTATTTGGCAATGTCATGTTCATTTCGTAAACCACCAACTTTTGACCAAAAACTATCAATGCGCTTGTAAGTGGAACGTGTTTATGCAACCTGTAGCCCACAATTGTGCATAGCTTAGGGGCAGTAGCTCTGGCACTGATTAGCACATAGGGAAAACGCAACACCATCATCAGCTAGTTTTTGAACCAATGGTCTTTTAATTCTTCAGTTTGATATTTCATCCATTCCATTTTAATTTTGTCACATAATAATCCGTGCTTCTCCGGTTAAAGAATAGTGAAGCTGTTTACCCAGCATGTCGTAAGAGGCGACTATTGGGTACCAACCAATTGCAGTCTGACTGTTAATGGTGGGGTTGCCAGCTTAATTGCTTGGTTGGACCACTCATGTCAGAAAACTGAGGTTGGGGGTAAGCAAGGGCATGCTCCCTGTAGAAGAATTTTGCTCCAACAAATCCCCATGACCATGGGGGTAAATCCGGCCATCTCTGTTAAAGGGACAACACCGGATAAAAACTGAATCACTACTACTACTACAGATGTCTTGTCTGTTTGTTTTTTTGTGGTTACCCCTCCTCTTTCTCGGGATGGAGGTACGGCAATTCAGGTTCATGTCGTCAACCTAATCGAAATTAGACTAGGGAAAGATGGCAGCCCATTTCGAACCAGTCATGAGTGACTGGTAGACCCACCACCAAGGCGGACTGCCACTGGTGAGTACCCAAGAGTCGTCTCACATGCTGGGTTAGCACAGATGTCTTTGCGAGTAACAGGTGCTTTCACGTCAAAAACTCCACAGAGTTTATTGTTCAAAATAAAACTCATAGAAAAAGCAAAATTACAAATGGCACTGCTGGCACCAAACTCGTTTTTTGCATGGGTGAAGATATTGTGAATCTTTTAAGATGGATACATGAAAAGGTAAACCATCTAAAAGATAAGTTGTTGCAGACAAGTAGAAATTTAAGCACTCTTTTCTAAAGTGGTCTGGCTTGTCTTGAAAAATGTCCACAGATGTTTTTGTTCATTAAGCATACTCTTGGTTTTTGTTTTGATTTCTACAAACTGCAAAGGTTTTTTATTTTTCTTTAGATGAAAATCAATCAACAGATTTTCAGACTATACACCAGATAGCATCCTTTCACGAATAAATTTTTCCATGAAATTTGAAACAAGTTACACATTAATGGATACAGAAAGTGCATCTTCGTTTCATTTGACTGGAAGGGTGAAAAAAGTCTTCAAAGTTTGAAGCAGAAAAAGCACAAAACTGATGTATGCTTCAGTTAAAGGATTCTGCAATGCTAACGATATACGTTTGTAACAATGTGTGGCTGCCGCTGTTGACTTGAAATTGCTTTGTTTTGGTAAAAACTTTAAAAAGTATTTCGTTAAGTTTTTCCATTACAGTAAAATTCTTACAGCAACATATTTCATAATTAATACCCAGCAGTAACTTCTGTAAATTCTTCTACGGAATCGCAGTTTTCTCTGCGTGCACCGGAATGCTAAAAAAAGACATGAATACCATGAAAAAATTTGTCTACATAGCTTCTTAATGCTTTTTCTAAAAGCAGTATGTTCTGGGTGTAATAAACAAGTAGCAACATCTGGAAAGCTTGTCCTGTTGTTTGTTTCCATGAATGAACGCAGCTCTTTGTCAAAGTTAAAGTTGACATTTGGACATCCATACCAACTTGAATTAAATAGTTATAATTGAGATCGAGATTCTACGGAAACGTGTTAAAATAACCTACCCGATGGGCACATGCACAATGTCCTACAACTAAAGATCCACAGAAAGTATTAAGAATCCGTCACAACTTTTAGACCAGTATAGTAAGCATTATATTGCTTTTTAACCTGTCGATTAGTAGCTTCATCAAACTTAAAATGAGGTATTGCAAACATCATATAAAAGCTTCTCTTTAAGGTAAGGTGCAGTACCATAATTAATTTTATACCTTATTTTAATTGTTAATCAAAATAATTAATTTTAAAACCTATGATTAATTTTATAACCTATAATTTATTGCAATATGAGAATCTAGAAACATCATCTCAAACCTAACACTATTTGAGGCTGCACTAGAAAAAGAACAATTATTTTTTGCAAAATGCAGAGCTTGAAGAATTTCATCTTTAACTACTAGGTCTTCTGAAGTGAGTTCCAATTTTTTTGCGAAGCAGCTGTTTGTTTATCAATTCCAAATTTTAGCTGTTTAAGACCTTGTCTATATCATTTGGCATGAGACTTGACTTGAGAAGTGCCACTGCGATCAATCGAAACGCTTTCTTACATCTTTTGCACTAAGCTTTGTGGCAGTATCCCTTAACAACTGCAAGCCTGTCATAATCTTTTTCCCAAATAACCCTCGAAGAAGTTATTTACACTTTCCCATAACTCATAATATATCAGCAACAAAACTATTTCACTACAAAAAGCTTGTTAAATATACCTACAAAACCTAAAACACAAGATTTATCTTGATATTTCTAAACACTAAAGTCTTGGTTTTACAAACGTAACCTACATAACTCGTCTACACAAAAGGCATTAAAAATTAACTACCAAATTGAAAACAATAGCAGCAAACTACATAGCTTGTTCTGTTCTTTCAATCCAATAATAAGTACAATAATAAAACTTTTTTTCATTCCATAGTGATCAACCTAAATGACATGCTGCTGGAGGAAAGTTAATCACTCCAAAAGCTTCAATTTCGCATAATTTTTCAGTTCATTTGCTAGTACACTGGCATATTGAACTCAAAGAAGGCAAGATTTATAAAATTCATTACGCTTTGCAGCTACCATTCACATCCCAACAAACAGGTGCAACCTCTCTGAGAGAAACCTCTACAATGAGAAAAACTAGAGACACAGCTGAAAGCAAAACTGATCATTTCTAAAAAAATATCTCAAATCTACTGAAATTAGCAACACAACCCACATTACATTTCAAAAAATTATGATTTTTTATAATTGGCATAAAAGTTTATCCGTTTTTATAATTTTTTGAGATTTTTGACTTTTTTCATGATTTTATGATAATGGGCAACCCTGAAATCTTGAAAAGAAAACAAAAGTTTGGATGAGTTTTCCAAGTATTATAACAGCGGTTCCCAAACTATGGTACGCGTACCACCTGTGGTACGCGAGAGTCTTTCAGGTGGTACGCGACTAACTTTCAACTTCTAAAACTTTCAGATTGAATAATTTGCATTGTTACGTTTCAGTTACCTTTAATTTGTGGTTGCGCACGTTTATGACGTAACACTTATTTTGTTCAAGATGATTAAACGCCAATTGTTATCTGGTTGAAAATGTATGTAGTAATGGACTGATAGCAGCAGTGTTGTAGTGTTGTATGCTTAATGATATTTTAATCATATTGAACTAATGTAATTTCTTTTAAAAAAACAGGATAACTAAATTTTGTTTAATTTAACTATTGGGAACATGTCTAAACGAAAGTACAGTCCGGCTTTCATAAAGTACGGGTTCATAGCTATTGAACACAATGGAGAAGTTCTGCCGCAATGTGTAGTTTGCATGAAAACCCTTGCTAATTCAGCTATGAAACCAAGCTTACTCCAATGACATCTTGACACAAATCATCCCGACAAGAAGAACCGAAATGAGAGTTTCTTTCAGCGACTCGGCGAGCTTGTGAAGCGACAGCGCTTGGACAACACTAGCACTATTTACCAGAGAGAGAACGGCGTTGTCAAGGCATCCTATGAAGTCGCTCTCCTAATAGCCAAAAACCTGAAAGCACATACCATTGGAGAGCACCTCATTATGCCAGCGGCAAAGATGTTAGTAAAAAATGTACTTGGGGAAGAAGCGGCTGCAAAGCTAAAAAGTGTTTTCCTCTCCAACAATACGGTTAAGAAAAGAATAGAAGAGATGTCAGTCGATATTGCTGACCAAGTGATTTCAGGAGTGAAAGATTCAAAGTATGGTTTTTCCATTCAATTGGACGAGTCGACCGACGTATCAAATAACGCACAGTTACTTGTGTATGTTCGCTATACACAAGAAAATGCTGTAAAAACTGAATTACTTATGAGCAAGGAACTTTCCGGTACAACAAAGGGAAAGGATATTTTCGAAACTTTAAACAATTTTTTCAAACTGAATAAACTGGACTGGGGAAAGTTGATTGGCTGTACAACAGATGGAGCTCAATCAATGCTAGGACGTAAATCAGGCTTCAAAGCTCATGTGACGGCTGTGGTGCCAAACGTGACTTTTGTTCATTGTTTCATTCATAGATTCGCCCTATGCGCGAAAGTGCTACCGCAGAACATGTTATCATGCTTGAACCGAGTTATCAAACTAGTAAATTTCGTCAAAACATCTGCCCTGAATACTCGGTTGTTTAAACGTCTTTGTGAGGATCTCGGTTCCAACCACACCTGTCTTCTCTTTTACACGGAGGTGCGCTGGCTCTCCGGTGGTAATGCAACAAGGTGCCTGTTTGAACTGCGACATGAGCTTCTGCAATTCTTCAAGAAGAATCACGATTTTCAAAACGACCTAGAGAGCAAAGATTTTCTTACCAGATTGGCATATCTATCAGACATTTTTGAAGTTCTAAACAACTTTAACCTGTCGTTTCAAGAACCCAATCTAACTGTAACAGAGTTCATTTTGAAGCTTAGAGCACTCATTCGTAAGCTGGACCTCTGGACAGAAAATGTTAGCAATCAAAGCTACGGAATGTTCAAATGCCTCACTTCTGTTGAGAAAAATCCTGATGGTGGCATTTCTAAAGAAATTATTGGTCATCTTTCGCAACTAAAGACGGAGCTATTGAATTACTTTCCTGATGTTGCATACTGTGCTTACTCCGTCAACCCATTTTTTATTGATCCGGTTGATGTGCCTGTAGGGACCGGGGAACAAGAAGAACTAATAGACATTCAAACTGATGAGGCAGCAAAAATAAAACATAAGGAATGTTGTCCAATCAATTTCTGGTTGAGCATGGCATCATGTATTCCAACCTAGCACGTCACGCTGTTTCCCAGCTATTGATTTTTCCATCTACGTGGGAGAGCGAACAAGGGTTTTCGGCTTTGATGGCCATCAAATCGAAAAGCCGAAATCGTCTTGGAACGCCAGAACATGACTTTCGATGCGCTGTCAGCGAAGTTCTTCCTCGCATTGACCAGCTGGTGGATAAAAGACAACTACATCCATCGCATTAAAACTATTTGCTGCGTTTTGTTTAATTTATGGCTTTTATCTCTTCCTGGAATGACATTTGTTAAACTTTAATGCTAATACATGCTCATTTTCGTTATCTACAGATGCATAGTTTATAGTTTGAGATATTCTAGTCAGATGTAACTTAGGTGGTACGCGAACGCCGTACAAAAGCTCAAAATGGTACCAGGGAATACAAAGTTTGGGAATCACTGTATTATAAGCTTCATTGAAAGTCTGTCAAAGAAGCCGGGAGGACATCAAAAGCAGAAATCGCATTCAAAAGTTAACAAAAGGATCTCGAAAGCCTGTCTTGCCTTCAATAGATTGAGCCAGAATGTACAACAGAGACGAGCCACTGAGCTAATAACCAAGCACAAGATTTTATCGACCTGTGGCTCTTACTATGTTCACTCTATGCTTCTGTAACCAAGACAACCTAAAAAACGTACGAGAAACAACTTGGCCTTTTTACTTAAGTTGCCTTCGTATACCGCTTAAAACTTCCGGGCAAAACAAAAGTTTCGGACACTGCAGTTCTGAATAGAGCTAACATGTTCAGGATGTCAACCTTTATTCCCAAAGCACAAATCAAATGGGCGGATGATGCCTCTCCCATGTAGGACTACCGTAAACCCAAGCACCTTTTCTACGGCAAACTCAGGCAAACAAATCGCTGAAGATCAAAACAAACGTTTCCGACATTGTTTACAATCCTAATGGAAAAAAATTTCCGTCAAAGTTCACTCAAGAGAGACCACCGGAAATGACCAACCAACCTGGCTTGGTATCGTCTCCAGCGACGCCGATAGAGGTGATCAGCAGCGTAGTTTGTTAACGTGTTCTATTAGCGCATTCGTATAGCTAACAATGGTGTTCCTCTCGTGAAAGGGGTTTCTATGCGCGTATTGCTTTCATCAGCCATCTTAGCACACATGGAAAAAAGAAAAAGTGCATCCAGAAGATCGGTCATCTTTGTCAACGAAGGGCGAACATCAATGTCAAAGCGATTTGCTGGCATCACCCAACTGGGGATACGTCGAGAAGTTGCTAGACAACGGGTAGGGTTATGGCAAATACAAGATAGCAATCACATGCTGTCCAAACAACTGCCTGTAATCATGCGTCTACAATCAAAAAATTTTTGGAATACGCGGCACCTTTTTCACAAACCTTATTAATGCAAAAACAGAATTCTATAAAGGCACGATCTAAACAAAGCTCATTGAAGCAACATAATCAGATGGCTTTCCGATGAATCCCTTCCTACAGGGCACCTAGCACAACGGCAAGAACGGCAATATACAAGCAAGGAACATCCAGCACGTAATCCTTAAACAGATCTGATGAAGGATTGCCACGATTACTCTGAATTTTTCCAGAAGAAATTCCAAATTGGTAAAAGCACTCTGCGTCTGAAGAACCAGGAAAAAATTCTTTATCACATGCTGGGCATGCATCAATCAACCCTTCTACATAAAAGAAGATCTTGCTGAATACAACACCAACGCTAGGGATTTTTTCCAAAGCGTGATTGCCCACTTTGAAGACACGAAAAAATGCATAAATTTGCCACAACTTTACGTTGACGTTTGCTAAATAATAAAACCAACTAAACTTTATATTTCGTAGAGCAGTATAAAATGAAATGCACCAAAAAGTGATTAAAGAAAAGAATTTAGACTAATTTATAAGAACTACTTATATGTACTCTGATTACTTAATTTCCTTTTTCTTTTGCAAAGCGTGCCTGAACAATAGAAGACAATGCTCACCAAAGTTTGCAGAAATAGCATCGGCTATATTTAGCAATTTTCTCTAAAAATTGGGTGCATCTAGCTTTGCTTCTCATAGCTAAATAAGTTGCAATGCGAACATAACAAAATAAGATAACAAAACAATGTGGTGACTCTTCCAGTTATGTCACCCGATGTTACATCATGCAATCACCTTTCTTCGACTGTAAATACGAGTGTTTTCAAGAAATTAAGTATCATATCAAAAGCTGTATCTTGTTTATTGATGTGCCCACGTAAAGCATGGTAATCTTCACCGTCGTTTCAAAACTAGCATGTCAGATTCAGAACTTTAGTACGCAGCCCGCAAAAAAACGTTTGATTCATGTGGCCAGTTGTGAGTTGCACAGGTTTGCTGTAGAAACTGATTTATCATTTAGATCTATTCATTGCATAACACAAACCTTAACTTCCGCAAAATAACCACCGCATGCAAATTTGGTAAAAATCATAAAATAGATCCTTTTTTGTACCAACCTGTATCTTTTATTTTTAAAAGATAATAAAATAAATTAAAAAAAACTAGAGCTTTGTTTCTCACCTCATTGGTAGATGGGTTGCTCAAACTCCACGTAATTTCTAATATATGAAGCGTTCCTATATTATCAGAAATGGCCAATAGATGTTGCTTTTTCGATACAATGCAAGGTACAACGTCTGTGATCTGAGCAGTGGTGACATTCTGAACTAGTATCGGTTCATTGGTACGGTCGAGAACATCCCATACCTAACATAATTCAATTTAATTTCAAAGTACCGCAAAATAACTTTAGCCTACTCTGTTTTCAAGGCAACATAAGATACAATACTACTCTTATGCTTTTCATGAAATTTTGAACTAGGTGAGTTATCAACCAAGTCTGACTATGTACACTTGAATATTCCCTAAAGCGTAAGTCACAGGCATCAGTACTTTTTGTACTTCATTAAGGGGTTAAGACAAAAAACAGTTAAAAGCACAACGACCACTTAAGCATTTAACTTTAAAATTATTCGGACTTCCTCCAGAACACTATTCACACTAATGTACCTCAATATTTCCATCTTTGGTGCAAAGAAAAAATATTCCTGGACGGCTAAGGCTCCAATGACCAGCTGTATAAAACTTTTCCCCACAGGCAGATTGAAGAACAGGTACATTCTGTGACAAAGTTTAATGACAAAAATATAAAAACATTTCGGTTTAACTTCAACAACTCTCCACCACCACACTATTTACCACTTTTCAGAGTCATTTTTATCAACGAAGATAGATTGCAAGATGTTGCATAATGCCTACTAAAAAGAAGATTTTGAATTAAGTTTCGATTGACCAAAACCTGCCTTAAAAACTCAGCAAGCTTCTGAAAATACCAATTGCGGTTCAAGGCAACTTGGAAAGAGCAAACCATAGGCTTTTCCTTACAAGCTAGCGAATCTCGCAATGTAAGGTAGGCTCATATAAATGAAATAAAGATGGTAAGTTAAACGTCCATCGACATGGAAGCAAGCGCAAATTACCGGCATTATATCACAAGTACAGCATCAAAATGAATCTTACTATCGATTTATAAACTTACAAGGCTTCCTTCTCTCCACAGACTAAAATTCCATCCACCAACGCTTAGAAATAAGTCGCTAAAGAATGGGTTCCGTTGAAGTGCAGTGACTGGTCCACCATGAGCAATAGAAGCCCACTTAGCACGAGGTGCTGAAAACACCACTTAATAATTAAATATGACTGTATGTTTGTGGGGCAATAGCACGTTAGTTCAAAATCCTCGGAGTTCGTGTAGCTTAATTTTGCCAAAACGAAGTAAATCAAAAGTGAAGGCGTATATCTAGTTTTATAAAAATTGAAAAGTGATGCTAGCCAAAGAAATTAAAAGCAGCATAATATCATTTAAGCTTGCATGAAACTTTTAAAAGTAAACTGTGTTGCTACGTCACCACGACCGTTGCCCAAAAGGAGTATCCGCAAAGCTCTCTAAGTCTTTTTTTATTTGCCATATTTATCCTCCATTCACGAGAAAGCGATGTATCGCTATGTTTTGGACGGTAAGTCCGCACTCGCTTGGGAGTTGCTATTTCCGGGTCACCTGTCTTCCACATAAAGGTGGGGCGTCCCGTGAAGCGCCTTGCCCAAGGACACAACAAGCGAACTTGCCGGCTTGTTCTCCACAACCTCCTATAAATGCCGAGCACCAAGCAGGGAAGCTATAGATATCATTTTTTTAAGTCTTTCGGTATGACTCGACAAGTGGAATAAACCCCAGGTCTACCGACTGCGAAGCAGACGCTCTAACCACTACGCCATCGCGTCGGTTAGCAAAGATTAAAAGACGATATGCGACGTGATTTAGACGATCTTTTGGCCTCATCAGCAAGGACTCGTCCCACCCAACGTAGCGCCCCCGGACGGAGCACTGTGCGCATAGAATTTGAAATTAGCGTTGCCCTCTGCATTACAGGTGGACGCGATGCATGCGTGACAAGAGAATGAAGCAATGAGGTATCACGAACCATAACAGCCTGCACCAATCAACAGCCGCCTCAACGTGGTGGTGCAGTCCCCGGCCCCGTTTGGGTTGGGTCGAAATGGCTGTTGGCCTTCCCGAGGGTCCCAGTTACCCCGGGCACTCCCCATTCATTTTTTCGCTATGCTGCCCCCTGAACGACCGCAGAAAGGCAGCACACAGCATCTTTAAAATCGGTCGCCTGTTCTTACTTTTTATTCTCTCCTGCCCTACTCTTGCCCTCCTTCGTCTCCTCATTCTTCTTCTTCTCCTGATGAGCGGTAACGTTCATCCTAACCCTGGCCCCATCTTTCCTTGCTCTGTGTGCGCTGAAAATGTGACCTGGCGGGGCAAGTCGGTGCAATGCTGCGCTTGCTCCAAATGGGTCCATCTAAGGTGCTCACAACTTTCTTTATCTAACTTCAGAGCTCTTGGCAGCTCTCACTCTTGGAGCTGCCCCCCCTGCCGTAACACTGTGACTCCCCCCTCCTCGGACTCCTCCGGCACGTATACCTCCACTGTGGAATCTGGCCCCCCCTCTGCTAATGCTGCACTCTTGCCCCACCCTCGTCTCCAAACTTCTTATCCCCCATCTGCCCATCTTATATCTCCTTCCCCTACCCTTCCACCACCGTCCCTTGCTCCTGGCTATACTTCTGCACCTCCTGCCTCCTCTCCTCCCCCTGACTCTCTCAGGGTTCTTCAATGGAATGCCGGAGGTCTTCGAGCCAGGAGCACTGAACTACTTCACTTTCTTTCATCCCATCCTGTCGATCTTATCTGCATTCAGGAATCCAATCTTAACTCCTCTTCCTCTTTCCGGATTCCTGGATTCTCTGTTCTGCATTCTGATCGTACCCACTCCCGGTCTGGCATTCTCTCTTCTGATGCCTCGCATGCCAGTGGCGGCGTCATCATTTTCGTCAGACAGGGCCTATCCTTTTCTGAACTTTCTACCACCTCTCTTTCTTCGCTCGATCCCTACTCTGATTATGTAGGGGTCAACATCTCTCTAAACAAATCCTCCTCGGTGTCATTTCTTAATGTGTATGCCCCCCCTATTCGCTCCTCCCCAACGGATGGCAGAACCGATTCATTCTCTCCCTCAATTCTTCCCTCCTCCAGAAATCTCTTCATTCTGGGGGACTTCAATTGCCATCACCCGCTTTGGGACTCAAGAGGTACTTCCGACCCCCGTGGGGAGGAAGTATTCGACTGGGTCATCTACTCAGACCTCCTCCCCCTCAATGACCCTGACACACCCACCCTTCTCCATCGCTCCTCTGGCAGTCGCTCCTCTCCTGACATCTCCTTTGCTCCTTCTACTCTTGCTTTTTCTTGCTCCTGGGAGGTGCTTCAGAACCTGGGTTCTGACCACCTACCAATTCTTCTATCTATCCCTCTTTCTCCGGTCTTTCACCCCAACGAGCGCCCCCCTTCCTTCAATTTTCAGAAAGCTCGCTGGGATGACTTTGCCTCCTACTTTGACTCTCACTGTCCTACTGCAGGGGAATACTCGTCTCTTTCTCTTTCCTCTGCAGCTGCTCTCTTTACCTCTCTGGCAATGAATGCGGCCAAATCTTCCATTCCTTTCGGCCGCATCAAACACCATCCTAAAGCCTGGTGGTCTGCTGAGGTGGAAGAAGCGGTTGGTGAAAGACGCAAGGCTTTCGCTACTGCTCACAGAAGTGATGAAGATCGCCAGGCTCACATCTCCGCCTCTCGACGCGCCTCGTCGGTCATTGCCAAGGCCAAGGCTGAGGCATGGCAGACGACCTGCACTTCTCTTTCACCTAAATCTAATCCTAAATCTGTGCACTCTCTTCTTCGCTCTATTGCTGGCTCTCCTTCCTCGTCTTCCTCCTCTCCTAACTTTCCTAACTGTTTCTCTCCCAGGGAATCGGCTTCGGTCTATGCCGCTTACCTGAGGTCTCACTTTTCCGTGTCTCAGCCAAAGGCCCTGCGCAGCAGAGCCAGAGGCTACCTCACTGAGCTCCGCCGAGCTACGTGCTCTGTGGAGTCTCACTCGTCCTTTTGCTCTCCCTTCTCTCTTGCTGAATTTCTTGAGGCTGCCTCCAACCTCTCCTCATCCACTGCCACTGGCCCAGACAAAGTTGCCTATCCCATGCTAAAGCATCTTCCTCGCTCTGGCATGGATTTTCTTCTTCACATCTTCAATCTTTCTTGGTCTTCACATTCCTTTCCTTCCATCTGGAAGACATCTTCTATTATTCCCATACATAAGATGGGAAAGCCTCTCGACTCTCCTGCTTCCTTCCGGCTTATCTCTCTCACCTCCTGCGTATCAAAGCTTTTTGAACGCATCATACTATCCCGTCTTCTCTTTTTTCTGGAATCTAATTCCATTCTTTCTCCCCGCCAGGCCGGTTTACGCCCTGGACGGTCTACACTTGATCAAATTCTGTACCTTTCTCAGTCCATTTCGGATGGGTTTAACAAACCCAGGCCGGGATCTCGGACGATCCTGTCTACTATCGATTTCTCTAAAGCTTTTGACTCTGTCTGGCACCCCGCCCTTTTCCACAAACTTATTTCGGCTGGCCTCCCTCCTTGCTTTGCTCGTTGGACTCAATCTTTCCTTTCTGACAGGCGCGCTTCTGTGGCTTTTCAAAATCACAAAAGCCGTTCCTTTCGAGTCCGTCGAGGTGTTCCGCAAGGATCCGTTCTTGGCCCTGTACTTTTCTCCCTCTTCATCAATGATCTTCCGGCTTCTCTGCCTTCTTCTGTCAGCTGCTCTCTTTACGCTGACGATCTGGCCATTTGGTCCTCCTCCCCCTCGGTTCCCACTGCGGTGGAGGCCACACAAGGAGCTCTGTTTCGATTGGAGCGCTGGTCTGAGTACTGGTGTCTTCCTCTCAATCCGAGCAAATGTGAGGCCTCCTTCTTTTCAGTGGATCCCCACCAGGCTAACCTCCAGCCCAACCTCCTCCTACTCGGCTCCCGCCTCCGTTTTAATCCCACTCCAACTTTTCTTGGGGTCACCTTCGACCGCACTCTTTCCTTTTCTAGGCATGTATCTTCGCTGAAGGCCAAGTTTTTCCCACGTCTCAAGGCCTTACGCTGTATCTCTGCTTCCTCTTGGGGCCCCTCTAAGGAGTCCCTCTCTGTTCTGTATAAATCTTTTCTTCGGTCCCTTCTCACTTATGCTTCACCCGGATGGTTTCCTTTCCTAAGCGCTACCAATATCACCAAATTGGAACGCCTTCACCGAGCGGCCAGTCGCGCCATCATCGGCTGCCTCTCGTCGTCCCCTATCCCTCTACTACTCACCGAGGCTTCTCTACCTCCCCTACGAGTCACTCTGACTCACTTCACTCTTTCATCTTATGAGCGGGCTCTTCGTCTCCCAACCTCCTTTCCCATCTCAGGTTTGGCCAGACTAGGAGTGAAACCAAGACTATGCAGATCGTCCTGGAGAGCTTTTGCGTCCACTCACCCGCTCATGCTTTCTTCTACTTGTTCTAGGGAGGCTCTTGTTGCTTGCCCTCCCTGTCCTCCTTGGAATCTTCCCTCGTTCACGGTGGAGTCCACCCTTTCCACTCCATGCTCTCGCTCTGATCCCCCTCACTCTCGCCAAAGTGCGGCTCTCGCCCACCTTGACTCTCTTCCTCCTCATGATCTGGTACTCTGGACAGACGGCTCTGTTCCTTTTCCTTTTGGCAAGAGCGGCTCCGGCGTTCTTGCCAACTGCTCTCTCTGTGGCACTGAGGCCACTCTTTCCTTTTCGGCAGGCCCAGTTTGTTCCAGTTTTTCCGCTGAAGCCTGCGCCATTCTGCACGCTCTGTGCTGGTCTCGGCAGCACCATAAAGTCTGCCATTTCTCTTCTCTTCTTCTCCTGTCTGACTCTCCTTCTGTCCTCGCCACCCTGTCCTCTCCTCCACCTTTCCTGTTATCTCAAACTCTGTGGCAGATCTGGCAAGAACTGTCCTTCTCCTCCTGTTCTATCAGGCTACAATGGGTCCCCGGACACTCGTTTCTCCCGGGGAACGACACAGCTGATGAGCTTGCCAGACGGGGAGTGCTGCTTGCGCCCTCCGCAATCCCTTGTAGTCTCTCTCCTTTTATCTCTCGTATCCACTCTCGTCTTATCTCGGACTGGAGGCGTACTGTCTCTTCAAAGTATTTTGACACACAGGTTCCCTCAATTTCCACTGAGGAACTTGTGCTCCCTCGTCATGCTCGCTGTGTCCTCTCTCGTCTTCGCTGCAATGGACACAGCCTTCTTTTAGGTTCCTATCTCTCCAGGATTGGCAGAATCGAGAATCCTTCTTGCAGCGCCTGTGGACACTCGTTCCAGGACATCTCTCATGTCATTCTGCACTGTCCAGCTACGGACTCTTTGCGCCGCTCACTCTTTGGCGACTCTCTGTCTCTTTATGACCTCTGGTCCAGACCCTGGGGAGTTGCCCGGCTTCTGGGGCTCCATGGTCTTCCGCCATGCCCCCATCCCTCGGAAGGGGTCGGGTAAACAACAACAACAACAACCATAACAGCGGACTGGCCAACGTTAAAGTGCGAACTACAGCGCTAGTGCAAGCAAATCATCGACGCCTTCAAACTATGTCGTCAGAATCTGCGTAGCCCGGGACTGTCATAGAGCAGGAAGTCGGGCGCATGGTGTTTAAAATTTTGATGGCTGGTCAAAACCAATGCTTTTGCCCCACTCGAAAACGTGGGTCGGATGCCTCGCAGTAATAAATATGCAAAAAGTAAGTTTCATGCTCGTACGTCCAGTAGTCGCGGAGGATTTAAAACACACACACAGACAGAATTGAGCGGGATTATAGATTGTAGGTACATGTCATGACAAAAAATGTGCAACTGGTATATGGCACTCAAAAGTTTCAGTAGCAACAGTCATAGCTATTTAAAGTGAGTCTGTCTAGTGAAAGGCAAAAGTGGAGCACTGCTATATCAACATAACCGAGAATGCAATGCTCTACTCCACATGCATCACCTGTTCAACCACACAAATCTGAATTCTACTCTAACATCTGTTAAACGTTTTTTCATATATCTCCAGAACCGCAAAACTTATTTAAAGGGCACCGTGATCAGGTATGCGTTGACGCAAACAAACAGAATTAAACTTTCAAATAAGCAAGATATGCTTGATCAGCCAGGTAAGACCAGATAAAAGATTGCTTTGTTGCTGTGAAGTTGTGGCTTTTCAAAATAGTGAAACGATCAAAAAAATAAAATAAAATAAAGTGAAGGAAATACTCCGTGCCTGTGCTTCACTGGAATAGAATATTGAAACTGCTCACCAAGCAGGTCGTAAGAAGCGACTTTTGGGTATTAGCCTAATCTACGCTTCAAAAACTATGATTTAAAATTTTCAGGCTACTCATGCGTCAAAACTGAGCTTGAAGCAAGCAAAATCATGCTCTTTGTACAGTTTTTCTTCAAAATATTTTCTTGGGAGAATGTCTAAGAAAAAATTGGCCCACAATCCTCGACAGTTTTTGCCGTTGTATACCAAGATTAGACTCAACCAGACACTATTTTTGCAGTTATAGCGAACTACATAAAAAAAAGTAATGTATTTTTTGTGAAATCATATGCCAACCATTTACATAAAACAAAAAGTTGTAACCTAAAGACGAGGCTTTGAGGGAGGAAATTGCTGTAGTTGGCACAAAACCCACATATTCAGCAAAAAAATGAGTCACCAAAAAATTTTTGCTGGCTACTCCCAAAATATGGCACTAATCAATTTCTGAAAAAAAGCAAGCCAGGATCAAAAACTTAGGTAATAAAATACCTAGAACAAAATTGTTAATTTAGAGAAAGTCGATTATACTATCAATTGATATGATTCTGGCTTATACAATTATAAAATTGTCATCAAATGTCTCAAAAGTAACATCATACTAGGAGACTTACCAATATGTTTGCCAGAGTCTGGTTCTTTCTCAAGTTTCAAATCCAAACTCACCACTTCTCCATCTTCGGTACCAATAAAGTATTGAGTATTAACAGACTCGAGAACTTTCTGCGCCTTCGCAGACTGCTGTGACTTGTAGTCAACTGATTCAACTTTAGCTAGTTCTTCAGTAACTAAATTATTTACATGTATATTATTAGATCAGCTCCGTGACTGCATATGCTAAATAAATTGTAGCTTATAGTATGTTCTTTAATTGATGAAGAATAAACGATGAAACTGTCAATTTTTAAAGCAACAGTTAAATAAATTGTGTAAGTTTCTTACAGTTTGTTGCAGCACATTGGGCCTGAGCTTTGGGTTTTCAACCAAGTTTAATTCAGTTAAATGTAGTATCAAATGAAAATCCTTGTTCATTACAAGCACCAAGCTGATTCGCGGTACAGAATATGAAAAATGCAGAAAGTAGGTCATATTTTCGAAGCTTTTCGTCTGACACTTCTCAAGAGAATCCGTCACAAATGGAGTGAAAAAAATGAAGTGAGTCACTTATATAGAATTATAGAGACGCAGTTGACCAAAAAAAAGGCTCCATCGTGATTGGTAAAAGGAGCGGAAACTAATGTGCGTTTTTAGGCCATACACAAATTCCTTTTGTTTACATAAATTTGGTTTGGTTGTTTTGATGTAAGTAGCTTCAAGAGTGGAGAAACAAAAAGTAGTTTGGCACGGGCAAGAATGGAAAATTTGCCATCGTTGTATTCACGTGCATATGTCGGGTTTTGTAAGATGTTGCCCTATATTAAGCAGCACGTACCAAAACCATTCTTTAGGGACTTACTTCTCAAGACCGAAGCGCATTCGCCCGCTGTTGCAAGCCAATCAGAAGTCATAAAGCTGAAACTTCTTTCTCCGCTATAGGGCAACATCTATTACAAAACGCGACATGTGTTTAAATGATGCACTTGTTCTCAAACTGTGCATCGCGACGCTTTGAGCCGTCGTTTCAATTTTCCAACGGCGTCGCATGTTTTTGTGCCACGAATTATTGCTGTCAGCAAAAACTTGAAACTGACTTAGACTAGAATGACGTCGGACATGGACTTTCCAAAAAATGTTTGCAAGGCTCCAGCCCTGATTTGTAGTAATCGCAACATATTTGTTCTGACCATGTCATGAATAATTACCTTTTATAAGCCTTTTCGCAATATCACCCTTACACAAATATCAGGACGCTCGATGAGTGTATCCACAAATGCACAAGCACTTAACACCATTAACTTCAGTAATAAACAACACTCAGTAACTTTTGACCCCAAAACTTAACGCGGAATTACAAGAAAATTAATAAAAAGTAGATTGTTGACTTTGAAACCATCATCTCAGTGAATGTCCGGATAAAAACTACTATTTGGCGAGTGCGAATATGAGAAATACTTACACGGTTGGGAACTTTACTTGAGTCCGTATTGAAGAGTACAATCAATGCCCCCACTAGCCGATTCGTGGCACGACAGCACTTTTATAGTTATTGCTAGTCATTTAGTTGTAATGATTCTATCCTCCAGTAACTAGACAATCTCTGAGGTTAAAAGTAAAAAACTTGAAGTGAGTTCCACTGTAACTTGACCAGAGCTGCCGGCTCAAAGCATTTATACTGCAAACACTTCAACGACGCGAAGAAGATTGCCAATTTTGGCAACAAAAAATGTTACTGCAAAAATATGTAACAATGCAAAAACAACACTGAGTCACAACAAATGTGTTATCTCGGTCAATTGAAACTACAGTGCTTGATACTCATACTCGAATAACTCAGGGCGCTGAATCCCATTCTGAACTCGTTGTTTTCTTATCGCGTCAAGAATATAAGCTATTTTACATATTTACATTCGAAAATTGGCAAGAAATAAAAATGACACTATCGAAAATTGAGAAAATGCAATAAATTAGAAATGAACATTCAAATATTGAATCCATCATTATGTTAAGTAAATAAGCCTAACTTCACAATAAAATAAATTAATAGTGAAAGTTTGTTATGAAAAATTAAACCTGTTTATTCTGGTTACACTAATCTCATCCAACGCGATTTTTATCTTTTCTTCATTTGGATGCGCTGTATTTCAAACTAGAAACAACTCGCAACACAATGATGTTATTATTAATACTCTTCTCTTAAGTGTACTGTCACTTGACAGGTCTATTCCATGACTCCAATATACTTATGTTTAGCTCTTTTAATATTTAGCATGTCAAGTATAATCACTCTCTTCTTCATCTTGCACGTTAACCTTCGTACCGACGATCCAAGATATTTTTCAGGATGATGTAGAGTCGTAGTGAATGACCAATTCAATTAGTCTTTTTTCTCCTGATGGTATTTATCAAACTACGGGTCAAAAATTATGACATTAATGTACTGATTTATGAAGCATGATAACAGATGGCTAACGAAGTTTTTGAACAAGCTAAGAGAAATATGAAGTGGTGCAGGACAAATAAATTTAGTTAATATCGACTAATGGGTATTTGTTTCACATTTATGTAAGTGTATCAAAGGCATTATCGGACATGTAAATCAGCTAATTATGCTTTCGTGAAATCTAACTGTAAAGCGGCTCGGCCACACTGTGTTAATGTAATGCAGTTCAACTGCCGGCTATTCCGCGAACATAAAAAGCACAGGTATTTGATGTAAACTAAAACAACAAAGTCTGCACAAATAAGCCATTGGTGTTCTTCGTAGCAAATGTAGGTTAACAAATATTCTATAAATTTAGGTTTCGTTAGATTTTGCACAATAAGCCACTGAAATTGAAGACTTTTTACAACCATTATAAAGCAGAACGGCGTCTACATTTGTTCTGTGTAAAAAATCAAAAAGCCTCGATATACCGGAAAAATAATTTAGATTCAAAAAACGCGTGTAAGTCGACTGATCTAACAGCAAAAACTAATGTCGTCTGCGAAAAATTTGAAAGCCAATTGTAAATGTATGTTAATAAAAAGGTTGTTTTATAGCAAGTGGCACTGTTACAAACGGCATCCAAGACGTTTGGATTTTTTTACAACATTGAGATATCTTGCTAATTCTTTTAACTTTCATTAAGATAAATGAAGATTTTATAGTTTCTGTACTAAGTACTTTTGCTGAAAATCAGTTTTTAGTGAGCTACTAGCGTCTGAATCTGTAGTTTTTTATATTCTGAATCGATTACTAAAAGTATTGTACAAGGTGTTCAAATCACCGCACCCTCACATACAAGATAATGTGATATAAGTAAAGAACTTCGAACCAGAACATTCGCTGTAATTAAATCCATTTTATCCACCAACTTGATGTATGCTATTTTGAAACATTAGGTATATATTGACTTCTCTGACACACTATAGGTTGGGAAAAAATATTAAAAACAATCAAAAAGTAGCTTTACCGCTGAAAGACAGTACACGTGTTTGATTTGAAATAGAGTTTTCTTTAAAAATCCAGAGTTTTTGTCACACAGAAATAGCAATCCGTCAAATCGTCTTTTGACTCGCGCAATACCTCTGGCATGCAAAAACCCAGCTTCTATTTTTTCCATTCATCCATTGTGTTAAAGTGGTGTCACATGAAAAACAACCGAAGAGGAGGCTCACGATGTACAGTACCTTCGTCACCTAATTGCATAACAAGCATACAGTACCGTATAAGAATGTTTTAAGCTATCGCATATTGCTGTTTTTGAAAGGTAAATTTTCGACAAATGTAGGAAAACTGTCAGAATCATTTCCACTTGTCGCGCACGTTTACTAATTTCAATTAAAGAACCAATTGTTACTGATGTAATTATAAACTGCAATAACTAGATATAAATATTTCCCTGAACAAGCTAAAACAAGTCAATGATATGTAAATTTTCAGATACAATTAAAGAAACTTAAGGATTTTGTATTGTCTACGGAGCAAAAAAGCTGTCAATGGATTTAATTTTTTCTAGTCTTAAAACTGAAAATATTTTTTATTTTCATTTTTTGCCTCTTTTCGAATTCTAAACAAATTACTCACGAAAAAATCAAATAACAAAAATTTGGTACTGTGGTTGTAGCTGCCAAGCTTTCTCATTCATTGTGACGCAGTACAGCTTACAAAATATCATTTAATTACGCTTTCACCGTGACTTCGTCGACCTTGACTCTCAGCAATAGTAAACTTTAAAGGACTATATTCTCCGTTTTCTTCAGCCTTTAGCAAGTTCAATTTATGTAATGGTTTCCAGGATAAGTCCAAGTGAGCAAAAGTAGTTGGAACAGTGAAAGGTAACAGAGACGGAGCTTTTATCGATGCCTAAATAACATCAGAACAGATATCAATACTGTAAAAAAAATACATTCTGCTCTTGCAAGGGCGGGCTTGTTTGCGCGTTATAACAAAAGTAAATCAGCATGCAAGCTACATTCTATAAACCTGTTCTAACATCTTGTATTACTATCCTCAGTTATTTTAGATGCTGCGTTTCATTTTTTCGTTAAGTTTCTTTCTCCTTGCTTCTGCGTAAGCCAGACACGCTTTCATAGCGAAAATAGTGAAACATTTTAAAAATATATCTAAGCACGCGAAATGGCTTTGAGAGTGAGCAGGAGTGCAGAACTCTCGACAAAATGCTGCTGTCTAAAAGCTGCGCTTTTACTCGCCCATAATTATCTCAAAAGTTTCCGATCGACACTATGATATCACAAAAAACTTGAATTTTTGAACAAGCAGTTAAATTAAACCTTACCGTAATAGATCAGGAAAAAATTGAACCTTTAATGCTGCAATCACTACAGAAACCCTAAACTTCAACTTAACTCACACAAAAAATTTACAGAGGCTCTCGTAACTAGTCCAGAGTACACAAATTTTAACTGGCACGTTGGCATCACGATCAAATTAAATCACGGGTATAGCGAGCGATGATATCGTATTAGGGATGTATTAATACCAACGAAGTAATAGGTAAAGAATACAAAAAACAAAGGTTGGTAAATTAGTAGGCTACGTAGTGCCTCAGTGTTACTACTGCTCATGTAGTATTGTCTGTTCGCTAGTCGCTATTACCAGATGGTATCGTCGCCTAATCACAACATAACTGGACCTTTTCCAAGACTTGGTATAACGGCAAGCAATGAGACTATTAAATTCAAAGTTACGGCTTTCTGAAGATTACTCCACTGCGATATACTTTCAGTGATAGCTATACGTTCCTCCATGGCTTTTAATGATTCCTGCAATACCTTAATATTATCTTTGACAGTGCTTACAAAACTTTCATTATACAGTTGGTGTTACATAACAACGGTTTTTGAAAATGAAAATACTAAATTATGTATTCCATAATTAAACAAAATGAGTTTCGATTAAAATACAGTAAGCTAGGCAAAAAATTTGAATTCCGGCCTTTCAAAACGCACGTTATTTCAAAGCAGAAGTTTTAATACAGCAGATAAAAAAAATGGATCTATATGTCAACGAATTTTAATGAAAACTGAAAACAATCAGCGCAGACCTCAAAAGCAATTTGATGCTAAAACTCGCTTTTTACAAAATGTCGTTATTAGGCCCATAAACAACATTTTGCTGACCCTTTGCATCCACCTCAGCAAGCAATGATTTAAAGCTGATATTGTATCGTTCTTTAGTCTAAAGGCTAACTAAAAACAGCATTCAGATTAATTTGCTAGCCTATTTTTTATAAATAAGCAATTGCGATAGAAAGTTTGAACAAAAGGAAGGATCATCGTTTGAAGAGGTAAAACCCAAAACACACTGTCTCCAAAAAAAACATGGTAACCTGAGCTTTAGCAGGAGATATAGGCAACACGGTAGCTTTTGGCGGTCGCAAATCCCAGATCATTAGGGTACAATCGATACTGCAAGTGATAATTTGTGAAGAATCTCCTCCTTTATTTTCCATCGCTACTCCCATCCTGTTAAACTATAACACAAAAAGGAAAATAACTTCAAATCAACTGCACCGATCAAACGCGCTTTCAATTTAAAGCATTAATTTTTGCTAGTAAGCAATAACAAAGCATGGTAAAGACTATTTGCTTCAAAGATCTTGGTTCTCCTCTGGTCATAGTGACTCGAGGCCATACCCGATCTCTGTCAAATTTCAGTCCCTAGCCCTCTGATTGGGCACAGCTTGTGAGTTCTCTTCTTCATGTTCAGTCATCTAAACATATCTTTAGAATTTAAAAATATCTAAATCATATAAACGCGGACCACAGGAAGTAGAATGAAGCCTACCTCAAAATGATCAGGTACCCATTGAAGACAAGCAATCATGTTCTTATGACCATGCTCTATCGAGGATACAGCTGCATATCGTATTGTAGGAGTATCTGGCATTAACTCTTCGCCAAACATTGCCTGAAAAAAAAAACGCAAAAAACTAGTTTCCTACAATGAGTAGAGTCTTCTCGGTATGAGAGCTTATCTTTGAAAGTCATATCGCGCCAACGCTAATATGTTATGAATAAACTAGAATACATTGATGTTTTCTGATAACATTGTTTTCATAAGAATAAAAATTCACCAACTATTCACCAACTGTCAATGGTAAAAAAGTGACTACTGATTCAATGGAAAGATGTGTATCGTAACGTTTAACTAAAGTACAATCAACTAGATATGTACATACGGAAATATTTCGTTATTAAAAAATATTTTGGATCAATTACTTCAAATCTGATATATTGAATCCTACTGCGGAACAAACAACACAACAATTTTGAAAGTGATTAGAACACTGTATCATGTCTTTATAAAACACATGCAGTATAAAAAGCAAAAGATAAATACACAGTCGATAAAATTGCATTCGATTTCACTTTAATGAACAAAACGAACAAACCACACAAACCACGATTTTACATACATCAAATTACAGAGGCTGATTGTTGCAATAAAGCACATTCAGTTCTTCAAAGTGTTTTCCGCTCAGTCTCAATTCTATTTTGCCGGGTGCAACTAAAGTATCGTTACAGGCGAACTGTCGCTACAAACAGTTACAGTCCGCATCGCAGTCAGTAGACCTGGGGTTCATTCCCCAAGTCGAGTCATACCAAAAGACTTTCAAAAATGGTATTCAATGCTTCCCTGCTTGGCACTCAGCATAAAAATGGATAGTGTAGAGAACAAGCTAGCAAGCTTGCTTGCTGTGTCCTTAAACAAGGCACTTAACGGGACCCCTCCACCTTTATGGGGCAGACAGGTGGCCCACCCGTACTTCACCGGGTTACAATTGTGAAGTTGCATTTCAGACGACTCTTGGATACCCACCAGCGGCAGTCCGCCTTGTTGGTGGTGGAACTACCAGTCACTCATGACTGGTTCGAAATGGGCTGCCATCTTTCACCTAGCCTAATTTCAATTAGGTTGACGGCATGAACCTGAATTGCCGTTCATGCCGTACCTCCATCCCGAGAAAGAGGGGTAACCACATACAAACAACAGCTGCAGTTGATAACGACAGTTCCCCAACGGCAGCACTTTTTTCCGATTCCTTGAAGAGTTGTTATAGGTGAGTTCTACTGTATTTGTCCAAGGCAACCTAATCGTTCGTTCTACTTTGATTATTTCAGAAATATTAATATTTATTAAAGCACAGCAAAAGGAGTATACAATCCAAGTTATTGATGGTAGGCCCACTACTGCGCAGAAACTAGATTATAAAAAGTATTCTAACCACCTGGCTAAATTTAAATTTACTGCGAAATTATTTTTCAAACTCAATTTGAAAAGTTCAAAAACAATGCGTATCGTTCTCCAAGCCAACACAAGGTAAAATAATCAATTTATTTGAACAAGATGGATGAAGTAAAACGCTACAAAACACTTACGAACAGTCGCTTTATACTACTATATCTGAAACCTTTATTGATTACTTTGCCAATGTTGGTAAGCGCTTGATGGACAAAATCGCTAAAAGTAATGAAAAGAACATTTAACAACTACAATACCTACCTACAAATAGGGGCGCGGCAACAATTTTTGATCCGGGAGTACTCAAAATATTAATCATTAAAGCTTCTGGGGGCGTACAGACTTTTTTATCCTTTTCTTTATCGTGCAATTTTGTCAAAATCCTAATTACGCTGACTGAGCTGGATGCAGATGATTTTCAATTAACTTGTTTCGATAAATTTACCTTTATTTCAGCAAAAGCATGCTAGCATATATCTGCTTAACCACACAGAGGCAGGGAGAAGTCAGAATTCAGTAGTAATACCTTTGTTGCACAATAATTGAATGATGGTAGCTGCAAAGCTGTAGAGATTTAAACTGCAATAGTTTATTTACAAGTCATTAATTAAAACAAATTATTAAAGTTGTTAGTCACAGCAAAGAACAAGGCAAGGTTACTACTTACTAGCCTGCTAAGACAAATATGCTGCAATCTAAATTTCTTGATCACTCGGTTTAATAGTCTACATACATATAGTAAGCTTTTTTCTTTGTTTTATTTTTATTTACTTGTTTTGTTTATTGTTATTATAAACAAAACTTATTTTTGGTAAACGAAAACTGCTGGGTGTACAAACATCAAACTCGGCACGACTGATCACCACAACGGAGTGATTATCCTGAGGAGTCGGTGACGTTATGACGACGTTATATCTTATGCTAAAGGCAGGCATATAAATGTGCGTAGTTACGTGCGCTTTAACTTCTCCGAAACTACAAGGCATGTAAACATCAAAGTTGGTAGGATTGATTATCACTCTGGAGTGAGTGTCATAAGGGTTTGATGACATTATGACGTCAAAATCAAAAATCATTTTTTCAAAAACCGCAGCTTTTTCCGGAGGAAAGCCATTTAGAGTTTAAATAAAAGCCAACACTCGACTTGCCAACTTCAACAAACAAGTCCACTTTTCTACAATTTGTGATAACTAGGCCAACTATTTTGGACCTAAAAACCGAAACATTTTGACTTAAAAAATAAAAATGTCGACAAATTTTGATCTACCAAAAAAATTTTTTTGACAATATTTTGACTTATAAAGAATCTTTACTGTGATACAATGTAAAATTTATTGCAGTACAACGCGACAGCTACTATTCTACATTTTCTGATATAAATTGTCTCTGCCTTAAGAATGAAGCTGGCCAAGAATAAAGGCAGTTCAGTAGCATTTGTTGGCTAACCGCACTGAAGTTCGGCGTTCAATGATCGTGACACATTCTACCTGACCAGCTAATGTAACATAATTAAGGAATTTTCACTTCCTCACACACTGTCACAAGATCGATCATAAAAAAAATAAATATTGTAACCAATTTTTACCCCAAATTTAATCATCCAAACGATCTAATTAAACTGCCTCATGCAAATCTGTGCTAGCTTGACGAAGATTGATGCAAAAGCACAACAACGAAAATAATAATCAGTATTGTAGTTAATTTGTAGGGTTTATTGGAAGTGTTCAGAGTAATCATACAACTATTTCAACGCTTTGAATTATGCTTCTCACTGCAACATTACCACTTTGACAAATTTTAACCTAATTAAAAAAAAATTTTACAAATTGATCAAATTCTGACCTCAACTATGAATTTTGTCTTGCTTTGACAAGTCAAAAAATAATTGCCTATTTAGCAAATAATCTTCCCGAACAATAGCAAAAGTTGACTAAAGTTGCGCTTGCCACCGAGAGATTCATTTTAGGATTACAAGCTTCCGACGCTTGCACACATTACGCATTTGAAGTGTCCACATGTTTTAACTGTTACTTTCGCATTCAATTTAGCATTCTTTGCTGACACACGAATGCTTCTTAGATGATTCTGTTTCCAAAATATTTGTAGAATTTGCATACTTGCATGTTCGCTTTCTTTTGGGTATGATTTACGCGTTGTGGACGATTATTAATAACGTTTTAATAATTAAAACGTTATTAAGCTCAACTTTTCTTCGTCTAAAAATTTATGTTTTCTATGCTTTATGAAGGATTTGGAACTAATTGCCTTCGTCCTTTCGTAAGATCGAAAGAGTGAACCCTAACCAAGAAATGTTCAACAGCTCATTTTCTATATCATTGCATTCAAATATATTGTCATTGCTTGAACATCAGAATCGGTACTTTCTTTATTCTGTACCATAGTAGAATTTTTAGTGCATAATGCCTCCGTCTAACACCTACATTGCCTTGGATTCGTAGATAAAATTTCCACTGTTTAAATACCATTAAGTATATGCTTTCTACCCGGCAGTATATTTTTTGTGTGATGTTTACTCCCTTAAACAAGGGTAGGCAAACTTGTATGCGCAACGGTTGCGTTTAAAAAATAAGCAATGTTGACAAGCCGTATATCAAACAATTAATAATGAAAATAAGGTGGAGAGAGAAAATAAACAAGTATTAGTTTTACTTTGTACCTCTGCACAAGTACAGAAAAGGGAGGGTTAAAAAAATACTTTTTGGTTTAATTGTCATATTTTCTTTCCTTACAGTACGGCAAATAAAAGCAAAAGGGAAAATATAAAAACGATTAATTCCATTTGTAATTCATTTTAAAACTTATAAAATTAAAATTTGCGCTGGGAAAAAGAAAACTATATATTTGCTATAGTTTTTTTACATCCATACTTTGAGGCAGAAAAAAATAAATATCAATATTCTTTTTTCTTCTCTATTCCTAAAAACGAGCCATCCTTACTTTATCACTTCTCCGTAAGACTTGATCAGAATTTACCAAGAGAAAGCAAAAAGAGGGTGAAGCATAAACTTCTGTGAGGTATTGAGCAGTAAAAAAGAAAACTTCTTTTTCAGTATTTATCCGAGTCAACTCAGGTATGAAAGTAGTTTTGTACTCGCAAAAAAGCAAGTCATGTTAATTTGAATTTTAAGTTAACACATAGGCAATTTTCATTTTTTCAAACAAAACGAGAGAGGCTTGTACGACGACTTTCGCAGGAGGGTCAGTAATTTGCACATTTTGATCTTAGACGCATTGACAAAGTTGGTGTTTTCATAAAGGGGATAAAATTTACTCGTTACAATTCATTGTAAATCGTAGGATTTAAATACAAGTTTTAAAAAACGCTTCAGGGAATGCTCTGAAACTTTTCTTAGTTTCCAGATTAAGTCTGCACATAGCATATTCGGCAACTTACTGTTTTTTTGTGATTCGAGCCAACTCCTCCACCTTTTACGCTACTTAATTTATCTTCATAAGCAGTAATATCCCAAAGTATCAACTGGCCATTAACACAACCTCCAGCAACAAAATTTGGGTTGGTAGGGCAAAATTGAAAGCAAAGAATGTCATCGGGGCTTTCAAGGAGTAACTGAAAATGAAAAAAAATATTAAATTAAAAGTAGGGAAGAACTCAAATTACCTGTCGATTGTAAATAAGATGAGTATGAAAGCTGTTCAACTACTCAGCTATTGACAGTTACTCAGACTAATTGAGGAGAAAACAGCAAGAACTCTTTTTATAGTCAGTTCACGTGTGGTGTATAAACGCAATTATGTATAATGCGTCCAATTACGTCCCTTTTTGTTGGTAGCTCTTTTTCAGCAAAGTTTTCTCTCTGCTCATAAACATTTCCACGGCATAAGATTTTGGTAATCCATTTCCTTTCAAAAAACGATACTTTTGATTTAAAACGAGAATTAGTTATGACAAAAAACATCAACATTTTATGATTGTTCTCACAACTATTTGTTGGGGGAAGCCGGCTGGAATGATATTGCTGACCTCGGCATTACCGATAAGAACCCTACGTCCAACCGCAGCACAGCCAATAGTGCTAGTATAAAGTAACAGATACTACTTAAGTTATAAAAATAAATTCGACCTGAACATATTACCTGAGGATTAATTGGATCTGCAAAACTCCATATCAGTATCATAGAAGATGTTGCAGTTTGAAGATTAGAATGTTCTATCCTCTCATCAGCTGTCAGCTTTTCACAACATGCCACACCCATCACTCCTTTAATCTATACAGAATATCGGAAAAAACATTGTGCAAAATGAACTTGAACAGATAAACAAAATTTACCAAGCCAACCTGAGGTATAAACTAAAAATTGGTAAATGAGAATGTTTCAAATTGCTGCTTGACTTGGCCACTATAGCTATGCAGCAAATCTACCACAACTTGTATAGTTAAAGGGTTCTTAAAAGTATCACATTTTTACCGATTAGCATCCGGTACTTACCAAAGGATGCCAGTCAATACAAGAAATGATTTTATCTTTGCTGTGCAGGAGATCAGTAAAGGATTGGTATTCTTTTAAATGATTGTCTAGTTTACTTCCGAGATTTGAGTCCTCTTCTCCTAAACTATTCCAATCATCATAGAAGACATTGAGTATTAAATTCTGCTGTATGGCTAGTTCAAACCTATACAAAACATCACTTTGATCTCGTGTATATAGCCCACGAACAACGGTCACTTCTTTTATTATTACAACACATAGAGCATTAGAAGTAACATAGTTTTTATTTTCATTCATGTCAACTTATATCAAAAACATCTTAATTCCCAGCTGGCTGGGAAAGGCGAGTTAATGTTGCTGTGCACATCCTACTATTTTGCATAAAACAATTTTCCGGTTTTACATAATTGTTGATAAGTTGCGTGATTAAAGTAAGCAAAAGAAAACAACGGGGCATGTAACTAAAAGTGGTTGAGCACACTACATGTTTTGTAAGCTTTTTTCGTATGCGCTTTTGTACTGTAATTTCTTACTGCTGGGCTACTTCGTTCATATCAAGCTACACAGAATAAGTTATTGTTTGCAAATCTGGTTTTGTTAGCATAGTATACACCAAAGCGTTTTGTACCTTTTTATGCACAAAAACGTATCTGCTGTTGGTATACACAAAAACCATTGATATAGATTCTTCAAAACAAAAGTTTGTTGCGCAAGAGCCCCAAAGGAACTCCAAAGTTTTCCCTCTTTCTTCCTCCATAGCAGAAAGAGTAAACTTCTTCATAGTAAAAACTGCTTCCAAAACAAATGGGATTCCAAAAACTTACTTAAATAAAATACCAGTAAATTGTAGTACAAAATGAGCAAGCTTTACCAAGGATTTTTTCATAAAATAAGATTGCACCAAATCTTTTCAGTGCAGCAAATAAAGCAACTTTTCGTGTAGGAAGTAACGCAAGGCGAAAACGATAACTCAAACAAACATGTTTTCAGTATTGGAGCGAGGTCAGCTAATTGCTCACTAACCTTGCTAACTGCTCATCTTTATTATCGTAAGAATAAGAAAAAAATTTAATGTTTAGTTTTTCGGTGGATCTGCACAGTGGTAATACGTCTTGCAGCATTTCAATTGCACGCTCAGCACAGATCTTTGAACGCTGCTTTGGCATAGTTGTGGGACTGGTGGACCAAAACTTCTTCAATGACTGCAAACACTGTGGGTACTCCTTGCAAGCATCTGGCAAATTACCACGTCAGCAGGATTGAAGTATTAAGCAGAAAGCCAGATGTTAGCCCATGAACCATAAATAAAATCACATGCTGGTTTAGCTATTTGCATGTAATCCGGTATCAAAACAGAAGCAAGCGGAGTGTAAATTGCTCTCAAGCTCCATCCGGCATCACTAAGGGCAGGCAGTGATTGAAAATTTAACTTTGGAAAGCTTCCTGGCTCTTGAAAAATCCTGTAGCATGTCACTCAATGATGAAGAAAGGCCATGTCATAACGCTATCGACCTTGATGACTTAACTTCATCAATTTTCCAGTATTGTTGAATGTTGTTTTGAGTTGCTTGCAGTCTTGAAATAAATGAGTAGTTGAGATTTGGCAATATTGATGTTTCACCAAAATGATCACTAAAGGCATGTTTTAGTATTGTATCTAGAATATGGTGTTGACATCCAATGAATGCAATTTTTTTCAGTCCAATATCTTTAAAGTGTTTCCGTAGTCATGTGACTACACCTGAATATGTTTCGATATTTGCTCCAGTTCCATCAGAGATAACCAAAAGCACAGTTTTGATTCTATTGAATATTTTCTTTCCATCTTTCCGTTCAGAACTGCAAGTTTGACTTTGTGGTTTCCATTTTACAAAACTGCTGCCTGATATTCTCTGTTTTGCATGGTCTTTCCATCAAAGTGCAAACCCCAGTGTTTATTTTTCAGGGTTTCTATAAAATTCCTCATTAATTCTACTCCTTTGCTCTTACAGCTTTGTAGACACCACTTTGAGTTAGAGTGGGTATAGAAACACCGCCTTCTGACCAAGTTTTGCAAACTTTTTGTGCTTTGCTCGAAGTTACTAAAACATAATGCACAATCAGTTTTTGTCTTTTAGAGGAAGATGGTTTTACAAAATCTTCACACCCACAGGAATTTTCAAAGGCTTTACTACTTCTGGAATTCTGGCCTTCACACATAAATTCTTTACTTTTTAATATTTCATGAGCGCTGCCAGAAATAAAACTTTGTTTCAAGGATGCTTTTCTTTTGAATAATTTTAGTTTTCGTGAAAAAAATCCTTTTTGCACCTTCTTAGACGGCGCTATCATCTACTTTTTGATTTGTCGATACCTGCAACTTATAGAAATCTTTGTTTTCTTGACGCAATCATCCTCCTTTCTCATTGGTAAGATCAAACATCTGCTCAAAATCTAATTTTTTGGTCTTCGGCTATGGTTTTCAGGCTTCTCTAGAACATTCTTAATTTTCTTTCAACTGTTGATTTGCCTCGTTGAATTTGCAAGCTCAAGTTTTTCCAAAACTGTTTTCTGCACTTGTTATTACACCGATTCTATCTCTGCTTTTTGAATGAGAATCCAAAGTTTTGTATGTATCTAGAATTTGCTGCACCTTGAAAGTTTATGCATTTGATTGAGATTTTCTAGTTATGTATTGTCTGGCAGTTTGCTTTTTGAAACCCTACTAAAAATTTGAAGACCAAATTTTGTTGTTTTTGTCTCAAGAAGATGCATTTTTCGACATTTTATTAAACTCATTTAGTATTGGAGTAAATCTTATCTCTGAAATCTAGAATGAGAAAAATTACAGCCAATTAACCAATACGATCTTTTTGATACTAAAAGCCACATTTATTCTATGAATCATCAAAACTTAATTTGAAGATGTATTTCACAGCTCTTACTATGGAAATAGTGAGGACCAATATATCACGCTACACTAGAAATACAAAACATTTTTCGATATGGAGGGTGACGTTTTTTGGGAGTTGAAGTTTCTAGTGGAAGCTTCTCTAAAATAATACAAAATATCCACTTATAGTAGTAAGGAAAAAGGAATTTCTTGATAAGCTTTTTAGTCATATACCTAGTATGCTTTCATTTTAAGACGCTGCTTGAGGAAGACAAAAAATAAGTTTTCAAAAACAAACACAAACGCACCCGCAAGTGCAATAAGGCTGCAAAATAATTTACCAAACCGCTAAGCCAAATAAAAATAAAAGGTTTTGCTTAACTAACTTGGGAATACTATTTTTCAAAAATTGAGAGAGTTCAACACTTGTTTCTATTTCAGCTGCTTCTTCAGGTGACAGACTTGCAGCTTCGTACTGAACACTAGCATTAACTGGAAGCTTCCTAAATCAAACAGCAAGTTATTTTCAACAACTACAGATAAAAACACAAGAGATTATATAATCAGAGATGTGCGCAATGGCGTAATAACAAACCAAAATTTTTGTAAGAGTGCAATTAGTAAAATTTAAGGCTTTTTCATTGGAGATAAACTTTTTGAAGCCGAGAATGAGAGCCGTTCTCTTTTTACATTTTTTGCTACTATCATACCGCTTCGGGAGGATCACCATTTATCTTCCCCCCTAGATATGCCACTGGATGGGCGCAGTCTTCAAATCTTCAGTTTAGCAACACCTATACTGCGATAAACAAAATAAGACTAAATTGTTACCCATCCATAATATTTCGCAAAGACTTTAAGGTGATACAAGCCTCATACTTTTAGTCTATATCAGAGCTTTTCAAACTTTTTTTTGGCATAAAGAAACCCCATGCCTAGTTTTGCAAATGTTGCTGAACCCCATTTAAAAATCAAAAAAACAAGAAAAAACATATATTTTGCTCTTACAAAACTCCATTTATGCACCTATGCTTGGCTCTATAGCTGAAGCACATGCGCAAAAATTATCATTGTCTGAATATTTCAATAAAAACTGAAGGAGCCCTTGCAAAACCCTATAAGCTCACGGTAGTCCTCCATAAGTTCTGCAAAACCCTTGAAGCTCATGATACTCCTTTGTATGTTCTGTGAAACCATGGTTGAGGAGCTCTGGTCTATACCATATTGGTCTAATAATAAATGTTTTGTAAGATTTAGTATCATTTCCATATTTTCTAATAAACAAAAAACTGAATAGGCTAATTAATAAACACCCCATGCCGAGGTTATGAACTATAAAATCTCAAGCTGACAATAATCTTTAAGAGGTAAAGGTAAGTCCCAACTCACCATCACAACAGAACATCGAAGCCGCCCAACCATTGAGTAGTAAAAAGCTACAGCTGACGTGAGCAATTGATGCTTATTATTTACAAAATTTTCTCTTAAAAAAGTTTTTAACTACAGCCCCAAGCTTGCAATTTCTGAATATCAAGAAAGCCTACAGATACATGTATTGGCGATACACAAAATCACAATAAAGTGAAATCGAACTGTGATATGTTCATGCAAAGTTCAAGAGATCTGATTCCGATACAAAAGCTTCGCTTGAGTCGGATCACCGGGTACATGCCAATACGCCTCAATACAGCCTATTTGTGAATATAATATATTGAAATTTATTGACTAAAGCATTGTTAAATTCATAAATTCAAGCAAATATCAAGTCATCGTTTCATAAGCAAACAAATCTTTAAAAAAGTAGATAAGAAAACATCATTTTGTCCACGAGAAAATTGCCAATGATTCTTTTTATTTATTAACTAATAGCCGTTTATCATTAAAAGTGGTACAGTTTTTCAAGTAATTAAATAAGTTTTTCAATAATTCCATAAGAAAACTATACCAGCAAACTTGACAAGACCCATCTTTAGTAATTGGTACAGCTTGCACAGCACTATCTTGTTCCATTCTTGTCACAGTGTAACTATTGTCTTGATAAGAAGGGCATCCAATGTAAGATGTTGACAGACTATGATCAGGAGAAAATGGATCTGCATCACGGTCTTCTAAATAACAAGGTCCTTCAAATTCAGAACGAAGTCTGGACACTAAATACCGAATCTAAAAAAGAAACAAAATCTTTTATTTTGCAGTTAGAAATAATTGTCTGTCTGGAAATATAGGGCGTCCCAAAAAAAAATTTAACACTTTTACATTGCAATTAATTTTTTATTTTAGATTGAAATTAATAGTGTTTTTGCCAATAGATAGAGTACATTAGGGAAATTTTTTCCTGAAAAAATGAAGTCATAATTCCTACTTTGAAGTCCAATTCAGTTATTTTTGCCTTCAGCACTGATCTCTGCAGTGAATGAAATGTTCGATGTGTCCTCCATTTCGATTCATGCAGGCATTTAGCCTGACAGCAAAGTTTTCAACGACCCGTTGGCACATCTCGTTTGGGATTCTCCTAATGAACTGTGTGATCTCAGCCTTTAGTTCCTGAACAGTTTGGGGATTATTTTTGTAAACATTTTCTTTGACATAGCCCCACAAAAAAAAGTCCAAAGGGTTAAGATCAGGTGAGTGAGGAGCCCAAATGTGTTCTGTATTGAATGAAATTAAACGGTTTTCAAATTTTTGCCGAAGAAATTCAAGAGTGTCCTTGGCAGTGTGTGGAGTAGCCCCATCTTGTTGAAACCACTGTGTACTGAAGGTAATGTTTCTTCTCCGACAAAGGTTGGTACAGAACGTCTGAACAACTCTTCTGTAATTCTCTTGATTGATGGTTACTGCATTCTCATCCTCATCTTCAAACCAAAATGGTCCAATAATTCCTCTGTAGCTTAAAGCACACCATGCAGTGACCTTCGAACTGTGAAGAGGTTTTTGGGTAATGAAATCAGCAGGCATTTTTATTCCCCAGAAACGATAGTTGTGCTTACTGACAATGCCATTAAGGTGAAAATGTGCCTCGTCACTGAACCACACGTCTTTTATCCATTCTTGATCTCCTTCCATCATCTCATTAAACCGTTCACCCATTTCCATTCTTCTTTCCATGTCAAAATCTGTCAATTTGTGTGTTATCTGTACCTGATAAGGATACAGATCCAGATCCATTCGCAAGATTCTATGGATAGAGTTTCTTGTTAGTGCAAGCTCCTGAGAACGTCTGCGAATTGACTTTTTGGGACTTTGAACCACAGAGTTTCTGACTGCGTTGACATTGCTTGCCGACCTGCCAGTTCTTTGTCTGCCTGATCTTGTTTTATTCAGATTGTGTACACTCCCATGTTCTCTAAATTTTTCCACTTGGTATTGAACCATACGGCGACTTGGTTTCGCTCTTGTTTCAAAATGAGCTGCAAACCGTCTTTGAGTCTTCACATAGGACTTGGTTTCAATGTACCACTCCACAATTTTTGTCTTTTGCTCATATGTGTACACCATCTTGGCCAAAATATTAAAATATTGGTGTCAAACAAATCTCCTATTCTTAGCTAGTCACACCTGAAAAGATGAAAGTGTTAGAGTAAAGAATAAAAAGCATAGACCAAAACAAAAGTGTTACGTTTTTTTTGGGACACCCTTTATGTCATTATTTTCCTAATAAAAATTGATCTAAAATGTATTGAAAAGGACAATTATGAATTAAATAATTATGGTTCCAAAACAAACAGTATAGAAAGAGAAAAAACCAATGTTTTTAAATGGGGGTTTTCTCCGTTAATGGAGATAGCCGGATTCACCTCATGTTTCTCGAAAGTGCAGACACAGCATTTTGCCATTTTGTCCAGTCAACGGTATCTTCCTCTTTTAGTCCAATCTGTTCTTGCACCTACCTTCTCTGTGTCATCTTCGATCAACAGTGCTCTCTTCTTTCAACCATTTCAAAATCTATCGCTCTTCTTAACACATCATCATTATTCCTCCTCAAAACATGTACATACCATCACGCTCTATTTGGTTTGGCTAAAGTTTCTTCTAAATCCAGCAAATTCGTAAGTTTTAGGCTACTCCTCTAGTCAATTAATTGCTTTCTCACTTCTCAAAATCGCTGTTTCATTCTCCCTCAGATACCATGTCTCGCTCCCGCACAACATTGGCAACCTTACACAATTCTGTTGAATCCTTCCATACATTTTTTATGAAAGCTTTCTTCCACGAAGCAAATACCCACATTCTTTAAATTTCACTTCTCCAAAGCTACTTCTCGCAGTCACCGCTGCTTCACTTCCACCATTGGCACTCATCCCGTCCCCAAAGTAACAAAAACTCTTCATCAATCCACCTGGTTAGAAAATTATAAATCTTCATCTGGTTTTAAAATTCTTTTGACTGCTCAACACGTCCTTCAGAAACAAAGCCATTTGCCAGAGTTGAAGAAATAATCTTCATTTTCCATCCATCACATTTTGTGCAATGCATTGAGTTCGCCGTCATCCTCTTGCAGCACTAGGCACATGGGTTGATTTTGCTCTTGAGTATTTCTCCTGTCGTACCACTCACTAACACTGTACTTTTGTGATGAGTTAGTGAAGGTTCTGTAGTATTGTGATGAGTACCAATAGCATTAGAAAGTGGGGCTACAATAAGTAATTACAACGTGACAATACAATTTCTGGGTGTATATGTCACAGTACTCATACCAAAATGTAACTAAAATGTAACTATGACATTTCAGGTGTAATATGCACATTAACTACATATTAGAGAGTGATTTTAGCACTTTAAACCAGAATCAATATCTATTCCTAAATATGTTAGTCTTCATGAGATCAGTGAATACGTCACCACGATATGACAGCATCAGTCAAAGCTGACTTAGGGTGGTATTCAAATTCACGATTCATACCACCTACTTTTAGTGTGAACCCAAACTTTTGGTAAGGGGGCGTTGTAGCCGGTAACGCCACCTAGCCACTCGAGCACCGAAGCATGCCGATTAGTTTCATAAAATTTTTGTGATATAAGTTGATACGATTGACTGCCATTGCTCCGAATTTTGTCAAACTTATGAACAAGTTCAGAAACAAAGCGCTCATTGATACTGTAAGCAGATGTTGACATAAAAAGTTGAGATTTCACAAAACACATTTACCGGTGGTTATATTTTGCAGTCTACTTCGAGTCCGCAAGCATTTTTGCTGCTTGAAAATATTACAAGGCCTAAAAAGGTTGGGAAACATTGATCTACGAGTATCATGAGAACATTTCAATTTAGTCCTGGCTTTTTTAAGGCATATCCTATCCACAAATCAATACCACTTGTTGCACTTGATCCTGTTTGTGGTGCTAACCTAAATTATCATTTCATGCCATGTCTCCTTCCCAAGAAAGGGGGAACCACAACAACAGGTAATTGCCTTTAATTACATGCTACATAGTAAATTTTTAAAGACTTCAGCAAATTACCGAGAGCAATGTTGTAACAATTACTCAAAATGTTCACTGGACGGTACAAGGCTGATCCAATAACCAAAATTAGTCAACCTTAGCAATATCGCTAAACTACTGCATAAATAAATTTAACTTTAAATTATGAGAACGATTTGTTAACTTTTGCAGTCTACAACCATTCAGCTACTGTTTATGCTTTCTACATACTTTTGGTCGGGTGTCGGCAATGGATTCTTCAGCAATATCAAGAAAGCTTCCAAGATCAGTCCAGTCTTTAGATTCAGGTGGCTTGTAAGTGTAAACTTTTTCTTCCTCAATCTCAGGGATTTCTAAATACTAATTCAATAACCACAGAAAGAACGAAAACCTCAAGCAAACAGTACTTAAAATTATCTTTGGTGTATTTAAATTAGATTCTAAGCGCGAGAGCACATTTGACTGCACCAATTAACAGCCACCTCAATGTGGTGGTGCGATCCCCGACCCCGTTTGGGCTGGGTCAAAATGGCTTTTGGCTTTCCCAAGGGTCCCAGTTACTTCTGGCACTCCCCTCACGTAATCCATTTTGTTGCCGTGTTGCCCCTAAACGACCGCAGAAGGGCAGCAGGCAGCTTCTTTAAAATCAGTTGCCTGTCTTCTTCCTTCTGCCCGTCTTTGTCTTCTCATTCTTCTTCTTCTCCTGAGGAGCGGCAACATTCATCCTAACCCTGGCCTCGTCTTTTCCTGTTCAGTGTGCATTGAAAATGTGACCTGGCAGAGTAGGTCATTGCAATGCTGCACCTGCTCCAAATGGGTCCATTTATAGTGCTCACTACTCTACTGCTCACTACCACTACTACTACTACTACTACTACTACTACTACTACTACTACTACTACTCTCTACTACTCACTCACTACTCTACTCTCTCTACTACTCACTACTCTCCTTCACTAAATTTAGAACTCTCCTGGACCTGACCCGCTGTTGCATTCCTGCTTCTTCTGATAACACTGTGACTTCCTCCTCGGACTCCTCCAGTTTATACACTTCCACTGTTTAATCAGGCCCTCCCTCTGCTAATGCAACATTTCTGCCCCACCCTTGCCTTCAAACCTCTTGTCCCCTTTACACCTATTTCGTATCTTCTCCCTCTGCCCCCTCACCACCGCTTCATGCTTCTGACTGTCTCTCTATACGTTTTGCTTCCTCTTCTCCTCCCTGACTTTCTTAGGGTTCTCCATTAGAACGCTGGGGGTCTCTGAGCCAGGAGCACAGAACTTCTACACTTTATTTTGTCAGATCCTGTTGACCTTATTTGTATCCAGAAATCTAATCTTAATTCATCTTCCTCTTTCCGAATCCTTGCACTCTCTACCCCGCGATCTGATCGCACCCACTCTTGGACTGGCATTCTCTCTCCTAATGCCATGCACGCTAGTGGCGGCATCATCATTTTTTGTTAGGCAGGGCTTGTCCTTCTCTGAACTTTCTACCTCTTCTCTTTCTTCACTTCATCCCTATTCTGATTATATAGGGGTCAACATCTCTCTAAATGGCTCTTCCTCTCTCTCATTCCTCATGTTTATGCTCCTCCTATTCGCTCTTCTCCGACGGATGGCAGAACCAACTTTTTTTCTCCCGCCATCTTTCCCTCCTCCAGAAATATCTTCATTCTGAGGAACTTCAATTGCCATTACCTCTCTGGGATTCAAAATGTACTTCCGATCCCTGTGGGGAGGAAATATTCGATTGGATCATCACTTCTGACCTTCTCCTCCTCAATGACACTGACATACCTACTCTTCTCCATCGCTCCTTTGCTCCTTCCTTGGCATCTCCTTTGCTCCCTCCTCTCTTGTTCTTTCATGCTTGTGGGAGGTACTTCAGGACCTGGGTTCTGACCACTTACCAATTCTACTAATCATCCCTCTCTCTCTACTCTTTTGCCACAACAACCCCCCCATCCTTCAATTTCTAGAAAACTCGCTGGGATGACTTTGCGTTTTACTTTCTCACTGTCCTTCTGCAGAGGAATACTCGCCTCTTTCTCTTTCCTCTGCTGCTGCTCTCTTTACCTCTCTGGCACTGAATGCAGCCAAATCTTCCATTGCTTTCAACCGCAACAAACACCATCCTAAAGCCTGGTGGTTCTGAAGTGGAAGAAGCGGTTAGTGAAAGACGTAAGGCTTTCGCTGCAGCTCACAGAAGTGATGAAGATCGCTAGGCTTACATCTCCGATTCTCGACATGCCTCGTCTGTCATTACCAAGGCCGAAGCTGAGACATGGTAGACGACTTTCTTCTCTCTTGCCCAAATTTAACCCTAAATCTGTGTACTCTTTGCTTCATTCTGTTGCTGGCTCATCTTCCTCGTCTTCCTCCTCTCCTAGTTTCCCCAACTGTTCTTCTCCCAGGGAATTGGCTTTGGTCTTTGCCGACTACCTGAGATCCCACTTTTCTGTCTCCCAGCCAAAGGCCCTGTGTAGCAGAGCCAGAGACTACCTTTCTGAGCTCCACCGAGACACGTGCTTGGAGGAGTCTCACTCGTCCTTTTGCTCCCTCCTTCTCCCCCACTGAATTTCTTGCGACTGCCTCCAACCTTTCCTCCTCCATTGCCACTGGCCCAGACAAAGCTGCCTATCCCATGCTAAAGCACCTTCCTCGCTCTGGCATGGATTTTTTTCTTCACATCTTCAATCTCTCCTGGACTTTGCACATCCTTTTCCTTCGATCTGGAAGACATCTTCTATTATTTTCATCCATAAAATGGGAAAGCCTCTCGACTCTCCTGCTTCCTTACAGCCTATCTCTCTCATCTCCTGCATCTCAAAGCTTTTTGAACGCATCATTATATGCCGTCTACTCTTCTTTTTGGAGTTTAATTTCATTCTCTCTCCTCATCAGGCCGGTTTTCAACCTGGAAAGTCTACTTTAGATCAAATTCTGTACCTTTCTCAGTCCATTTCGGATGGGTTTAACAAACCCAGGCCGGGCTCTTGGACAACCCTTGCTACTATTGATTTCTCTAAAGCTTTTGACTCTGTCTGGCATCCCGCTCTTTTCCATAAACTCATTTCGGCTGGCATCTCTCCTTGCTTTGCTCATTGGACTCAATCTTTCCTTTCTGATAGGCATGCTTGCGTGGTTTATCAAAATTACAAAAGTCGTTCCTTTCGAGTCCGTCGAGGTGTTTTGCAAGGATTCATTCTTGGCCCTGTTCTTTTCATCAATGATCTTCAGGTCTCTCTGCCTTCTTCCGTCAGCTGCTCTCTTTATGCTTACAATCTGGCCATTTGGTCCTCCTCCCCCTCAATCCCTACTGCACAAGGAGCTCTGTTTCGATTAGAGTGCTGGTCTGAGTACTGGTGTCTTCCTCTCAAACCGAGCAAATGTGAGGCCTCCTTCTTAGTGGATCCCCACCAAGCTAACCTCCAGCCCAACCTCCTTATTCTCGACTCCCGGCTTCGTTTCAACCCCACTCCAACTTTTCTTGGGGTCACCTTCAACCGCACACTTTCCTTTTCTAAACATGTTTCTTTGCTGAAGGCCAAGTTTTTCCCATGTCTCAAGACCTTAGGCTGTATCTCTGCTTCCTCATGGGGCCCCTCTAAGGAGTTCCTCTCTCTTTTGCATAAAGCTTTTCTTTGGCCCCTTTTCACACATGCTTTACACCGATGATTTCCTTTCCTAAGTGTTACCAATTTCACCAAATTGGAACACCTCAACCAAGCGGCCAGTGGCGCCATCACTGGCTTCCTCTCGTCCTCCCCTATTCCACTTCTTCTCTCTGAGGCTTCTTTACCTCCCCTATGAGTCACCCTGACTCATTTCGCTCTTTCATCTTATGAGCGAGCTCTTCATCTCCCAACCTCCTTTCCATTTCAGGTGATCGTCCTGGAGAGCTTTTGCGTCCATTCACCCGCTCATGGTTTCTTCTACTTCTCCTTGGCAGACTCTCCTTGCTTGCCCCATCTCACCTCCTTGAAATCTGTCCTCCTTTACTGTGGAGTCCACCCTTTCCTCCTCTATGCTCCCACTCTGATCACCCTTCTCTCGCCAGGTGCAGTTCTCGCCCACCTTGACTCTCTCCCCCCCATGATCTGATACTCTGTGGACAGACGGCTTTTTTCCTTTTCTTTTTTTGGCAAGGGCAGCTCCGACGTTCTTGCCAACTGCTCTCTCTGTGGCACCGAGGCCACTCTTTCCTTTTCAACAGGCCCACTATGTTCAAGTTTTTCCGCTGAAGCCTGCACCATTCTACATGCTCTTTGCTGGTCTCGACAGCACCAACAAGTCTGCCATTTCTCTTCTCTTCTCCTACTATTTGATTTTCGCTCTGTCCTTGATACCCTGTCCTTTCTTTCATCATTCCTTTTACCTCAATCTCTCTGACAGGAACTCTTTTTTCTCTCCTTCTGTTCTATTAGGTTACAGTGGGTTCCAGGACGTTCGTTTCTCCCGGGGAACTACAAGGCTGATAAGCTGACCTGATGGGAAGCACTATATGTGCCTCTGCAATCCCTTGTAGTCTCTCTCCTCTTATCTCTCGTATCCACTCCTCCTTGCCTGGGGAGTTGCCTGGCTTCTGGGGCTCCATGGTCTTCTGCCATGCTCCCATCACTTGGAAGTATTCGGGTAACAACAACAACAACAGAGCACATTTGAAGTCAATAAGTGAACGAGTAAATTTTTTCGATTTGAAATATCACTCATGACTAACTTAGACAATTATTTCTAACTTTTATAAACCAAGAACTCTGCCAGAGCTTATTGAAAAAAAAACAAATAAAAAGTAAATAAAAATTAGGTTTGCCTTAAATGTTGATGCTTTTATTCAATGGATAGGTGAGTGTTCAATAGTTGTTACTCTGCGTTTGTCAACCGTTAGAATTTAATAAACATTGTTAGCAAAATTCCAATCATTGTAATTACACATCATCACTATCGGCCAAACAGCAGTGGCTCGACCAGAAATAATTAAAGAGAGTTGGCAAAAAACAAAATCTACATTTTTATTCCGAATTGAAAAAGACTTTTTTCGAAGATAAGCATTTTGGAAATATACATAGCAAAACAAATGGGAATGGTATGCCGTCTTATTTATTCCCCAAGCTGTGGCTTTGCCAAACAGTAATTGTGTTAACAATAATTCTTGGTGATTATAGATCAAAACAACTTCGCAAGTGAATATTAGAAAAAGTTTATAGATATCACTTTAAAAACGTACCTACTAACTAGAAATTAACTGCTATGTAACAGCAACACGTTGCTTGAATCTACTTATCAACAGCATTAGCAAACTAAATCCTACATATCACTAGCCTGCTTTACTAGCCGCTCTTTCTTCAGTTACAGCTGTTAAGCGAATTTTAGCTTCTTTAGTAACACATATATAAAAATTTTGACCATATTTAAAAAGCGAGTCATAAACAATCAACAATTCTTCTTCAGGATAATCCTAAAAAAGTTTATATAGTTTTATAACTTGATTGTTGACTAGCAACAGGTGATACAAAATAGATCGAGTTACTTTTACAAACTAAGAAGGCAGCAGCGATCTATGCCAACGCTTTCCAACAAATAAATGGCGATTCACTACAGGGCCGCGAAGTTCTTTCAGGGGAGCCGCAAAACATTTCAAAATGTTAGTTTTTGCTATTTGTGAGCAACTAAAACATTTCTCGGAAACTAGCACATCTTCTATAATTTTCCATTGATTAGTTTTCCGATAACAATATAAATTGCATGTGCTGTAAAAAGTTTGTTCTCATTTTATATCGAAATTTTTCTATTCTTTTGCCGCATTTCCTCATGGTGTTCTTCAAAATAACTTCAATAATAGTGAGTCACCAGCTAAACCATTAGGAAGCATAGATGTATGTCCAACCTTTCTGGTATAAAAACTAACCAAAATATACCCACTATAGCAAAAACAAAAAAATTTTTACGAAAGTTTTTTTCAAAGGTTCTATACTGCCTCATAGTTCCGAGTCCAATCTTTTTTACAATCCATATGTGTAAAATGCAGTATTATTGAGTGCTATTTGTACACAATAGATTTATAAAATGAACACAATAAAGTCGCGAACCAGTGATGAACATTGTGATTTACGGAAAATAGCTATCATACGGTATGTCAAGAATATATTTTCTTATAAGCTGATTTTGACGTCGATTTTATTTTAAGTATTATACGTCTAAAAGCTGCAAACTACTACCTTCAAAGAGGTGCAATTGCGTTAAGATATTAACATAACTTATAAATCTTTGTCGGGAAAAAGAAATAGCAATACATTACCAATACATATTGCTTCACTGGGTGAAAATCTGAAATTGCAGCTCTCATTTGCATGTCCAAAAGTATATCTCCCTTCTTTAAAATTTTGTAAGGACTTTCTTCTGTAACATGATCATCAGCAATACATTCAAAGAGTTCTTGGGTCTTAGTAGCCAAAAACAGAGGTATGATTCCATCCTCTAAAACTGAAAATAAAGCCTATAGTTGCATAGCTACTCTTCAAACTTAAAGTGGTGCAACAATGGCACTAATCATCGATACTATGTAACGCTTTAACTTTAACGAAACTACTGGGCATACAAACACGAAACTTGCCACTATTGATTACTACCCAGGATGAGTATGTTTAAGAGGTCATGACGTCATAACCAAAGATAATTTCATATGTTTGCAATTCTTGATGGAGAAAAACAATTTTTCCTCATGCAAAAGCTAGAACTCCACTTACTAACTTACAAAAATTGTATTCCTTTACGGTGTAACACCACCTAAAATCGACGCTTAATAGCAGATTTTGTTCTTTTTAATTTTTCGAAAGTACTGACCGTAGAAATCCAATTAAAACTATTTTCGAAAGATATTTACAAAGTAGAATGGATAAAAAAAATTCTACATCAATTTGAGCTAATTTGACAAGGCAACAACACATTCCTTTTTTAAGCATTTAAATACTTTTAAGCAATCTTTTATACTTTGGCTTGAACGCTTTAAAAGAGCTGTTTCGTCATCAAGCAGTCTGGTACAAGGCAACAGCTGCGCTTAAAGTTCTTATGTACTGTCATTTTGAAAGCAAACTATTGACATGATGCTTGTTTAGGTATAATGATACATTGCAGTATTAAGATACCGGCAGGCCAAAAAACCTGTGCATAAGCAATGTAATGACAAGCTAAAATACCTTTCTACAGCCTAGTTACGTGCCTGCCTAATCTTAACTTTCAAGACATGATAATCAAAAGAAAAGTCGAAAAAATTCGTGTTTATACGCTGCTGTCACACCTACAATCACAAAAAAAGTCAGCAAAATGCTTAATATTTTATATTAATAGCTCATTTCTGTATATGCCAATCAATCCTTTGGCACCCTCCCAAAACCTTAAATATATGCTCCCATACATTTCCTGAAATGTAGTGTAATTTGTCGTTAACACTTGCCGCGCTTCGCTTTTTCACCCTCAAGCAAGTAGCTTGTGAGCCTAATGGAACCTTGATTGAGAAGCAATGTAAAATGATATTTGTGAAGAAATTTGTTGGATGAATTTTAAAGCAGTTTAAGTTAAAAAAATGTAAAGAGCTATTTAAGGTTAGACGCCAGCAAGTTCGGAGTTTTCTAATACTGCATATGATTCTTGGGCTAGCTCCCCCCAAAATAAAAAATTAGTGTTCTGTAGCCTAGATGTCTTTGTGAAAAGGGGCCATGAAAGGTGCGAACATTTAAAAACGGTCGTGACAAAAGTTGGAGAAAATTTTTGATTGTCAACAATTTATTTGGCACTCGCCGCGCTTCGCTTTTTCACCCTCAAGCAAGTAGCTTTATTATTGTACTAAATTGTATGTTGTTTAGTTACTTGCTCCTGGTCAACATTTTTTTGAGTTTGTATTCAGCATTCCGGTTGATCAAGTGGGCTAGTCTAATGAGTAAATGGCTACCGCATTCAACTACATTGGAGTGCTTGTGGCAACAGCATCTGCCATATTATATCTGTCGGTTAAGTAAATTCGTTCGAGCAACTGATTCGTGAGAGCAATTAATGCAGTCAGTAAAACCATGGTAAAGCGAAAAAAACTGGAAAGCCTTTATGATGTTTGATCTACTTGCTTGGCTAGGCTTTATATTTTATAGAGCTGTGTTTCGTTACATTTTGTACCTCTCTTCCAAAAAAGAGTATTTATAATTTACATAAGTTACTAGCTGGAGTCGCCCGCTGGAACTGCCTACAGTATCATCAGGGTTAAGAGTATCATCGGAGTTGAGAAAAATTAACCCAATGGGTAATTGTGAGCAAAGTCATCAAAAGTAAATGTTTTTTGACATGGCCAATTTTCATTCCAAAATCAAAAGTATTGTTTTTGTTTGGAGAAAAACACAAGGATTGGAGAATAAACCATGTTTGGAGAATAACACAAGGATTCCGTACATTTGCAAAGGTTTAAAAACCACTGCTTTATAACAATACTTCTAAAAATTGCAACACAGTGCCTAGTGCCTCTGGAAGGACACCAAAGTGATTGATACGTATTTTTAGGATTAAGCTATTGAATATTAGGCTCACAATTTCCTTTTTCGTATCTGTAGGCGTTTTTGTATGAGCTAAAGCAGGGGTCTCAAACACGCGGCCCGCCGACCAATAATTTATGGCCCTCAAGCAACCTGACACATGTATACTAAATTGTCCTACAAATATTATACCTTCATGCTAATAGTACATGCCGAGTTGAAAAACACTGCATAGCCATAGGGCCATAGGCCTAATGCAGCTAAAGCTATATCAAGCCTATAAAGTGCGTGTATTCTATATATACATGTATATGTATACTTACGTTAATCTGTAAGTGTAAGGTCCTGGCTATCTCAGCACAGTGCCTGGTTGTGTCTATTTATAGCGCAGACTCGGGCTTTGTCACAAACTTATTACGTAAGCTGCGTGAGTAGCAGCTTCTGTTTCTATTAGTATTAGCGCAGTCTTGCATGTGAGAAAATACCACTGTTTAAGCTTGTGCATCAAGCCAAATTTAAATTTTTTGTAAGGCTGTGTAACATTAAAAATGTCGTTGTCAAAGCCAAAGAAAAGAAAAGTTGAGGAAGAGAACAGAAATTTTCAAGAAAAGTGGCAAAATAAGTATTTTGTAACAGAAGCGAGAGACAAAGTACAATGCTTGATTTGCCTGAAAACTGTGGCAGTACGAAAGGAGTATAATATTAAGAGGCATTATGAGACGAAACACAAAGAACAATATGATGTTTTTAGTGGGAAAATGCGAGAGGAAAAAATTACACAACTGAAGTCGGCCCTGTCAAAGCAACAAAATTTTTTTTCTAACTTGAACAAAACAAGTAAAAATGCTGTACGGGCCAGTTTTGCTCTGAGTGAAAAGATTGCACAATCCTCACGACCATTTACTGAAGGTACTTTTATAAAGGAGTGTCTTCTAACAGCCAGTGATATTCTTTGTCCTGAGAAAAAGAAACTTTTTGAGAGTATTAGCTTGTCAGCAAATACTGTTGCCAGTCGAATGACAGAGTTAGCAAGTAATTCATATCAACAACTTACTGCTGCTGCTAAAAATTTTGAAACATTTTCACTTGCCCTTGATGAAAGCACAGGTGTTACAGACGTTTCTTACTGTGCTGTATTTATCCGAGGTGTTGACAAAGATTTTAATATTACTGAGGAATTGTTGGACTTGCTACCACTGAAGGGAACTTGTACTGGACAAAACGTGTTTAATGAACTGGAAATGTGCATTGAACGTGCAGGGTTAGATTGGTCAAAGCTTGTGGCAGTAGCTACAGATGGGGCCCCTGCAATGTGTTCTGAAAGGGTGGGCTTAGTTGGCCTTCTGAAAAACAAAGTGAAAAACCTTGGAGAATATATCTCTGCTATACATTGTATTATTCATCAGGAGGCACTTTGTGGAAAAAAGATCCAGATAAAAAATGTTATGGATGTAGTTGTGAAGACTGTGAACTTCATACGTGCAAGGGCTCTGAATCACAGGCAGTTTACTTCTTTTTTGTCTAGCATGGAGAGTGAATATGGAGAGTTGCTCTATCATACAGAAGTGAGGTGGCTCAGTCGTGGAAATGTCCTGAAGAGGTTCTTTGCTTTGAGAGAAGAAATTGGGTTATTCATGGAAATGAAAGAAAATGATATTCCTGAACTCAGTAATCCCACTTTCATATCCAACCTTGCATTTCTCACTGATTTGGCAGACCACTTAAATACGCTGAACCGGAGTCTGCAGGGTCCAAAACAAGTTATCACTATCATGTATGACAGTGTGAAAGCTTTCAAGTGCAAGCTTTTATTGTGGAGAAAGCAGCTTGAAAATGGAAACTTTGCACACTTCAAGACCTTGCAGTCACTGGGCAAGGTTGATGCTGAATGTCTGACTGAGTATGTGGAAATGATTGGAAATTTACATACAGAATTTGAGCCTCGATTTCAAGACTTTCTGGCTTTGGAAAAGCAATTTGTGCTTTTTGCTACTCCACTATTAGTGGATGTTGAAACTGTGAGTGAGGACCTTCAGATGGAGTTAATGGAGCTTCAGTGTGACACCCTGCTAAAGCAGAAGTATGCAGATGTTGGGATTCCGGAATTCTACAAGTTCCTACCATCCGACAAGTTTCCCAAATTGTGTGCCTTTGCTCTGCGAATTCTGGCAATGTTTGGCAGTACATATGTATGTGAACAGTTCTTCTCTACCATGAAGGTAAACAAGTCTGCCATCAGATCAAGGCTGACTGATGAACACTTGCAGTCTGTATTAAGACTTGCTACTATCAAAGACGAAAGCCTGAAGCCAGATATAGACTCATTAGTAAATTCTAAGCGTATCCAGAAGTCTTCCATCTGACTCTCAAAGTTAAAAGAAACCTCATGAAGACTTTTATTATAAATTGCCTATCAGCTTAAAATAGAAATAAACTTATAAAAAGGGAATTTTAATAAAAGTTATAATTAATATGATTTATTTTCTTAAATTTTTTCTTAAATTTTACTTTTCTAAAGAGGACCGAATTTTGTGTGGCCCACTGGATCGCCTATTTACCACATACTGGCCCCTTTCTTGCCTTGAGTTTGAGACCCCTGAGCTAAAGCCTCTGGTTGAGCGCATAATGTTTTGTCTGGGGGTAAACGCAGCTATAAAGGAGCTATCTAAATTCAAAGCGAAGCACTCGCAGTTAAGTTATTACAACATCAGGGTCCCCATAAGTAATGTCTGGGTTAAGAATATTGATTTAGCCAGCTGACTTCACTCAATGGGTAGTTGTAAGAACAGTAACCAAAAGTTTATGTTTTATGACATAGCCAATTCTTGTTCCAAAATCGAATCTAGTTTTTTGATAGCAAATAGAGTAACAAAAGCAATATGGGGTTGTGTAGAGCCGCTATATTTTCACCCACATTTTTCGAGTCCCTGGCTACCTTGTTTGCCCTGTTTCCAGCATAGGCGTACTCAAGAACTGGTTTTATTCGTTCATTTTAGAAAGTCCCTGGAAGCATAATATTAAAGTTGTTGAAGGGCGCGAAAGTGATTGATACGTACTTTCAAAAATGCGGTACCATTATTTACGTTTTTGTAATTGTATGCGTATTTGTACAAACTAAAGCCTCTAGCTGTGCGCATGTTGTTAGGTCCTGGAATAAACACAGCCAGGAAGAGCAAACTAACCCAAAATCGAGCTGTCACCGCAAAGTTGTTACAATTGCAGCGCACCCACTAGTAATGTCGAAGATTCAAATAGCAGTCCAGACGGCTGGGTGGGCTTCACCCAATGGGTAGTTGTGAGAACAGTAATGAAAAGTTAATGTTTTTGACATAGCCAGTTCTTGTTACAAAACTAAAAGTGCAGTGTTTTTAATGGGAATCGAGCACGAAAACATTACGGGATAGCCGCTATATTCTTTCCAAAAGTTTCTACAGTCTGTCGTAACGTCGTAAAGCCCTGTTGCCAGCATGTACTTAAAACTGAACTTGCTCAGAACAGAAACAGCCAATAAGTTCACAAACTTTCAATCGTTTATTTCACCTCTTGCATGGACGCATAAATGTAAATTTGTGGGGTGAAGAGGCACCAAAAAAGTTGTTGCGTATTTATAGAAATAAGTTACTAAATATTTGGCATAATATTTAAAACTTTTTGTGATTGTATGCCTAAGTGACCTAACATCTCTGGTTGCGAGTGTATAATCGCAGCTAGGGAAAGTAAAAACCAACTCAAAGCAAAGCATTTACAGTTAAGTTTCTAATAGTTTAGGTTATGGGTTATGAAAGTACAATCCATCAACCAAGCTTACGTGCTAAAGTTGGTGATAATTTTTGTGATAGGCTACCAGCGAGATTTCACATGAAAATGCGTCAATTTGTTTGACATTGCTACATTTCATTAATAGGTCTTAGAGATTAAGATCAGTCAGGCTTGCGACACGACTCTACCAAAGTCTCATAACTTTTTAGCATTACGAAAAAACTGTAGGTTTTTAGCCCACTATGTTAAGACTGTTATGTATCATTTTTCTTTAACGGTTGTTAGCTTTCGAAATAACAGTAAACAAAAGCTTCACTCGTAGCTGCTGCTGCTGCTGCTTTTTCTTCTGTAATGGTACCAGACAGCATTATGACATCATAAAACCAGACTGAAGCGTTCAAAAAAAAGGATTATGCGTAAGCATGCTTAAAGAACCTGTTGTAGCAAGGTCTATTCAGCTTAAATAGTTATAGCATTTTTTTCAACAAAAGCACCTTGTTGATATCTCTTGAAGACTTCTAATCGCATTTTTAGGGTCAGCAGTTTTTGAGAAGATACAGTGAACACGTTGTGCTATCAAGAGTTAACTGTGACGTCATGTTAAACCCAACAGGAGTGAAATTTTTGCGAGTTGGTAAGTCAGAGACTGGGTTTTCCTTGAGCAAGAAATTATTTTTCTGGCAAGAAATACAAATTTTAAAACAATTATCTTTGGTTGTGACGTCATCATGACGCCACAAGCCCCTTATGACACTTACTTCGAGGAGGTGATCAATGGTGCAAAGTTTTATGTTTGTAGGCCATGTAGTTTCGGAGAAGTTAAAGCATACGTTCGTAGATAGATCTCTATTTTGAGAAATAGAGACACAGATAAAAACGTTTTTTACTGATTCAAGTTTTTTCTATACCGGTTGACTACTGCTTGGTCAACCAATTTTTTTTGCAATCTACATTTGCCTACTTTGTTTGATGGAGTTCATCTTTCAAGCCACTTTTGATTGCAAGCACTTACAATAGTAAGACACATGTAATGGCGTGAAAAAAATTACAGTAGACCTTGCTTGTAACGGACACGTCGGAACACATGACACTTAACCGTTATATGCAAAATTCATAATACATAAAATTGATCATAAGCGCACCAAGCAGGCTCACCATGCCCCTAAGTATAACTTTTGGCACTACTGAGTTAATTACAAGGCATATTCAACCAGAAACAACGTATTTTAGTCACTCAAATATTCCATTTTGAAAACAAGTACACACAAGTCGACTAGGGTTACCATATTTGATGAGGCAAAATCCCGCACACTACCATTCGCTAATTTTGGTGTTTAAACAAAGATGAAAACTTTTTTTTAAATCAAGACGTCAACATTTAAATGGATAGCAACCTTTCTTTTGAGAGAAAATTCATAACTTTTGGTGACTAAACACTAAAATTCCCGACATATCTGGGAAAATCCGAACGTATGGCAACCCTAAAGTAGACGATATTGTAAAGTTGAGCGGGTATGGTTGAAACCTTTTCCCTAACATGGTAAAATTTCTATACAATCGACAGTGTAGACAAACTGTATTGAGCAATGCATAGTACACTCAAATACTATACCGAAAGGCAGAAGTTCGATCTAGATAACTAAAGTACAATGTAGTTTACAAGTCTATGACAGAAATACTGAGTTTTGCTTGGCTCTCAATGCTTTTTCTTCATCAGTTTTTGCTCTAATATGGTGAACAAACGTAGGACGTCCTCAGATGCCTAGGTATTGTCCATTGAGAGAATGATTCGTCTCAAGCAATCATTAGCTTGAATGGACCGACTCAAATAGTAGCTACTTTGTCAACAGTTAAATTTTTGCGTTGATGAAAGGATCTGTTGTAGGCTAGACGAGGTATTTTAGGTTGTTATACCTCAAAGGAATTGAAGAATTTATCCGTTATATATAATAACGGATCCGTTATAGGCAAAGTTGAAACGCACTAAAAAGAATACATTATCCGGACGAACATTTTCATCAGATATATACGGTTATCCGTTATATATGCGAGGTGTACTGTATGTTTTGCCTTGGTGTGCAAAACAAGCTACATTCCAGTAAAGTTGATGGCTACATTATTAATACATCATTGCTAATCTCTAAGTAAATAATAAAAGCTAAACCTTCAATTTTAATGGAGGGAGAAGAAGCCACTTTCTTCGCACTTTTTGTTATCCCACTTTTCTTTTTTCCACCTTTAGCAAATAAACCACTGTGTAACGAATTATGAGACAAACAAAGCATTTAATAGTTTATATGTTAACTTGTGTATAAAACAAAATGATTTTATTGGGCTTTATGTTTTCAAAAAAAATTAATTGTAAGAACAGCCTTTTTAGACAAAATACACCAGAATTTGCTCAAGAACAAGCCTTCTACTAAAGTGCAGAAATCCAAATAAAACCGGAGAATTTTAACAGCAGTCTATCTTAATAACTTAGATTACATATTTAAATTCAGTTTCAATAAACCACTTTTTAAAGTAAAACTCATTAAGTTTACTTCAACACATTTCATGTTTTCAGATGTCTGCCACTGGCATCTGGGCCATGCATGGTTGGCTATTAAGATATCTTTTTGATAAATAAAGGATGTAACGACATTGCAAAACAAATTTACTAAACCTTGTCAAATGTACTGCTGTTTTGAAACAAAAATTCTTCTTGCAGGATGACAGACTATAAGCTACAAAAAATATGCAACGGAATATTTGTCTGAAGTTTAGACCTAAAACAATTATCTTACCTCCTTTCTTCTTTCTTTTCCCGCTCGGATAGGGTATATGTTCATTCATTGATATTTGAAAATGGACGTTTTGTTTAACAGTGACAAAAATAATACTGGCAGCTTAATAAGTTCAAGAACAAGAAGCACAGATCGCTGGAATTAGCTACTAATATCCATCAAGAAAAGTATTAAGATCAAGAATAATTAAGGTAGTTTAGCAGGCCGAAGTTTGGACCATGGTAATGTAAACAAACATATAATTATTTATTCACATCAGCATGGTCCAAACTGCTGCCCCTCCCCCCCCAACATCTCTAATCATTCTTAATCTTAATATTCTCCGTTTCAAACATTCTCACAAAGTTTTCTTAAATAATGAGATTTCAAATTTTCTTGAGAGGTAATTTGTTTCAGGGTAGTCCACATTGTTTTAGCTGGTCTCTAAGGTCTAGCTCTTCATTTGACTTTATGATTGAGCTGGTCCATGATGACGCTGTGTGGTAGTTAAAAGTTGGTAACTTTCAAACACCGTTACGTACCAACTTGAAACAATCTAACAGTTTGCTAATTTCCGCTTATTTATAAGTCTTTTTTCTACTTTATTTCCATTTATCTATAACCTCGCACAGCATGAATCACACCTTCAGCAGTTGATTTACGGTATCACCTTTAAATCAAATCCATGTTTATGACCCGCAAGCTCACACTAACAGACTACTTCAGCCCTAAATGTTTACAAACTTGAACCATTCCGATATTTATGATCTATACACAACTACAATAAATCATAAATCACACTTTGTTGGCAAAATGACTTAGCTTCCTTGGGGCATCTGTAAAATTTTTGCATTAGATTACATTGACTATCAACATAAAGCTTTCAGGCAAAAAAACAAAAATTCATAAAATAGATTTAACCACATCTGCACAAAACAATTAAAACATATTGCAAACCTGCGTTTTAAAAAACACTAGTACTGGCATAAGTATCTGCAGGTCTACTAAATCAACGTCTGCAAGTTAAACCCAGTTGAATGAATTACCATTCAGCAATAAACCTACAAATAAATTGATACCATTCTTCTTAAGGAGCACATTCAAGAGTTTATATTCTTTTTATGATCATATTTTTCAGAGTCCATATACTCTATCCATGTAAACAGACCGCACATAAAACTTTTGTTTTTTTATAGTCACTCAAATATTTAATGAAAAATTGGTGAGAAACAATTTATTGTGCCAAATGCACCAATTGCCATTGCAACTCTGGCTATGATTTCAGTTTCACTATCAATCACTCAATATATAAACTGTAGGTTGCACTACTCGAACTTGTCCATCAGCTGTATTTAAACATTTTACCATTACTTTTTTTTGCAATGCAGTATAATTTTTGCAGCAGACATTGTTGCGTCTACTCCTGGAATCGAACCGGTGATCCAAGCCAGGATGAGAGGCTTAGTTTTTACTGTTTTGTGTTTGCTCTGAGCCCGCTTGCTTCCTATTTGTTTATTTGTGTGTGTGTGTGTGCCTTTAAGAACAGCTAGTAAAATTACCACCCGCGTTGGCTATTTTTGAAACTAAATATGAGCAGCGCAGCAACAAATGCTGCAATTGTATTTGCTAAAACATTCGTATTAATCAAAATATTTCAACTTTGGAACTGGGCAAAAACTTCTTTGAAACCGTTTTCTATGTTTTTTTTGTTTGGAATATCAATCATTTAGCTATATAACCCGTTTTTGGCTGTGCTTTTGCCATTCAATAAAAAGGTAAAACGATACGAGCTGCTGCGGTTTGCCAGCTGAGAAAAACAGAGGAAAACGCGTTTCGGCTCTAATGTAGTGAAATTGATTACAAGGCACAATTCTGACGCTACAGACATATTACATCAAATCGCCTTACACTTTTCACAATTAGTGTATCTTTCTTTCAAAAGATTTGCACAATTATTATTATTCTTGTATAAATCAGTAGCATTAACGTCATAAATCGCCTGCACCAGTCGTTGTGAAAATATCTAAAAAGTCTTGGAGGACCAAAATTTAGTTTTTACAATGTAAAGGTATACGAAGCCAAACAATAATTTCGGAAAATTAGAAAGATATGGCTGTTTGAGAAGTTTTTTTATTAGTGGCGATCAGATCAAGAAAATTTACCAAATTTTGATTTAATTCGGAAAAGGTAGCATTTCTTTTGATTAAACGTTTGCCATACTAACAACAAAATAGCCTAATCCCCATTAATGTGTAAAGGGCTAAACCTGTAAACTTAATGGTTCATCTTCTATGCTTTGATAGGGATAAAATATAATAATGGTCTTTTATTGTGCCGTTGTTGGATGTGCTAGCAAAGAAACTAGGTTTTCTGATGCCTAAAACCATACATAAGCTTCAAAAGAAAGTAGTTAGAAGATTTATCTTTCAGGTGTTCAAAAGTTAAGTGGCTTTGAAACATTAAAAGAAATGTAAGAGTAGTTAAACATATCTTCAAGTTTGCAGAGACCATTTTTTAGAAGGTGCATAAAGCATAACTGGTATAGTTTGCTGCTATACACTGCAATATATTAAGCTTGTGGGCTGCCTGAACAGCGGAAATGTCTTTCAACCAGTAAACTATCAGCTATTTGTCATCTGCTGATGATGTTCTCATATGCTATAAACTTGTTGTATGGGTCAAATTCAAGATTTTGACCATCCTTTCTTCACTTTAATCATCATCCAAATTTCATTAATATTCTAAATACATAAGCTTTGTTTAGCAGCAAATTTGATGCGAGCCATCAACCTGCAGTTAGAAAGCAATCAAGCATTAAGCATCGCTGTCTTTCCAATCTGGGTAATAAGAAAAGCTTGGTCTGAAATCTACATTTATCAGCAGAAAGTAAAGCCCCAATGACCTAATATAGGGCTATGCCCCAATGACCTAATATAGGGCTATGCCCCAACAAACTATAGTATAATCTCAGCACATTATAAAGTGCTTATGACATGGTGTAGAAAAACCAATGTTGCTTTTAAACTTACCACTCAACTGTGCCTCCTAATCAAACTTTATCTGATGCTCATTACATGGTTAAAAATATATTTCTCGCTAGCTACACATAACTTTTAGTTTCAGATTAATTGAACGAATTATTAATGCTGTTGGTCTTAAGAAATTACAAAACTTTTTTGACCTGCTGTACAAAATGTCTGCTTTTGGATCCTGTGCTTAGTAAAATATCAATAAGCGGTAGAAGATAATTGAGTACTGGTTCCACCATCTGAAAGTAACTAAATTAAAATATGCAATCTATTCTTTAAACTGTATAATTTTTTTATTTAAATGAATGCAATACCTAAACACAGGTTCTAAAATGCAAGACAAAGGTGCACTCTCGATTATGGAACTTATTGTTTCTATAACAAAATATGGAGGTTGCTAGTTGCTAAGTAGCAATTTTCAGGATTTTTATTACTGAGTGTTTTCTACACCCGCGTAATGAGACCCAAAAAGTTCCAAACTGGCTGCAAGTAATTAATACAGGGTGTCCATAAAGTCCGTGTCCACTTTAAAAAATTTATAACTTTATTTTTATTTGCGATAGATATAATCTGTGAAAAGTGTTATAAATAGGCCCGCTAAAGTCAAAATTTTTTCAGGACTTTGTTAACATGATCAAAAGTGTACTAACGTTCGTTTCAGGTGTTCAGGAGTCTGTTTGGGTACATTTTATAAGTCAAAATGAAGTCAAAATTTTGCATAAAGTCAAAACTTGTCAAAATTCTCTTCATCAAAAATTTCCTTACAAAAACAAACAAATTTAGATTTTTTAAATATTTTTTTGAATTTTTCAGCTGCTATTAAAATTTTATGCGCAGTTTTATTTGATTTTAAACTTCTGAAATAGTTGCAATGGTAAAAATGCGTGCGGTAATTGAGAAGGAAATAGCACTTTTTATGCATAAAATCGTCATTGTTGATGCATAAACACATAATTGTTAGACAATCTATTCCTATAAAACCTTTGCGCTCTTTACACATGGTCTTTTTAAGTCATAGCTTGCAAAGCAAAGAATGCCTTAACAAGCCAAATCTTCTACAGCGAAAGTTAGGCGAATTTGCCAGGAATATCCGGATGAGTTTTCTCCAACTCCTGCTCGCGACCTGCGATGCAACCTTTGCGACGTGTTAGTCAAATGCGACAAAAAAGTTTTTTGTGGAAAGCCACCGAAAAAGTAAGCACACCAAAGAAAATTGGAGACGAAGAGCAATCCCTAAGTAAGCAAACCTTTTTACAACTCGATCAAGTAAACTTCAAGGAACAGATTGTCTCTTCATTCTTAGCTGCAGATATCCCACTTGATAAACTGAACCATCCTTCTTTAAAGTCTCTGTGTGCTACAATGGGAAAAGTATTGCCTTCGGAGACTGCAGCCCGGGCATGTGTTGCTAAATTAGCATCCCAAAAAGAACAAATTCAAGAATTACTTCGTGACAAAAAAATGTTTTTAATTGTGGATGAAGCAGAGATTGCTAAACAAAAATATATTAGTGTGCTTGTGGGCAGCTTAGATGCCCCAAATCAGACATTCCTCGTTGATTGCCATCCACTTGACAGCGGTAGCAATGTTAACTCTTTCGCTCCCGCGATCATCGATTGATAATCTCGTTTTCAGTGTTTACCTCAAATTTTTTTAAATTGAGTTACAAAATTAGTTTAATAAAAAATCGATTTGTGACTTTATTTTTCATTCGATTTTCATAAAATTTTCAAAAGATCACGCTTATTTCTTCATGCACCGAAAGATGTATAATTTGTGCCCTAATTCTTGGATTTTTATACCCAAAAACGGTTAAAAAGACCAACAACCCAGTTGCAGACAACAAAATCGGCCAAATTCTCAGCACATGCCAACTACACTAAAATCAAATTCAGATTACATCTTTACCACATAACCAAACCCTTTATCATTAACACAGTCTAAAAACTACTCTTTTGAGGCATCATTTGACAAAATTTCAAGCGATAATAATAAATTTTACTTTTTTGAATTTCCAAATTTTTTAGGGTCTCAAAACCCCCCAAACAAATTTGAATGGTAAGTAGATAAAAGTAAATTTAGTGCGTAAAAAATATGATATGTTGCTAAATACCGGTTACATTTGAAAGCTTAGGAAATTTGCTTTCCAGCAATATATAACTTTAAATAGTTTAGACTAAGTGGTATATGATATTTACTGATCAAAAATGAGTACTGTACATCATGTCAGTTCAAAATCCCCCAAAATTTTTTGACTTACCTTCACTAAATTATAATTTTTAGAAAAACTACACCCTTTAAAAAGATAAAATAAATTGCAAATATTTCACCAATAAAGTTGTCATTTTGTATCAAATTTCCAATGAGACAAGAAGCGAAATACAAGTTTAAAAGCTAGCAGAAGTTTGGCTTCTCTAAATCAAAGTTTGCTGTATCCCCCTTGTTTCTCAAGAAATGGGAAGGGTGTAAACAAGCTGCTGTTTCATTGTCAGTGACAGCATATTCTATTTAAACTTAATATTTTCTGAATCTTGAAGAAATTCCCTGTTCAAAAATACATAATGTTATGTGGTTTAGGCCAGAGGTTCTTAACTGGGGGTAAATTTACCCCCTGGGGGTAAATTTCACCTACCGAGGGGGTAAATTTACTGAATCGTAAATTAAAGCAAACAATATTTTTTAGTATTAAAAAAGTGATAGTCTTGCACTGGATTATGATGCAAATATATAGTTTAAGTAAGTTCTCGTCTTTTTATTTTATCTCTACGCAAGTGTACTCCCATAATGTGCTACATTTTTACTGTTCACAACCTAATTTGAACTTTGACCACAAAGTAGGTTACAACTTTGCTAAGATTGAAACATTTTTTTTATTTCACAATAAATTGCATTGTTTTCACAATGGGTAGACCGCGGTGTAGCTCCATTTGTCTCCTACTTCTTCATAGCATATTAGACAGAAGACAAAGAACAGACTGCACTGTAGAGCTCTTTTGCAAATAAATTATTTTGCAATCACTAAATACAGGTTTTAAGTTAAACAATCTGCAGTTATTATGTCCAAGAAGCGAACATATTTAGAATCATATGTTGGCTTTGGGTTCGACTTCATTGCGACAGATGATGTTCAAAAACCTCAGTGTATCTTTTGCTCCAAAGTGCTTGGTAATGGTTCCATGAAGCCATCAATTTTAAAAGCTCATTTTACTTCATGCCATTCTACACATGTACATGACGACCATAAGTCTTTGCTGGCCAAACGTGCTCGATTTCGTGTTGCAGGAACACTACCTAAATTAGGATTCTGTTCCGCAGACAAAGCAGGATTGGAAGCATCATGTCGTGTTGCTTACAGAATAGCAAAAGAAAAGAAGCCACATACGATTGGTGAACGACTTATCAAACCGTGCGCAATGGAGATGGTTGAACTTGTTTGTGGAATAGAACAAAAAAGAAAACTTGAGAAAATTGCTTTGTCAAACGATACAATACGATGTCGAATAAGTGACATGTCACAAGATATTTTAAATTAGATAGCAGACGAAATTCGAGCTAGTAAAGCAAGAATTAGTCTTCAGCTAGATGAGTCAACTGACGTGTCGAACTGTGCATATTTGTTGGTTTACTGTCGATATGAGCATGCTGGCTAGTTGAAAGAGGAATTCTTGATGTGCGAAAGTTTGGAGACGACAAGCAAAGGGGTTGATGTTCTGGAAAAAATGGATAACTTTTTTCAACGAAATAATATATCCTGGAATCATGTGGGTTCCCTTTGCACAGACGGTGCCCCTTCTATTCTCGGTGCCAAGTCAGGCTTTACAACTCTAGTGAAAAAATGCGCACCGCACATTATATCTACTCATTAAGCCCTTCATAGACATGCACTGGCAAGTAAAACCCTTCCAGAATACTTGAAAGCAGTATTGAAGCATGTGATTGAATGCGTGAATTTTATCAGGGCACGTGCTCTTTAATCATCGTCTTTTCAAAGTACTTTGTGATCGGATGGGATCAGAACACACTGTTCTCCTTTACCACACAGAAGTTCGGTGGCTCTCTAGAGGTCTCGTTTTGTCTCGAGTTTTCGAACTGTGTGGTGAAATCGAGACTTTTCTTCGAGAACGCAAATCCCCATTGAGTAAGCATTTTAACGACAACAAATTTATTGGTGGATTGGCTTACTTGGCAGATATTTTTTCAAGTTTGAACCAGCTCAATGTGCAGATGCAAGGAAAAAATGTTACCATTGTAGATGTACGTGATAAAATTCAAGGCTTTCAGACAAAATTAGATCTGTGGAGTAGAAGAGTTCAAAAAGGAATTTACGCAAATTTTCCGACATTTGATGCTTGGAAAGTCAATAGAAGTAGCAAGGAGATTTTTGACCTCGAAGTCGAGATATGCCAACACCTTGCCACCTTAAAAAACAACTTTGACGGTTACTTTAAAGGTACAATTACCAGCAGTACTGCTCCTTGGATAACTCATCCCTTCGAAGCCAAGTTAGAAAGTATTGCTGACGATGATCTTTGCAAAGATGAGTTGATTGATCTTCAATGTTCAACGATGCTTCATTCCAAGTTTATGTCGTGCAATGGTGACTTTTCCAAGTTTTGGTGTGGATTAGTCGAAGAGTTTCCTATGCTGACTAAGCGTGCATTTGAAGTTATTATACCTTTCGCAACAACTTATCTGTGTGAAGCAGGATTCTCTTCACTGTTGACTATTAAAACGAAACTTCGATCTCGCTTAGTTCCCAAAGACGACTTGCGAGTAGCTCTTTCAACGACTGCTCCGAGAATCTCAGAAATTGTTCGTGGAAAACAAGCACAAAAGTCCCACTGATTAACTGTTGAAACTGTGTGTCTTAACTGTTAAAATAAACGAAAATTCTTTAACATTCTTGTGTGCTTTATCATAGCTATCTAGGACATTTGAGCATGGCTATATTTCTTAATATTTTCACAAGACCCCGTCAAAAACAATTGCGTCTTTGTTCACTAAAAACACTTTTTTTGATATTTGCTGTGGTAAACAAGACAAAAAAGGATGCTTTACATTTATCACAAGGGGCCACCAAGAGGATGGGGTAAAATTTACTTTTTTCATTCGGCAAGGGGTAAACGAGACAAAAAAGGTTAAGAACCTCTGGTTTAGGCTAACCTCTAGTAGATAATGACTGATCATATTTTAGGTACTAAATTTAATTACCAAATTCGGTACCGGTCGGTACCAGTCCAAAAAAAGGTCATTTGCCTCAGAAGGTAGCAAATTGTAGAAAACCTAGGCTTTTAGGTAAGTTTTGAGAGATGTACCTTGAAAGCTTATGTCCTTAGCATCATCTTGCGATCATTTCTAAAAAAATTGGTAGAAAATAAAATCTGTAGTGATCTTTGAGGTGAGGGTACCTCTTTAATTTTGAAGACAACCCCCCCAGTTGGGGGGTAAATTTGCATAAAATTTGCATATTCAAAAAAATGTTGTTTTTTTTATTTGAAATCCTCAAGAAATGTAGATTTCAACGATATATAACACTTAATGTAGAAGTAAACAGCTGAGTAATGATTTACAAACAAACTTGAGGTACATAATTATGATTAATTATGATTATGACAGTTTTTCGCACTGCCACCTTACGGACATTTTTTTTCGCTATTTTCGCGGGAGCCAAAGAGTTAATAGCAGTATTATTCTGCACACTGTGGATGACGTATTGCGACAACTTGAAATAAAACGCGAGAGCTTTTCATTGTTCTTGACTGATGCTGCTCGGTACATGTCTTTGGCTGCAACGACATTAAAGGAATTATACCCTTCTTTGATGCATGCCACCTGCGTTGCGCACTTACTACATAACTGCGCTATGCATGTGCGTGCTCATTTTGAAAATATTGATGAAATAATAGCAATGATCAAGGCAGCAACAATCAAAAACAAAAATCGCAAGAAAGATTTTCATGATGCTGGTCTGCCATCTCCTTCTGACCCTGTAATTACAAGATGGTCAACTTGGCTTAGAGCTGCCTTATATTACTAGTACAGTGAGAACCTTCCAGCTGTTTGTACCATTGTCAACAATTGGACAAGTGCAGGCCTCTTAGTCAGCAGAGCAAAAGACGCTATCAATGTGGAAGATTTGGTGCCGGACTTGGTTAAAATAAATCAATACCGGACTATAGCAGCCAACGTAGAGTTCTTAGAAGGAAGTGCCTGCACGATAACCGAAGCATACGGACTGCTCAAGAATATGCAATTCGATGATGATCCGTGCGCAATTAAAAATTACATTGAAAAACGACTATCCAACTCTGATTTTGAAACAATAATAAACTGTACCAACTTGACAATTGACCCAACAAGCTACGCACTATTGCAAAAAGCCCAGCCAACCTCTGCTGCTGTTGAGAGGTCGTTTTCTATGCTCAGTAAATTACTGACAAAAGACAGAAATTTTGATGTTAAGAACTTAAAAAATATATGATGCTGTATTACAATAAAAAGTCCTGGTAATTATACTGTGTGGCTTTCGTTAAAAACATCATAGACAGACTGTTAATGTACAGTACAGTTGCGATAACAACGCATTTTTTGTATTGCACACTAATTGATACTGGTACACACAATGGCTCGTTATCCTAGGTTTTGACGTCATGTACCGCTTTGTTGCATTAGCTTCAAGACTGAGTGATTGAGAAAATGTTTAAAGTAGGCTACCTTCTTCTTTAAACTTATGTAAATTGCAGATTATAAAACATTTTTAATCAAAAAAGTGCAACAAGACATAAATAAAAGGTGAAAGCGGTTAGGTCAAAATAAAGTCAAAATATTGCTAAAATAAAGTCAAAAATATATATTTTTTACGTCAAAAAAAATGGCCCTAGTTATAGTTTCGTGCACCTTGTTTGAAGTATAGATATTAAATAATTCTTCAGCATAAAATTTGTTACAATTTCTAGATCAGTAATTTTTTTTAGAAAATCAATTTGACCCACAACTTCAACTGAGGAAAAAGTAAGCTAAGTCTTTTGGTTGGCTGAACAGAAATCTACTATTGCCGTGCAAAGAAAGTTTAGAATTGAATGCAATGAAGAACCACCTCATAGGAACACTACTGCCAAATGAATAAAAAAATTTTAAGAGACCAGCTTTGTCCATGGTAAGCCACGGTCTGGAAGGCAATGTCTCAGCGATGAAAGTGCTGCATCTGTAGAAGATTCCTTTACAGCAAGTCCAAGAAAGTCTGTAAGACGTGCAGCATTAGAGCTTGGGCTCCCAAAAATTATAATTTATTAAATTTTTTTATGGGGACATGTGAAAACAAATGTGTATGTAAACCTAGTTTATTACAAGATTTGAAAGTTAAAATAATTAACGTGATTTCAGGAATTACTGTAAATCAGTTGGCAAATGTTTTCTGTGAACAGCAAAATCGTATAACTCTTTGCACTGCTAATGATGAAGGACATAGCAAAACTTAAATAAAATTTCATTAAAACCTTAAAAAATATAGATTTTCTTCTATCTAATTCTTTTTACAGATTATTTGTATCGTAAATATAAATAAAGCTATAAACTTTTTATAGTGCACACGGACTTTATGGACACCCTGTATCATGGAATAGATTGCTATATGGCACCATAAGATGTTGGTGATTATCTTTAAGTAAAATTTTCTATTTTACCTCATTGTTTTTTTAGCAGCAAGTATCAACTGGTCCCCACAGACATGGCCAATATCCTGTATTTTATATTTCTGCAACAGAGCTAATTTTCTGTAGTACTGTATTCCAAACATTTTTGCAACAAACCTAATTTTCTTATGATGTGTGTTGCTCAAGTATATTTTTTGCTGTTATATTTGCAATCTGAAGATAGCAATTTAGATGTATAAGTAGTAAGCTTGTGGACACAATCATATTTTTCAATAGTGCCTTATAAATCACTAGCACTTAACCTTTGTTTGGCATTACCCACTTTTAGTGGCAACTGAAACTCTGTTTCTGAGGACAATTGTGTAGAATGACATTGATTAATCTTTCCTCTGGTTTGTTTTATGTAGGTTCTGCAAAGAAATTCTGAAATACAACATTACTTGGAATTAAAACCAGTTAGAAGAGACTCTATGCACTGATAAGTATTGTGAAAGAATTAAATGACACATTTGTATCCTACTAGGGCAACTGCACTGTGCAAGTTTGGTGCTATAAACCAGTGGTTTTCAACCAGGGTTCCTTTTTCTGTGAAAGCAAAAGCTCGAAAATTCTACCATGTCTGCTTCCACATAGGTTATTGGATTTGAGAGTAACTAGTCAAAAAAGTTTTGTTCATTTTCCAATGTGGATTAAACGGTGAAGCTGCACTATAAGTCTGAATAAGCATGCGATATCAGTAACGCGAAAGAACAAAACTAAGTATAACTAGCATAACATTTTACATCAATTACAGGTAAGAAAAAAGTAGTTTGGACCATGAAACATAGCTAATAAAATGATGATTTGATTAAACTTAATTAACCTTGGTTTAGGGGGTTGAAAACGTTGAAAAAGAAATTACTCAGGATGGAAACAATCTGATCATTCCACATTAGTGCTCTTCAACAGGGGTTTTGCAAAACATGCAGTTGTGTTCCGTGAGACTTAAGGGTTCCATGAGGAGATCGCAAAGATTTTTCAATTATTACTAGTACTTATTTTAGTATATTCATCTCTTATCTGCAGTGGAGTTCCCTGTATATAAATAGTTAGTAATGGAATCTTGTGATAGCAAGTTGCAGATTGTGAAATAATTCTGTTTGCAACTTTAGGAACGTCTAAATATGTCTACCCCCTTTGTTTCATAATAGTGATTCCGTAATTTCAATTTTGCTGTTGTTGTTGTTGTTGTTGTTACCTGACCTCTTCCAAGGGATGGAGATATGGCAGAAGACCATGGAGCCCCAGAAGCCAGGCAACTCCCCACGGCCTGGACCAGAGGTCATAGAGACAGAAAACTGCCAAAGAATGAGTGGTGCAAAGAGTCCGTAGCTGGACAGTGCAGAATGAGATGAGAGGTGTCCTGGGACGAGTGTCCACAAGCACTGCAAGAAAGATTTTCAATTCTACCAATCCTAGAGAGATAAGAGCTTAACAGTAGTCTGTGTCGATTGCAGCAAAGACCAGAGAGAACACAGCAAGCGTGACGAAGAAGCACAAGTTCCTCAATGGAAATCTAGGGAACCTACATGTCAAAGAATTTCGATGAGACCATACGCCTCCAGTCCGAGAAAAGAGAAGAGTGGGTACGAGAGATAAGAGAAGAGAGACTACAAGGGATTGTTGAGGGCATGAGTAGCACTCCCCACCTGGCCAACTCATCAGCAGCATTGTTCCCCGGGAGAAACGACTGCCTGGGGACTCATTGTAGCCTGATAGAACAGGAGAAGGGAGAAAACAGTTTCTGCCAGATCTGCCAGAGAGTTTGAGGTAAAAGGAAAGATGGAGGAGAGGACAGAGCAAGAGTCAGATAGGAGGAGAAGAGAAAAGGCAGACTTGTTGGTGCTGCCAAGACCAGTAAAGAGCTTGCATGCTGGTGCAGGTTTTAGCAAAGAAACTTGAGCATACTGAGCCTGCCGAAAAGGAAAGGTAGGCCTCAGTGCCACAGAGAGAGCAGTTGGCAAGTATACAAGAGCCACTTTTGCCAAAAAGGAAAGGAACAGAGCCGTCTCTCTAGAGCACCAGATCGTAAGGAGGGCATTCAGTGTCACAGAAGAGAACAGCAGCAGAGAAAAGAGAAAGAGATGAGTATTCCTCTGCAGAAGGACACTGACAATCAAAGTAAAAGGCAAAGTCATTCCAACAAGCTTTCTGAAAGTTGAAGGATGGGAGACATTCATTTGAGCGGAAGACCAGAGAAACAGAGATGAATAGTAGAATTGGTAGGTGGTCAAAACCCAGGTCCTGAAGCACTTCCCAGGAGCAAAAAAGGGCAAAAGGGGAGGGAGCAAAGGAGATGTCAAGGAAGGAGCACAGGAGCGATGGAGAAGAGTAGGTATGTCTGCGTCATTGAGGGGAGAAAGTCAGAAGAGATGACCCAATTAAATACTTCCTCCCCACAGGGGTCAGAAGTACCTTTTGAGCCCTAGAGGGAGTGATGGCAATTAAAGTCTCCCAGAACAAAGAGATTTGTGGAGGAGGGAAGAATGGAGGGAGAAAAAAAGTCGGTTCTGCTATCCTTCAGAGTTGAGCGAATAGGGGAAGCACAAATATTAAGAAATGAGAGCGAGGAAGAGTTGTTTAGAGAGATGTTGACCCCTATATAATCAGAATTAGGATCAAGCAAAGAAAAGGATAGAAAGTTGGAAGAATAAGCCCTGCCTAACAAAAATGATGACGCCACCACTAGCGTGTGTGACATCAGTAGAAAAAATTCCAAACCAAGAGTGGGTGCGATCAGATCACAGAGTAGAGAATCCAGGGATCTGGAAAGAGGAAGATGAATTAAGGTTAGATTCCTGGATACAAATAAGGTTAACGGGATGAGACAAAATAAAGTGTAGCAGTTCAGTACTCCTGGTTTGGAGACCCCAGCATTCTATTGAAGAACCCTGAGGGAATCAGGGAAGAGAAGAGGAAGCAGGAGGTGTAGAGAAACATCCAGGAGCATGAAGCAGTGAAGAGAGAGAAGATGCAAAGTGGGCAGAAAAAGGATGAGAGGTTTGAAGGCAAGGGTGGGACAGGAATGCTGCATTAGCAGAGAAAGGGCCAGCTTAAACAGTGGAGGTATACAAGCTGGTGGAGTCCCAGGAGAAAGTCATAGTGTTATCAGAAGAAGCAGGGATACAATAAGGAGAGCAGCTCCAGGAGTGAGAGCTGCCAAGAGCTCTGAATATAGAAAAGGAGAGTAGTGAGCAGTTTAAATGGATCTATTTGGAGCAGGTGAAGCATTGCACTGACCTACCCCGCCAGGTCATATTTCCAATGCACATTGAACAGGGGAAAGATGGAGCAAGGGTTAGGATGAACGTTGCCGCTCATCAGGAGAAGAAGAAGAATAAGAAGACGGGCAAGAGAAGAGAGAAGACAGACAACCGATTTTAAAGAAGCTGCCTGCTGCCCTACTGCAGTCGTTCAGGGGGGCTGCACAGCGAAAAAATGGTTTGTATAAGGGGAGTGCCTGGGGTAACTGGGCCCCTCAAAAATGCTTACAGCCATTTCAACCCAACCTAAATGAGGTTGGGAACAGCACCATCACGTTGAGGCGGCTGTTGATTGGTGCAGTTCAATTTTGCTTGCTTTATATATTGTATATATAGGACAGAAATTTCTCACTTCACTATTTAGAAAGATTAGAGTCAATACGTTTTTTGGGGACAGACAGGTCTGTATTGATGATTACAATTAATGTTAACTCAAAGTCAGAGTTAGTTGAGGATAGAGGGAAAATACGCGCTATACCGTTGTAATTTATTGTTGTGACAACAGGCTATTGTCGAGAGCTGTAAAATGAGGTCATACAGTTATGATCTGAAAAGCATTAGGTTAACTATTGTAGAAGTGGTTATAAGTAGTAAAAGAACTTGTAATTAGGCTACTGTTTATTTCTTAAAGTATCTAATTATTTTTTGAAGTTTAGTAACAAAATATTTGATTTTCTTAAAAGCAATTTTGTGATTTTCAAATTTTTGTTGGTGGGGGTTATGTGAAAGTACATTAGGAGTTCCACGATGACAAAAAGATTGAAGAACACTGTTCTACATTCAACATGAGTTCTAATATCTAAGAAAAAGAAACACAGAGTAGCTTGGAATAATAAGCTTAAGCGAAATAGGTAAAAGTACATTAGGGGTTCCACGATGACAAAAAGATTGAAGAACACTGTTCTACATTCAACATGAGTTCTAATATCTAAGAAAAAGAAACACAGAGTAGCTGGGAATAATAAGCTTAAGCGAAATAGGTAAAGTAATAGCAATATATGGAGGTTTTTCTCCCCTCAAAATGATAAAGTACAGGAGAAGGTAGGCTACAGACCCACAAAAGTTAAAACAAATGTCAGCGGTCGTTTTCTCATTTTTGTTAGTGGAAGCGGAAGCAGTTGACAAAATAGCCGCTTTCACATACCTGACTATAAACCATTGTTGCTACCTTGTAGCATGTTGTCGTTTTGATTGAACATAAAATCCAACTAGGTGTTTGTCGCATGGAAGTGAAATACTAAAACTATGATGTCACAAAGGCGTGATTGCTGTGTCACCTAAAATGGTCTCAAAAAGGCTATTTGTGTACAAATAATGCTTTGTAAGAGTTGTTTTTTTACTAGTTTATTACCCTTATGCAGCAGTTGCACTGATCCAGCAGTAATTTTCGTATCCATATAACTGATTAATTATGAACTTTTAGAGTCACTGAGTAGTTAACTTTTGAAAACTGCAGACTTTTAAAAAGCATTGTTGTTTGTGCAGAATAAATATTAATGAAAAGCAAAGCTGATAGATTTAACTTTGCAGGGTCTACCAGAACTAATGCCGGCATGATTCCATGACTTTCAGAAATGAACGCATTCAATCATTGACTTTATCTCATCCCAGATGATTAATCATACAGCTGTGGCGAAGAGGATTGGTTTGCCCAAGACCACAGAAAAAGAACTGGTTTGTTTTTCGTTTTTATGGTCTAATTTTCTTTATCATTATTAAAATTGTGCACAAAAACTCTAAATTTATACCACCACATTCGCATACATTTTATACTTTTTTTTTGGTGCTACACGTAAAGATACAAATATTGCCAAATAAAATAGAATATATAAATGGGATTTATTCGCAATTCTTAGTAAAAAGAATTAAGCCAAAATGCTGGTAAACATTTTATTAAAACGTTTCACTTTTACACTAAAAGCATCATCAGTTAAATAAATGGTCACTTAAGGCTAGGCTGAACAGATACTGCTTAAGCCTAGCCTTAGGTGACCATTTATTTAACTGATGATGCTTTTAGCGTAAAAGCGAAGCGTTTTATTAAATGTTTACCAGCATTTTGGCTTAATTCTTTTTACTAAAAATAGAATAGTTTTACCTTCATAGTGTTTATTAAAAACTTGTGCTATTCAATGGTAAAGGGATTTGTTTTTTATGAGCATATCATTGCTTCGGCTTCATCATACTCGACCAGTACTTTTGCTAGTTGAAATTCAGTTGTGGTGAGTGTAACTTCTCGCTGCGCAGTGACTGATAACTCAACTTTAACCCTGCTCTGATACCATTGGGTCAATATGACCCCAGGCTTATTTGATAGGCTAAATATTCCAAACTTTGAGATTATAAGCTTTCATTTCGCTTTGTATTTTCTTTGCAGGTTCTTGTCAACTGTTTCTATTCATTCAATCTTAATTTCAATATTGCCTTGCCTTTTTTGTAAATTTTACATTTTATTTGTTTGAGGTCATATTGATCCCATGAAAGAACTATTCATATCGTTGATTGTTCTTCAAGCTAAGCACAGATTGGTGACCCCGAAAACACCTCAGGTTGTGAAACAAATCATTTGCAGCTGTAGAATTTTACCAGAAGCACCTCTAGCTGTTCAAAACATCACCCAGCATTGTCCATCAGGGCGCAAGAGATGCTTCCTTTGTCCAAGATTGAAAGACAAAAAGTACAGACTCACCTACAGAAAATGTCATAACACCACTTGCAAAGAACACAGCAAGATGGTCTGTAACCAGTGTCAGAAGTAAAATATTCGTGTATTGTGCACTCCACTACATTTTTCAAGCAATAAACAGACTGATAACAAATTGAGTTTTTCTACTGGTGGCAAAATGTATTTTTAGTAATGGGGTCATATTGACCCCAAGGTACTGCTAACGTGATTTTATTGATGGTACCAGAGCAGGGTTAAAAGAGATTTTGTGTGATTAAGATTTTTTGTTTCGTGTTGTCTACGTCAATGCTATACGTGGAGCTCGGTTTCTTCTACCTCCCCCTTTCCCCTCCTAAATTGTCCTTATTATTCAATTTAATTTTTCCACGGAATGTCACTGAGATGGACCTACGAATTGAGCCCAGACCGATTTCAGTGCAAAGAGCAAAGATGTGAAGCTTGCAATGATAGGATTTCTGTTCGTTTTAAACATAGGCTTTCTACTCTCAACAATCTTGGTCGCAGTGTCATCTCTGAATTTAATTTGAAGGACTGATAAACTTGCTGTTCTAATGACCTCATATTAAAATTTTAGTTCAATTATGTTTAACTATTTATCGCTTTTCTTCAATTGTGGTTTGTAGTTATATAGTTGATGATGACTTCACATTTATTAATAATATGTTTTTTGTGGGATTTAGAGCATAGAAACTGCAGAATGCGATCGAAAACTGTTCTAATAATGAAAACAGCAGAATGCAACAGGTCACGTGTAGAAGCTCCGCATTGAATTATCGATATAAATTTACACATAATCTGACACACTAGATTCTCAGACTCGTTACAGAAAAATTTGGTTGGTGAGGCCATGCATTCCCCTCCAAAATAGGCAACAAACTCACTTGCGAAAGGTTAATCTCAAAAAAAGTCCAGAACCTTGTTTTGAGACAAAAGTGCCTTTCTTCTACCCCTAGACAATAAGTGTTACGCCCATGAAATAAGCCAGTTTTTAGGGGTGTTGTGAAGTTGATCCTGATTTGCGTTTTAATTTTTGAGAAGCAAATCAATGCCTTTTTAGTAAAAATCACTTAAAAATTTAGCTTAAAATGAACTTTTGGGGGGGGGGGGGCGGGGAAATTAAGTTAAATCCCACTTTCAAAGGTGCCAAAATAATTTTTTTTAAAAGGAGTTAAGTTGCAGCCACTTGTACTCTGGGTTCTTTACACAATGTTCAGTTTATCGGTATAGCCTGGACCTTTTTCAACCCAACTGCCTACTGACGATTGTTGCAAAATTTAAATTAGATAATTGCTAATTCTACTGTCCTAGGTTAGCTTACCAAATATGGCCTAAAATCTCTTATTTTTAGTACGTTTTGCTTAGTTAGTGTATCAATATTTATATGTAGTTGCATTGTCAAACTTTGCGATTTCCTAAAAAAATTGCAACTTTAAGTGATAAAATGTCAACAAATAAAACTGATAACAAAAGCCTACATTGAAATTCCATGCAAACAATGAGCTTTTGGTGCTCCAACAAAACTTCAAAGGGAGCCGCAAGTGGTGATGACGTCACATGCACTTGATTTATTCTTTCCAGAATGAATCCACAACAATTTCTAAATTTTGCAATCACAAAGCTAAATAAATTTAGGTAATTACACATGCACACACACACACACACACACACACACACACACACACACACCAGGTGGGGTTCCGCTTATTATGGCCACTTTATGCCAAACGCCGTGCCTTATATTACACAATAATTGCAATTCAAAATTATTAAGAAGTAATACAGTCAAAAGTGTTCTTGAGTTTTGGAAGCATAGAGCCAAAACGCTAGCGAGCGTGGAGCTAAAATTCAGTCCCTTAGCAATTTCTCTTTGAGTCTCACCAAGCTTGCGATTTTTTGACTGCAGTGATAGCCAGGGCTGGGGAGCAGGAGCTCGGATTTTTTGAAGGAGCCGGAGCTTTATTTTCAGATGGTAGTGGAGCCGGAACCATTAAAATTTTTGGCAGCTCCAGCTCCTTTCCTAGTTATTAGGTCAGGTTTTTTATAACACTTACCCTGATAACAGCTTAAAACACATGGAGAGTAACCTCAGGAAAAACCTATAAATTGGGCCCGTTGGGGCTTATGTCATGTGGGTGTTACATCATTCACCCTTTAACTACAGTACACAAACTCACCTATAAGGACCAGCATGTTTAGTAAAGAAGTTGGGGTGACTGCCTTTTTTTGTTACATTATAATTTTATAATAAATTCTTGCTAATATCTTAATCATATTTCTTTTTTGCAGAATATAATTTCTTAATGTATATTTGTTTGAAAAAAATAGCCCTACAATGGCAGGAAAATGTAGCAAGTCAGCAGTATTTAGATATTTTAAAGAAGTTGAAGGAACCCAAGAATTAATTTGCCAAGAATAAAGATGGATCTACCTGTAATGTTAGAATGAGTGCCAAGACCTCAAATTTAAAATGACATCTGAAAAGATAACACAAAGAAGCATTTCAGTGGGTCAAGAAACAAGACATGCAAGAAGTACACAAGAAGGACAACCCAACCACTCCAAGTATGCAATCTTCACTTTCACAATATTTCTCTAACAAAAAAGTTACAATTTCAATGACCAAGGAAACAATTTAAGAGGCAAATAATCAAATTGGTAGATGTTGGAGTAGCACTCTAACTGTTTTCTTCACCAGCATTTCTTTGATTGATGGGAAAACTGGCTACTAAACTAAGAGTTTCATTGGAAAGGCATTGTGCTAGAGATATGGTGATAAATGTGGCTAATCAGAAACAATTGTTGAAAGAAATGCTTTATAAAGTTTTGCTAACTGAAAATGGACGCTTGCATAAGGCACAGAGTAAACTACTTCGCAATAAATGTACAAATCATGAATGAAAATAATAAACTGACTATACGTACATTAGTAGAGCAAGACTCGCATGCTCTTCATACAGGGAACTTCATAAAATGTTTGGCTGAAGAAGTTCTCAAAGAGTTAAGCATTAGCAAACTGCACCTCTCGGCAGTTGTTACAGATAATGCCGCTAACATGACCCACTCAGTAGAAAAACTTAATACTGAACCAGATGTATCAGAAGATGAATGCATTGCTCCTGGCTTAAGTATTTCCAATGATTCAGAACAGGAAGAATGTTCTTTGATGCAGTGAATGAAGTAACAAATTCAGCTGTTGTAGAGCATATGCAATGTGCTGTACATACTTTGCAACTGGTTATTGGTGATGGTTTGAAAAAGAAGCATGCTCAAAATCTAATAAGGAAGATTCGGCAGATTGTGTTAGTTGCACGAACTCCTAAGAATGATAACAATTTTGAAACGCAGGGTAGGCAAAGATGTAGTAATAGATCAAGCAACAAGATGGGGCAGAACATATTTGATGATTCAGCGTGTTCTGGAGATAAAGAACAGCTTGGTTGACATGACACATCCAGATATATCTATGGAAAAAAAATGGAAGTGGCCAATGGAAGCAAGTGGAAGAACTTGAAGCACTTCTTTGACCTCCGTACCTGGTTACAAAAAAGTAACGAGAAGCAGACTTGACACCTCGATTGTTCAATAAAGAATTGAAAGGTTTGATTGATACTGACCTTATCTAAAGCCGATTGCATAATTGCAGATGCAGTTAAATCATCTGTGATGCATAGGGAGAAAACCCTCCTTAATAACAATTTGTTATAAGCAGCCATATATGTGGACCCAATGCACTGCGTAACACTTTCTAATAAGCAGATAGATCGAGGAAAGGCAGCCTTGTGTGACTTGGCTGTCCCAATGCATCTTATCCAAAAACAAGCAGCCTTGTCTCCAACTACTGAAGCTCAATCAGTTGTAGCAACTGACACTATAGGGTCTTCAACAGGCATTCTTGATTCTGTTAATGAAGTATATTTTAAAAAGCATCTTGATAATGAAGCCAAGCGCAGATGGATTGCCTTACAGAATCAACAGTCAGGTTTAGCATAATCTCCAATTGATAAGTTTCAACTTGATTTTTCTGATGCTTTGAAGGAAGTTGAAAAAATAGACAAAATTTCCAAACTTGACGTCTTCGAAGCTGTAGAATCCTATCTTAAAATTGTAAGAAATGTTGCTTATGCTGTTACAGCACTACCTGCAACTCAAGTTGGTGTGGAACGATTATTTTCCGCTCTTAGAATAATACGTTCAGACCTGCGTGCTTCTATGAAAGAAGACTTACTGGAAGCTATCTCATTCTTGAGAGTAAATCCTTTCTAATTTCAGTAGTTTGATATCTTAAGTTGTGACTACTTGAGTTGTTACAAGCAATGTTGTTATTTGCACCACTTGCATAGTACAGTAGTATAAATGGGACTTCTGTTATTCAAAAGAAATCTCATTATACAGGGTGTCCCAAAAAGATGTATACACTCTTTGAATCGTTATAACTTAATCAAGTTATTGATTTTTGCTTTCAAATAAATTGATGCAAAAGAAAGAATAAACATTTAAAGAATTTGTGAGAAAAAATATACAAAAACATATCAAATTAAATCTTAATAACACAAAAGACACTTGGGGCAATTTCAGAATGTTTACAAATTGACGAGTTCACATATGTACTCAAACTGGTGGCAGTTTTGCTCAATACGCTTTTCATATCTTGAAGAAATGGACTTAGAAAAGTCCAGCAACATTTTCTCTGGTATTTTAGCACATTCTTTTTCAATTGCTACTCTCATTTTAGCAATTGTTTTAGGTTTCCTACTGCAAACTTCGTTTTTTAGAAACCGTTGGAAGAAAAGAAACAGTTAGGATGTTCACCTAGTTTACCAGATTTGACACTGGTAAATTTCTTTGTGTTACTGTTTCTAAAAAACGAAGTTTGCAGTAGGAAACCTAAAACAATTGCTAAAATGAGAGTAGCAATTGAAAAAGAATGTGCTAAAATACCAGAGAAAATGTTGCTGGACTTTTCTAAGTCCATTTCTTCAAGATATGAAAAGCGTATTGAGCAAAATTGCCACCAGTTTGAGTACATATGTGAACTCGTCAATTTGTAAACATTCTGAAATTGCCCCAAGTGTCTTTTGTGTTATTAAGATTTAATTTGATATGTTTTTGTATATTTTTTCTCACAAATTCTTTAAATGTTTATTCTTTCTTTTGCATCAATTTATTTGAAAGCAAAAATCAATAACTTGATTAAGTTATAACGATTCAAAGAGTGTATACATCTTTTTGGGACACCCTGTATATTTTTCATAAATTACTCTTCCATCATGAAGTGGATTATGCTCGTAAGAATTTTCATTTTATATGTAGCTATTTTGTGCTATGAAATTTTTTTTTGTTTAGTGATTCTCGTAATCGAATAAAGCATTTGAAAAACTTAGATGTTTGATTACACCATTACAAATACAAAAATAATTTGTCTAAGCTAAGGAAATTAATTTTTTGACAGTTAGGGTTACTGTAATTCTACTGAATTTTCAGATGCATTTCAGTTCACTGATTTGAGTGTTTATCTAAAAACCATTGCTATTTCAAAGCTACTTTTGGCAACTCCTTTACCAGATAGTTATATTATCAACAAAATCCATGGCTAAAAATATATTGCATTTGACTACATTAGTAAAACCTTAAAAACTTGACTGGAACTGAAGCTGGAGCCAGTGCTGGAGCTGGCTCCACCTCAATCTAAACACTAGCTCCGGAGCTGGAGCAGGAGCCATAGATTTGAAAATTGCTAGCTCCGGAGCTGGAGCCTGATCTATATTAGGCCAGCTCCCCAGCCCTGGTGATAACTTCAATTTTTTCCGCCAAAATGTGATCTCTCCATAGGTGAGAAGTCATGACCACAAGTAGAAGTGAGTGTAACAGTCAAAAACTACCTGATTAATACTTTATTTGAACAAATAGCAATCGTTTCCAAACAAAACACAAACATGAAAACCAAACCCTGCTCTACCAAAGGCCACAATACGCAGCGATCTAGCCATATTAAGCAGAAATAAATGTTTTGCAAATCAATTTTTCTTGCAATTTTTCTTCTTCCACAAAAATGCCTTCGTTTTCCCGGAGCACCACAATAACCAGAGACCATAATAAGTAGGCATCATTATATGCGGTGTGTGTTTGTGTATGTGCGTGTGTGAGTGTAAAAATAGCTTGTTTAGAGCAGTGTTCCTACGATAAGCATTTTCTGGCATGTAGAATGCATTGGTCATCAGCAAAGGGTAGATGATCAATGCATTCTACATGCCAGAAAATGGTTATCCTGGGAACACACCTCTAAGCTAAATACCACTTACAAAAAGTATGACAGAAAAATCAGCATCAGTAAGACAAAAATGAAGATGAGCAGACAGTAGTACCATGTAGATGTGTTCATCAATCATTGTAGTCAGAAAGTAATGATTGCAAAATATCAAAATGATTTGCTGGATAAGATGCTTCCTGAAGTTATATTAAGCGCATTGCCTAGACAATTTATAACTTTAGAGCGAAGCTAAAATAAAAAAGCACTAATTCTGAAAAATCTACATAAATGACTTGTAAGTGAATTCACAATCAATACTGTAAATTTACAAAACAAGTATAAACACTTTTTAAGTATAAAACGAACGAAATTGGCAAAAATATATCATAAGATTTAACTTAAAAGCAACATTAAAAACAAAAAAGTGAACTTACAAAAATTCACCCTAATATTTGAACTTATGAAAATACTACAATGAAAGTGCAAAAATTTATGCAACTTGATCAACCTTTTACCGCCTAACGTTTCCATATGGGAACAAGACGTAAAGTTGCTTGAAAACTTCAAAAATTTTTGTTAATATTGAAAAATGTTGATTTTAATATGAATTTGAATTGTTACTAATGATAATAAACGTATTTTCATAAAATAAATAATTTTTTTTTATGTAAATTGCAACTTGAATTTTGCCAATTTACGGAGATCAGACATGTCGTTTATGTTCACAATTTTAACCATTCCTAACAATTTTTTTTTAAGTTTCTTTACTGTATTATAATGCTTTTAGGTTTGTTGTATACTGTGCTATTTTTGGTTTTGAACTTCAGTAAGTAATTCATCGGTTATGAATGTTAAAAAACAATTGTTCCCATATGGGAATGCTAGGCGCGGGCCGACTAAAATATTTCTATTTGAAATTGAAACAATTACACTCAAACGCATGGCTTATTTTGCAATGTTTTAACGACAAAATGAAAGCACTGATTGAAGTTAGTTGTTGTTTGAGCAGACAATAAAGGTGGTGAATTTGTGTGAGAATTTTATTGTGGACAAACTAAAAGTTTTTGTACTGAAGAAGTAGCTAATTATTGCACCTTCTTATCGCACAAAAGCGCAATTTACTACACAGTTTTGTCTAAACGAAATTGGTAATTCTGATGTCTTGAAAAACACCATTGATGAATGGTTTGCTTTTTTTTCTTAGTGATAGTGCAGGTAGCTTACATGAAGCAATAGAGTAAAAACGTAACTTTTTAAGTAATTCAGAATATTTATTGATAAATTATTTATGAATTTAGATACCTTGACAGATATTCTATACATGAATCATAACTTTTTTAACTTTTAAGTGGTAATTATAGAAAAGCCCAGTTATAACGCATTGGTTGCAGTTTGTATGATATGACATACACTGCCTTTTCAAGAAAAAAAAAATATTGAAATTAAAATTTTTAAATGTTTGTTATTGATGCATCAAATACTCGTAATTAATTGTTGAGATATCATCTGCACGTTGTTGGTTATGATAGCGCATTGAGTTTTACCGCATAGACAGTAATCTTATTTTTTAATCAGGGCACAGCGTAATACATATTCTTAGAAGTTAGAACTAGCGCATCTGTCACATCAAGTTATTACTGTAAAATTAAATAATTTATTTGAATTGTTGATCATTGATTTAATATGAATACTGGCACATTTTGTGGAACTAAGAGTAGACCATTCCGAGCTGTTACATTGCAAGAAACTACAAATTTTGTAGAATCATGCAGCAACGCTACATCTGTGACTGTAACAATTCTACCACGCGAATGTGGTGATCAAGATATTCCTAGTGACGAAGAAGATTTTGAGTATCGCCAAGAAGGTCAATTATTTGAACCAGCAGGAGAAATGGAAGTAGTTGCTGTTTCGATTTCCGATGATGACGAAGAAGAATTTCACCAGACTGGAAACAGATGTGATTCTCCCAGGTGGAAAAAGCAAGAAACATTTGCCAAAACCATATTAAGTGAAGAAATGTCCAGTAACATTGAAGAAAAGTTTCCTGAGCATCTCACAAAATCATGTTACGAAATATGGAAACTCTACTTCACTGATGAACTTTTCCACTACATATTAGAGCAAACAAAACTGTACGCTAAACAAAACAAAAATGACCCAGGATTCGAACTTTCGTTAGATGAACTCAAAAACTTTATTGGAATTTTAATTTTTTCTGGATATCATTTTGTAACTTCAGAAAGAGATTATTGGAGTAACCAGCCAGATTTTAAAATTCCTTTTATTTCGGAAACAATGAGTCGTGACAGATTTTTGAAAATAAAAAAATATTTTCACGTTGCAGACAACCAAAATTTGGAAAAAGGAAATATAGTTACCAAAGTTGCATTTCTGTACGAAGCTATGAACAAAAATCTGAGCCAATGGGGAATATTCCACAAAAAATTAAGCAATGATGAAGCTATGGTACCATATTTTGGCAAGCACAGCGCTAAAATGTACATCAAAGGCAAGCCAATTCGTTTTGGATACAAAATATGGAGTTTGTGCGGAGAAGATGGATACCCTTACAAGATGAATATTTATACTGGAAAAAAATCTTCTCCACGTTCTGACGAACCTTTGGGACTGGTGCGGCAGCACCAGGTTTCAACTCTTTGATTCCCGCGCCAAGCGTACCGTCGTTGATTAGCACTGAACCAGTAGAGTTGCTTTGTAGAACTAGTAATATTAGCTCTCCGGATCCTTTCTGCTTCGTCAAACAAAAAACAGGAAGCGGTTGAAGCTTTCTTGCAGTGTTTTATTCACAAATATGCGCAGCTCCTCCCAGCGTGCGCAGAACGAAAATTCACGGGGATAAAGGCTACCACACAGCCTTGATAACAATTAAACAGGGGGACCAACACTCAGGCCCAAACAGAAATCCGAAGCATAATCAGTAATCAGGCCGAAACGAAAATTTACTACTCGTTTCGCCACGTTGACGTTTTGACAAGAATAGCAAAAATACACGTGGTCACTCTATATATACGAGCAGATGCACCTGTTCTATATATGAGTCAAACATGTGGCCTTATTTAACCACAGGGCAAAGACCAAAGAAAGACAATACAACAAAGGAAGGCTTTTAGAAGTACCGGTAGTCCGTAGGAAGCCCGGTTATAACGTCTACTACTTCTCAGTAGGGGCTAATTGTTTGGTTTGCTGTAGGGGTCTAATTTGAAGCTATATTTACTTAAACTCCTAACAAAACAACACGAGATCACTTATTTACCACAATATCAACCAATTTTGTAAAAATTGCTTATGAAGTCTTTGCGTCACGTTCTCAAGAGACTACGCTGTATGAAGTCAAATCGCTGTAAAAGACCACATGGCGATTGGCGGAACAGGGACAGCGAGTTTTTTTAATTTGTTGGAGTTAGTGACGAATTTATCAGAACCAAAACACCATGAATATATTTTGATAATTTTTTTAGTACTGCAGAATTGCTGAAGTTACTGTCTGATCAAGGGTTTATTGCCACTGGTATTATCCAAGAAAATGTAACCAACAGTGCCACCAAGTTGATGATCTCCAAAAAGGCTATGAAAAAGAAAACCAGAGGCAGTTATGATTATCGCTGCAACGGTGAAATTTTTGTCTGTAAATGGCATGATAACAGTATTGTGAACATACTGTAGATAGTAATCATTTCACGCACGAGCCAGTACATTGCATCAAACGCCGAGTTAGAGGACAAGGTACCATCGAAGTAACTCGACCTAACATTATTCGATTGTACAATAAGGGCATGGGTGGGGTGGATTTGATGAATCGTTTTTTGGGATCGTATCGGCCAATGATCAGAGCAAAAAAATGGTGGTGGCCTTTGATGACGAACTTGCTGAACATTTCCATTGTTGCAGCGTGGAAGTTTTATTGCGTTCTACACCAAAAAGATGCTAAAATTACTCATCTTGAATTCAGAAGAAATCTTTCTTTCTTTAGTTCTGACAAAGTCTTCAACAATTAGAAATCAATCACAAGTGGACAGACATGCAGATTTGCCTTCTGAAGTGCGATATGATGGCCAAGATCATAGTCCAGTACCTTGCGCTCAAGGCAGATGTGTGGTGTGTCAAAAGAACACCAGGTCAAAGTGCAGTAAATGCAATTTGAGGCTTCATTATAGAAAAAAAAGTTTTTGCTTCAGAAATTACCACAAACGCTGAACAATTTATGTCGTAAAATTGTGATTTTGTTTGTTTATGTTATCTTTTATGCTCTAATTGCGATCTTACAACTTGTTAATAAATAACAAAATTGTACAAAAGAGTGTTGTTTCAAGCAATATATTGCAAAATTTGAGCAGCGCAGTCCTAACGTTCCTATATGGGAACATAGCCATATCTCTAATATTATATAAAATTTGACCTTGAAACTGACATAGGAGAATGTCTATACCACAAACGTGCAAGTACTAAAATCTTGGAAAAAAATTTTTATTTTTTCGTGGGTCAGGCAGTATAAGGTTAAAATTCTGAAAGTCAAAAAATACAGTTACCCAATTGCAGAAACATTGGTAACGTGTGAGGTAAAAATAGGGAAGTGATGTTGCTTATAAGTAAGTCTTAGCTTTAAGTATGAGTAATGTTGCGCATAGGTAAGTCATTTGCACATGGGAAAGTCCCTCATTGTAGCATCATGTTGCACATAGAAAAGTCCATCACTGTAGTGTTATGTTCCATATCTTTCATATTGGTAAATCATAAAGGCATAGATAGTCTTGCTAATAGGTAACCCTGGCCCTAACCCCAATGCACTACTTATCTATAGGCAACATAAACTTTCCTATGTGCCACAAACGTTACTAACCCTACAGCCCAATTGGGTAAAACGGCACAACTAAACTGACTTTAACTATGCATCTTGGAATCTAATAACTAATTTGGTCTAAAAATGAGTCATTTGATTATTGTACTTTTGCAATTTCTGTAAATCAATTGGTGATTTTATTACATTTCCATAAAAGATTCTGGACAACACTAAAATGCAGGAATCCACATTTATAGTATCTTGAAAATTCATACTGCAATATCAAATAACAAAATTACAAAAAATACAGAAATTCACACCACAACATGACATTACAGAAATATGGATAATTAGATTGAGATAAGAAATTACTGAAATACAGATATACTGAAAAACCACCAACCAAAAAAGTAGGCTACAAAAATTTATGCAAGTCAATAAAAACTAAAAACCACTGAATTGGGTAAAACTAGAAAATTGAATTAATATAAACTATGCGTATCTATAAATTTCAGCAATTCATATGTGAGAAACTGCCGCTCCTATGAAAGCAACAGATACCGGTTACGACTTTGACTTGGATGCTGCAGCTTTTCTCTTAGGAGAAAACGACAAGTTAATCACCGACGAGCATTTTGTTTTTTATAACAATCTCACCAGTCCAGACCCAGAGAAATCAGTACAGCATATGGGAGATAATCTCACTGGAGAAGGAGAGGGAGATGATGAAGTAATTATTGTGGACTTGCGTAAAGTTCCTGCTGAAGTAAACAAAATCGTCATTACTGTCACTATCCACGAAGCAGATAAGCGAAAGCAAAATTTTGGTCAGGTGGAAAACGCTTTCGTCCGGCTAGTAGATGTAGAGACTAAAGAAGAAGTGTTGCGCTACGATTTACAGGAGGATTATTCCATTGAAACTGCATTGATTATGGCAGAATTATATCGCAGAAATGGAGAATGGCGAGTTAATGCTGTGGGTTCCGGTTATGCAGGAGGTTTACAAGCTTTAGTGAATCGTTATTTAGGTTAATGGTTGTGGGTTGTTTGTTGTTGGTTGTTTGTTGTTTGTTGTTGGTTGTTTGTTGTTGGCTCATTATAACAAAACTTGTTCATTGATGTATAGCGATCGCTAAGAAGAATGCTATACTAGAGATCAACCGCCAGGTTGCAGTGCCCTTCGACGAAGCTGCCACTGCCCTTCGACGAGTCTCGGGGGCCGCGTAGCCGAAGTGCAGGGACCGCGACCGCAAAGCCGAACCGCAAGCTGAATTAACTATCAACTATCAACTATCAACTATCAACTGTCAACTATCAACTATCAACTGTCAACTATCAACTATCAACTATATAGTTAGGATAAAAGAAAATGGCAATTAATCTGGAAAAAGGACAGCGTATTTCCCTCAAGAAAGAAGCACCGGGACTAACCAACGTAATGTGCGGTTTGGGTTGGGATGTTGCTCAATCCTCCGGGGGAGGATTGTTCGGTGTTATTGCTGGACGAAAGAATTTTGACCTGGATGCTTCGGTTATCTGTTTAGATAAAAATAATAAAGTTGGCAATAAGCAGAATCTAGTCTATTATGCCAACCTCCGTCATCCTTCGGGAGCCATCAATCATTGTGGAGATAATTTGACGGGAAAAGGAGAAGGAGATGACGAACAAATTTTGGTATATCTAGAGAATATTCCCCCAGAAATTGTCAAGTTAGCCTTCGTGGTGAATATTTATCATAGC